>OY848926.1:3932500-4456688 GCA_963693285.1 Xestospongia muta
TTATTCATTTTATACACTCTTTGAGGTAAAATAATTATATACAGAAAATTCAACATCCTCAATTTCTTACAATACAGATTAAGTATAAAGGAATTACAAAGTGTCAGAGGAAGAGTATTTCCGTCAATATCAAGTATTGATAATCCTGCAAAGACATTGGTATGGATAATATTACTAATGTGTGCTTATCTGCTCATTCTTTCCTCTCTCTCTCTCTCTCTTTCTCTCTTTGCTTTTAGTCATCATCAGTTCAATATGCTGGTTATCAAATTGCTGCTTTTATAACTGGTAATCATATGTACCTAAAATTTAATTTATGAATTCTTTCACAGCATGGATTCTTTACACAGTAGTAATTTTTGTCATTGGTCTAGCTATAGGGGCTCTTATTGGGTTCCCATCTGTAGTTGGACATTGTCTCTATAAAGTGGTGTATGTTTAGTTGATGTTATACATACAACAATTAACATATTATTATTAGAATTATTGTCATCTGGTTGTTGGTCCTTATTGTTATTCAAAAAGTGATCTATAAACAATTTTTATCTAATGACAGTGCTGATTTAAAAACAGTCATTATTGATAACAGGTTAGTTATACATTGTATGTACTTTATTTAAATATCTATTATATTTTATTATAGACGTGCCTTCAATATGTTCTCCTATATAGTATTGCTCTACAACATGGCTACTGGATTAATGACTGCTATTAAACGTGTAGGTCTATCTTTCCTATTTATGATTATGATTTTACCAAGAATGGATCGACTAATGTATGTGAAAGGATTTGAGAAATGTGATTCAAGTAAGGATTCTTGATGACACTTAGAATAAGAACCACATATCTCTATACATTCCCATATTTTAGGTCACATTATGTTTAAGTCATTTATGGTCATGGAAGGTCTACTACACAATTCTATTGTTCATGTGTTTGTGAATATATTATCAGAAAAAGGAAATAGTGTACCTGCTCATTATACTAAGTCTGTTAACTCATTTGAAGATAGTTCAACGTTTGATTGTTCTTTTTATTATGGGATCAGCCCCTCTGGCAAAGGTAGTTTTTATACAAGAAACAATCTCTAATATTAATTCCATTAATTATTAAGGCATTCCTTCTAGAGGAGATTAGTTTAATTTAGGGACTATATTGAGCCCACTTAATTCTTAACCCAATTTATTAGTTATTTATTGCTATGGAGATCTATATACCAGCAGTCAGATGACAATATGTTTATTAATATAATATCTCCAGCTCTCTTTTACAATTACTAGAAAATGCATATAGTAGTAGTGGTTAACACATGAGTGTTAGTATATGCTCTATAATACTTGTAATATTATTCTTGTCCTTTTCTAGTCTTAATACCTGAAAAGCCTCGTGTTTCACAGAAAGCATACAATCGTTGGTTTGTTGCATACACACTTATCAAAAATCCTCAACTTGCTAAGGCAGTTCAAAATGGTGAAAAGAGTCCTTTGCCAAGAAACTGATGATGTATGAGGACATTGTCAGATGATTCAAACTACTTACATGACACTGTTTACATCTAGCTGTTTGCTACATTAACAAGTTATTATTAGTTAGTAATAATAACAAATAGGAATTTTGTATGTAGGTACATTAATGTTTCTTTTCCTGAAATTATAATATTAATGACTGAGTTATAGATATATTGCAGTATGTATATTTTAATACAAGGCAGCACCAAACACCATATATACTTATATGTACGTGACTTACATCAAGACTTGTCAGATCACCTTCTTCAACAGATTTTATATAGTAACTCTAGATATTATGTGACCTTTTTGCATGAACTACAACTATTTGTATCTCTACAACAACAGCATTCCAATGGACTAACAAACATACCACATTAATAATTCTGATTTAATAGTTCAATGATAATACATAAATAAATCTCCTACACAATCGAACCAAATTGAAATCATGTTAAGGTAGAACTTCAGCACACATGCCACTTCATTGAATGTTCAGGCTCACCTCAATTTAAACTTTGTTGTTGTTCAATTATACCTAATAATACTACCATCAAAGTATTAAGTAATTTTAACATGTGTGATTTCAAACAAAATGATGAATTCTCTCTTGCAGTGTTACTGATGGAGTTATCATTACCAGATTGTTTGTTGTTGCTGGAAGTTTCTTGTTGTATTTTAGGTGACAGTATTTTATACCCATAGAAGGTCTACTACAAAATCCTATCATTCATGTGTTTGTGGACATGTTAATTAAAGCTAATAAAGGTATTGTTAAAGCAACAGGAGACCATTATATAGGCTAGCATTACCCCTTGCTTTAAATTAACAACTGTTGGCATTTGACAGTCTTGTTTTTTTGGTTTTTTAGGTAGCATAACACATGAACATAAACTAAAATAATCTTGTTATTTTGTCTTTTCATTTCATCAGTTCCACTAATAAAGAGACCTCTGGTGTCACAAAAAGCATACAATCATTGGTTTGTTACATACACACTTATCAAAAATCCACAACTTGCCAAGTCCTTTAAAAGAAATGAACAAAGTCAGTAAATTATTTAGTCAAATTGATATTTCATTTATAATTAATCCTCTATAGTGTCAGTAAAGAATCCACTGTTTTTGAATGAAGAAACTTCTGTTATAAGGAGTAATTCACTGTCAGAAGTTTTAAAATTGAAGTCTTGTTACATAATTATAAATTTTGTTGTCTAAGGACATAATTATTATCATCAATTTATCATCAACATGTAGGATGATTCATTGAGAAATGTACTATCAAAATTAATTATCTATAGAGTGGTTTCAGATTATTGCTCCTAAAAATAATAGCAGGACAATACTAGCTAGCCTACTTATATGAAGTGGTGTTTTGTAAATTTTGGTGCTTGTTGAGTTACAATGACTGATGATTTATAGACTGTAAGATAATGACTATTGAATAATAATACAAGATAATTTACATTACAATACCTCCCAAAATCTCATCAAAAAGAGTGGAAACACCCTCCATCCTATATCAAACATGTACCATGGCTGACTTCATTTTTTATATTTTCAATGGCAGGATTCATCAGCAGATTCTATATGTTGCTGACAAAATTTTCACTTTCAGTCTGCATGATTTGAGTAGTACTGTCAAGGATTCATTAGTCATATCAACTTTTCTCTTTTTAATTTAATCATCAAAACACCTAATTCAATGTAAAAATATACAATTACTTTTTACATACTAATTTAAATCCACAACTGACCAAATAAGAGGATCAGACAAGACTTACTATTATGACATTAGCACATCAGTAGATAATGAAGACCTCACTTCTTTTGTCTATATAGTCTGATGAAACAGTGTAAATCAAATATCATTTTAAATGCATCTCTCCAACAGTATCATTACAATGACTTAACAACACATTACATTAACAATTCTGATTTAATAGTCCCAACGTCATACAAAAGTATCCTACAAAATTGAAATCATATTAAGGAAGACCCTAAGCACACATTCAATTTCATTCAATAATAACAATATTGTCAGCAATGAGTTGTTGTACATATTATCTTGTGGTGCTTTAGCTTCTGAGTGGTTTGGACTGTTAACAATATCATTAAAAGTTAATGTTAACAAATGGGCATCACCTATTGTTCATTGTAAATATAATAACTGGTTCACACTTTCCTTAATAAATTTAGAATACAGCAATCGTCCTAATCATTTTGTGTTTGTGGTAATTATTATCACATGTCCTATCCTGACTTGTGTGGAGGCACCTATACTTCTTGTGGGATACATTATCGGTGGGACCTATTCATTGTGATATCTAGTTAGTAGTAATATTCTTATATTGTTTATAATTAATATATAGTTTGGTCTTAATTATCTACTCATTTGCTGAATATCTTAAATTGGGCTTAAATTTAGTCTCAAACTAAAAATCTGTTGATGTAAGCCTATCAACTGTGTGTACTTATGCTAATAGCAATAATGTTTACAAAGTTTTGATCCATTATAGTCCATAATTCTCTAATAACCTACCCACTTTGAGCCATGAGTCTAGAGAATGAGAATTAGTGATCACCAATCTAGTAAAATCACTTAACTACATGTGTGTGTGTCATCAGTAAATTAATTGTTATATAATATTATTGTAATTGTTATATGACATTATTAAGTTTATATTTTGTCTTCATGTATGTAGTAAGAAGCATGGTACCTGTGTGTTGCATCTTTATCTTAATGTTTCCAAATTGGTGAAGATAGACAACTCCAAAATTATCTGTTGTAACTATCTCACCTAACATTACTGGATGAAACTGAGAGAGAGAAAGACAGACTGACAAACAGACTGACAGAGATAAAGAGAGAACAGTTACTAAATACAATACATATCATACATCATTGTCTCTAATTCTAAGTTTAACCTGATGACTGTATATTTTGAAGCTAATGTTCATGATAATGCTTTCTTTAGTAAACTTCCTCATTTCTTTAAATGTCTAACAGCTATAAATAATATATTGTAAATGACTATCTCTTAACTATTTCAGTTCTTTCTCCTTTTTGCCACTATCTTGTGTTGTGTTCTGTTTATTCATTTTGTCTAAGGTAAAAATAATTTAATTATATTTACTCACTTTACTTACTACGAGCTGTATATTAAAGATCTTCATAGCAGCAGTAAAAGTGATTTAATATCAAGAATTAATTGGTCTGCTCTAACACTGATTAGTACAATATAACTAGATTAATGTATCCATTCCTTATACCCACTCTTCTCTCAGTCATCATCAGTTTGTTATGCTGGCTACCAGATAGCTTCTTTTATCACTGGTAATATCTACACATTATATTAGATTATACTGTCACAGCATGGATTCTCTATACACGGGTCATTTTTGTCATTGGTTTAGCTTTAATAGCTCTTATCTTTATACCATCAATACTTGGATATTATTACTATAGACTGGTGTATGTTGGAAAATATTACATAATAATTTTTGAATTATTCAATAACAGTGTTGTTGTTAACTGGGTTTTACTCATTGTTGGTACACAAATAATCATTTGTAAACTATTTTTTTGTATCTGATGATAGTACTGATTTAAAAACAGTCATTATTGATAACAGGTTAGTTATATGTTGTATGTACTTTATTTAAATAACTATTCTATTTTATTATAGACGTGCCTTCAATATGTTCTCCTATATAGTATTGCTCTACAACATGGCTACTGGATTAATGACTGCTATTATACGTGTAGGTCTGTCTTTCCTACTTATGATCATGATTTTACCAAGAATGGATCGACTAATGTACTTGAGAGGATTTGAAAAGTTTGATCTGAGTAATAACTTTATTAGGCTAACTTCTGTCCATAATGTTTGTACTACCACGTTCAAGAACTTTGTACTCATAGAGGCTCTACTACATAATCCTATTGTTCATGTGTTTGTGGACACATTAACTATAGCTAATAAGGTATTGCTATAGTAAACAGAGTCTATTTAGTGTATACACTAAGAATAGAATATTGTTTATTTAATCTTATATCTTGTGAACACAACTTTAAATTATAGAAACTATCATAACATAATTGTTTTAAAAGCTATATATCATACTGTTTACTGATAAGTTTTTTTAGATGCAACAGTAGAGTCATAATGTTTCACAGAAAGTATACAATCATTGGTTTGTTAAATACACACTTATTAAAAATCCTTAACTGCCTAAATCTTATAGTCAAAGTGATGACGAGGGTCAGTGAATTATCTGTTAACAGTGCACTTTCAATTAATTAACTCTCTAGTAACTATGAAGAATCCACTGTTGTTAGATGAAGAGAGCAGTGTCCAAATTGATAAAGCTGTCCCATTAATTACTATAGATAATTAATACATTACATGTAATATGCATCCAGAGATGTTTGCAGTAACATACATATAATTACTGAGCTGACCTGATGACTTGTCCAATTTTAATAACTAATAAATATTATTATTGCCAACAATAAAGAATCAATGATGAAGTTTGTCAAAGCACTAAATATTATCTAAATATTGACTGTCCATTTGCACTGTACATCATAATTATATCAACAATAACAAAATAACTTCATCTAGACATTTATCAACATTAATAACAATATCTCCTCTATTAATATCTAGTTTAAAATCCTGAATTATTATTTATGTCAAAATCTATTAGTCTTGACACAAATATTTACCTCTAATTAGTATTTAGTGGCGTTATGAACAGCGCAAATGGGTGGACCCGGAATATCTATATATTAGAGTCAATTTTGTCACCCAACTTGATTGCTGACGTCACAAAACGTATATTGTATTTAAATAATTATAATAATAAATAGTTTACGAATAATAAATTAATAACTGAATGCTGACTCAAGCTTAAGGGTGATTATAGATTAATTTCACAGTAGATTGGACAGATGACTGAGGATAACACTGGGGATGGCCATAACCTGCTTCAGGTAAGGCATGAATGGAAGTATTTCTGTCTGTGGCCTATACATATGACAAATGAACAAATTGTGATATATATACATGTACAGTGCACTTACCTGTACTGTTGATTGCTGCTCATGGTTGATATTCTTAATTCCAATGTATTTTCTGTACTTACAAGCTTTCTTTTTCCGCCCAGGACAACCAAATTTCTTTTTGTCAAGGCATTTTACACATTGACCGCAATCAGGCCTTAAACAATTCTCACATTCAGCACAGCAACCATGGAAGATAGCTATATTTAAGAAGCTTGTTTTGTGATTCCACCCCATCTGTTGTGTTTACTGCTACATGGTAAGTCTGATCCCTATATGAGCGTGCCCAAAGTATAGGGCATGATAGTCATGTTGTAGACAGCCATTGTTGAACCTGTTTGTTGTTCTTCCAGATGTTGGAAGATGTAAGATGCTAAAGAGCTTGTTTAAATAGAAAATCAGCTGGTTGATCTTCAACATTTGAGTTAACTGGAGCATTTGCACAGTCTCTGAGAAGGTCCAACAGTGTAGCTGCTTGAATTTCACTTAGGCCATGTTTTTTTTATCTTTAACCCATCTCTCCCAAGCCTGTTCCCTGTGAAATTCACAAAGATACAGCTGAGTTTTGGGGAAAAGTATATTAATAGCACTCATTTCTGCTTCTGAGTAGTCTGTAATGAAGTATTTAGGGTTCCAACCAGGTTCCCATAACTTGATTACTTACTGACAGAGCCTCAAAAATTTGATCTGTATTTTCTGATTCAATAACAAACTCAGCAACTACTGTGTAGTTAACATTACTTTTCACACACAGAAAAAAAAGCGGAAGACTGAACTTTGTTGTTTTGTATGTTGCATCCGTTAGGGTAATGGTGTTTCTATATGTTGTTAATAATTCCCTTTGCCATTTCTCTTGATGAACATAAAGAAATGTTTCTTTACCTTCCTCAGCCTTGTCTGTGCTTTCAGTTGAGGTTGTCTTCTTTCCAAGTGGTCTATAATAGAATGATGAATTTTCATTTTCTTTCTTCCACTGTTCCACTTTTATTTGTAAGTTTTCTTGATCAAATTTTGATAAATCAATTGCCCATTTAGCCATACCAATATGGTTAATTATGTCTTGCTTGAGAGGGTAGAATGCTCTGTCATGAGGATTTGGTTTGTGCCCAATTTCTTTGCAAAGGTAATTGTCTACAAAGTATTTAAGTGAATGCCTAACCTCTGATGTGTCGGTTATACCTGATGTTACCATCTCAATTATTTTTTTAGCAACTTTTGGGTATACTTTTTGGGTATGAATAGCTTCTAAGCCAATTGGATGTTTTGAATGGGCTTCATTAGATGGAAAAGACACATAGTACTTAGCTTCTGTTTTTACTGGATGTTTAGCACGTAGCATTTTGTTCAACTCCTTAAGTTTGTCTTCTTTCAGGCATCGCACTTTCCATTTGGAAAGGCCTACTTTCTCACATTGGTTGATGCCATATTCTGGATATAAAGTAAACCCTTTTATCTCAATATGTGCCATACATCCCATTTTTCGTGTGCCTTGTAGCCACACTTTCTTTCCCTGTTTAGGCTTTTCTTTATAATATTTTTTCCCAAACTGGCAATCCAGTACCTTCATTTCATTTACTGAGAATGGATTGTCATTAAAATTAATCTCTTTTTTTCCCCTCAGATTTGTGCCAGTATAGCCGGATATCACTAGTACTAACCACCTGTAAAACAATAATCATTAATTATTTGTAATATCACAAGACTGAATTTTTTTCAGTAAAAATATTTATTTCTCCTCTATTTATTTACAATGAAAGATGTTAGAAAATTTCCTTGACATACATGTACTTTGGCTATTACACAATCTTTTTTTCTCATTTACAAAATTCTTCATATACAAACTATACTTTTTTGTACTCTGATCAATCCAACATACCTCTTTAGTCGAGCTACTAGTGTCCAGATTCAGATTATCCTCAATGTTTTCTTTGTCATCAAATATAAACTTGTGCAAGGTACTACTGGCAGCTTGCCTGGATCTTCTTACTCCGTATGAGGTGACAGTTTCTATCATATGACTGTTAAGGACTGCTTCATAATCATCTACAAAGCCTTCATAATATTGTCCACAGAGTTGTAAGCCATGATCAACTGCCCACTTAGGCTTGGAGTTGGACTCGCACTCCATTTAAGTTTCCCGGGAATTTTATCCACAACACCCGCGCCCGCGAGTTGACAACACCCACGCGACAAACACGTGTACTGGTGACGTCACCACATCGAATTGGGTGAAAAAATTGACTCCCATTTATATATCTACCAGACTCGCCCCAAGTTTAAAAAGACGTTGTTGTTCATTATGTCTAATAATACTACGACTCAAAGTACTAGGTAACTAACTCTCTCATGGATGATTTCAAACAAAACGATGAATTTTCTCTTACAGTGCTGCTGATGAAGTTGTATATGCTATATTGTTTGTTATTGCTGTAAGTCAATTGTCACTAATAAAAATAATGTATTAATTGTATCATTATATTAGATTATTGTGTGGATTATATTGAGTTTTACTCAACGGAGAACTAAGAAAGGTCTTAAAACATGTGATGGAAGACCTGGTATTGTCTTGTGAGTTATATAATGTTTTCTAAATCATTTCTCACATCCAGTTAGCACAGGGGAAATTTAAATAAATTACATTATATGAAACCTATCTAAATTTGTTGGAAGTCATTGTAAAAACAATATATATTTTTAGATTAGTTGTTTAACAAATAATGTGACTATTTTAAATTAATTAATTGTAAATACTGACTGTTTGATTTAAACGGATTGTAGGTATGTAGCAATTAAAAATTATTTGATGCAAATTTAAAGAAGCATCAATATACTGTTTCAAATTTTCCTAACACACTATCGGATTGACTGAGCCATGATCTTTACTTCTAGTTTGCATCAAATGATTTGTTGCTACACAAAAAACCTGTACAACCACATCTTGGTAAAATCAATCAATTAATTTTTAGAGAGATATATTTCCTGAATAGCTACTATAAGTGAAATCGTAATAACATGCAAGGCAAGCTGTAACAAATGTACACTAATACTTTATTGTATGAATATCTGAGCTGTAATTCATAGTATTACCCTCATACATAAAGTTTAGTAAATATTTTTGTACATCATCTACTGAACTTTGTTTAAGTGTAACATATACATTTATACACTGCTACAGGCCACACACACACACACACACACACACACATATATATACACATACAAAGGAGTGTTCATTTGTCATAGGTAGCTTTGCTTGCCATCATATAGCAGCTATGACAGGAAATAAGAAGATTTATAAAATTAATAGAAATCTGCATTTTTTAAATTTTCATGTGTCTATTTAGTCCCATCAACTTCTTGAATCCAAGACATCGTCTGGTATATGTACTAGCTTGTGGTGCTCTAGCTTCTCAGTGGTTTGGACTGTTAGAAATAACAATGAGTCATAATACTAACAAATGGGCAACACCTATTGTTCATCGTAAGAATATTATATTAGTAGATATAAAATATCTTTAATAAGCTAATGACTTTCCTCAATTTTATTATTATAATTTTTAATATAGCTTTTGTCATAATGTTTCTGGTGTCTGTGGTAATTATTATCACATATCCTATCCTGGCTTGTGTGGAGGCACCTATACCTCTTGTGGGATACATTATGGGAGCCATTTATTGTGATATCTAGTTAGTGTTATATTAATATGATTCTTATATTGTTTATATTTAATACAGTTTTGTCTTACGTATTTACTCATTTGTTAAAAAACTGAAATCAGGCTCAAATTTAGTCTCAAACTACAAGCCTGTTTACGTAAGCCTATCAACTGTGTGTACTTTTCTTAATAGCAATAATGTTTATATAGTACAGCAATATAGTGATATCTAATGTTCCTCAATTTATTTGTCTTGTTGGTATACTTATTTGGTACCACTATAAACTGATCAAAGAGTTATTAAGAGTTTATATGACTGGTAGTCAATGGAAATTGGCTGTAAGTCTTTATTATAAGAACACTTGATATATACTGGTCTCTTTGTAGATCCAAGAACAATCTCATTCCATGAATCATATCAACTATGTCAAACAATTACTACAACCACCAGAGTTAGTAAATCTATCTTTTATCAAGAAGCATATCAGTAAATATTTATTATTTATTATTTTACATGTTTACATCTGTTCTTTAGGAACCAAGTTACCATTTTCAGTTCTAATTGTTGCTGTAGTAGTGGCTGTCATAATATTTCAAGTAAAATTAATTTCTAGTATTCAATCACTTTGTATTGTTATGTATACACAATAGCTCACTGTTTTTGTCTGTTTTACTTTTCCATACTTGTTTGATCTGTTGAGTGAATATTTTGAAGGTTTACTTGAACAATCTTCTCATTTTAAAGATAGTGCTTTCTTTAGTAAACTTCCTCGTTTCTTTAAAAGTCTAACAGGTATATATAATACATTATAGTATATTATGAATGACTATCTCTTTAGCTATATCAGTTCTTTCTCCTATTTTTGCTACTGCCTTGTGTTGTGTTCTGTTTATTCATTTTATATATTGTCTGAGGTCAGATTGTTTCATTGTTGATATGCAACAATTTCTTAATTATTTATATAGATTGCATATTTTAGAGCTTCAAAGTGGTAAAAGCCAATTACATAAAACAATATCCAATATTGCTTGGCCTACATGGACACTGGTAAGTAAATAGTCTTATTATCCCTTCATCGTTAGCACCCTCTTCTCTCCCTTCTAGTCATCATCAGTCCGCTATACTGGTTATCAGATTGCTGCTTTTATAACTGGTAAAAGTGTTAATACTGTAAAATCACATGTTAATAATTTTAAAAATTTCTTCTAACAGGTTGGATTCTCTATACAGTGGTCATTTTTGTTATTGGTCTAGCTTTAATAGCTCTTATCTTTATACCTTCTTTTATTGGATATTACTACTATTATATTCTGTATGCTCAATCAATATCATATTATCTATCACTTTTGTTACATTAATAGAGTTGTTTTTAGCTGGTTTTTACTCATTGTTGGTACACAAATGATTATCTGTAAGCTATTTTTTGTATCTAATGATAGTGCTAATTTAAAAACAATCATTATTGATAACAGGTTAGTTATATATTGTAATTATTTTATTGAAATAACTATTCTATTTTATTATAGACGTGCCTTCAATATGTTCTCCTATATAGTATTGCTCTACAACATGGCTACTGGATTAATGATTGCTATTATACGTGTAGGTCTGTCTTTTCTATTTATGATCGTGATTTTACCAAGAATGGATCGACTAATGTACTTGAGAGGATTTGAAAAGTTTGATCTGAGTAATAACTTTATTAGGCTAACTTCTGTCCATAATGTTTGTACTACCACATTGTCATTTTAGGTCACAGTATGTTCAAGAACTTTTTGCTCATAGAGGCTCTACTACAAAATCCTATTGTTCATGTATTTTTGAATAAATTATCTGAAACAACCAGTGACACAGTTTATAATGAAAAGTCTATTAGCTCATCAGATGAAGTTAGTCCAGTACTCCAGCCTACTACTACTTACGGTATTAGCTACTTAAGAAAGGGTGAGATTTGAAAAACCATTTTTTTAAATGAAATTAATATTTATTACCACAAAATTAATAATTGTTTGCATTATTTTATTCTTTTTAAATTTTACTCATAATAATTTGGTAATATACTAAGCCAATATTTGTTTTTTTTACTGAAATTGAGCATGTTGTTTTGTAGTTAGCATTTTTGTTACTACACAATTTTAAAGTAAACAAGAAGTACTAATTATCAGTACTTTAGTGTATGTTTGTATTGTATACTTTATCCTAATTTGTGTTAACTGTCTCATATTTCTAGTGTCATCAGCTGATAGACCTCGTGTTTCACAGAAAGCATACAATCGTTGGTTTGTTACATACACACTTATCAAAAATCCTCAACTAGCTAAATCGTTTAGCCAAAGAGATGAAGAAGGTCAGTGAATAATTATCTGTTAACAGTGCACTTTCAATTATTTAATCCTCTAGTGACTATGAAGAATCCACTGTTGTAAGATGAAAAGAGCAGTGTCCAAATTGATAAAGCTGTCCATTAATTACTATAAATAATTAATACATTTACATGTAATATCCATCCAGAGATGATTGTAGTAACGTACATAAATTGCTGAGCTGACCTGATGACTTGTACAATTTAAATAACTAATAAATATTATTATTGCCAACAATAAAGAATAAATAATGAGGCTTGTTAAAGCACCAAATGTGATCTAAATATTGAAAGTCTATTTAAAGTACATGTTTATATGAAATAATAAATATACAATCATAAAAGCGATTACACAATTAGGAAATAATTATTAATTTAAATAATTAGTCTAACGTTTGGCCAGGCAACTATAACAGGATTTTTTCCTAACAGGCCTTCCTATTCGTTGTGTTGTAACTATGATTTGCCAATCTGGTAACAATGCTAGTAGTTGGTAAGTCTGCTCTGTATAGTTTCCAGCAAATAATAAATTCCCATTTGCAGTGGTCTTGAAGGAGTTGTATATGTTGTATTGATTATTGTTACTGTAAGTCTATTGTCACTAGTAAATAGTAACTTATTTCTTCTTTGTTTTGTTTTATTAGATTACCATATGGATTGTATTGAGTTGTACTCAACAAAGAACTAAGAAAGCTCTTAAAACATGTGATGGACGACCTGGTATTGTCCCGTGAGTTATCCATTATTTCTATGTTTTCACACTCGTTCTCTCTAGTCCTTTAAACTTCCTGAATCCAAGACATCAACTGGTATATGTTTTAGCATGTGGAGTTATAGCTTCCCAGTGGTATGAATTGATTATGATATCAGCAAATATCAATGTTAACAAATGGGCATCACCTATAGTTCATCGTAAGTACCTGATAAATGGCCATTTGAATAGTTATATTGAATCTAGCCATCTTCATAATGTTTCTGGTGTCTGTGATAATTATTATCACATATCCTATCCTGGCTTGTGTGGAGGCACCTATACCTCTTGTGGGATACATTATGGGAGCCATTTATTGTGATATCTAGTTAGTGTTATATTCCTAACATTGTTTATCAAAATTGTTATAGCTTTGCATCAATGATCTACATACTAACTAAACATTCCCAATTAGGTTCAAGCTATCCATCTAGCTTCAAAGCTATATTTGTTAGTTGATATAAAGTAATATATGTAATATATTATTTTCCTATATAGTACAGCAATATAGTGGTATCTAATGTCCCTCAATTTATTTGTCTTGTTGGTATACTTATTTGGTACCACTATAAACTGATCAAAGAATTATTAAGAGTTTATATGACTGGTAGTCAATGGAAATTGGCTGTAAGTCTTTATTATAAGAACACTTGATATATACTGGTCTCTTTGTAGATCCAAGAACAACCTCATTCCATGAATCATATCAACTATGTCAAACAATTATTACAACCACCAGACTTAGTAAATCTAACTTTTATCAAGAAACATATCCTTACCAGTAAATATTTATTTATTTTATTATTTTACACGTTTACATCTGTTCTTAGGAACCAAGTTACCATTTCCTGTTCTAATTGTTGCTGTAGTAGTGGCTATCATAATATTTCAAGTAAAATTAATTTCTAATATTCAATCACTTTGTATTATTATGTATACACAATAGCTCACTGTTTTTGTCTGTTTTTACTTTCCATACTTGTTTGATCAATGGGGTGACGTTTTTGAAGCTTTACTTGAACAATCTCCTGATTTAAAAGATAATGCTTTCTTTAGAAAACTTCCTCATTTCTTTAAAAGTCTAACAGGTATATATAATACATTATAGTATATTGTGAATGACTATCTCTTTAGCTATATCAGTTCTCTCTCCTATTTTTGCTACTATCTTGTGTTGTGTTCTGTTTATTCATTTTATATATTGTCTGAGGTAAAACTAATTTCATTATATTTACTTACTTTACTTACTACAGGCTGTATATTAAAGATCTTCATAGCAGCAGTAAAAGTGATTTAGCATCAAGAATTAATTGGCCTTCATTAACACTGGTTAGTACAATATAACTATATTAATGTATCCATTCCTTCTCCACTCTTCTCTCAGTCATCATCTGTTCGTTATGCTGGCTACCAGATTGCTTCTTTTATCACTGGTACTATCAATGTATTATCTACACATTATATTAGTTTATACTGTCACAGCATGGATTCTCTATACAGTGGTCACTTTTGTCATTGGTCTAGCTTTAATGGCTCTTATCTTTATACCATCAATATTTGGTTTTTACTTCTATAGACTGATGTATGTTGAAAAAAATATTACATAATAATATTTTTAAATTATTCATAACAGTGTTGTTGTTAGCTGGGTTTTACTCATTCTTGGTACACAAATAATCATTTGTAAACTATTTTTTGTATCTAATGATAGTGCTGATTTAAAAACAATCATTATTGATAACAGGTTAGTTATATATTGTATGTATTTTATTTAAATAACTATTCTATTTTATTATAGACGTGCCTTCAATATGTTCTCCTATATAGTATTGCTCTACAACATGGCTACTGGATTAATGACTGCTATTATACGTGTAGGTCTGTCTTTCCTATTTATGATCATGATTTTACCAAGAATGGATCGACTAATGTACTTGAGAGGATTTGAGAAATGTGATTCAAGTAAGAACTGTCTACAATCTTTGTACTATTGCTACCAAAATCTTGATGGTAATACAAGTCTGTAAATGACATCATGGAGTGATATACAAACTTATATGTATAATCACATGCCCATGTTGGGTTTTGTGGTATGTATGATTAATTGGTTAATTGATTGGATGATAGACTGGTTGATTTAACCTACACTTCAGTGTGTATTTTCTACAGATTCATGTAACCAAAATGTACACATATTAATAAAAATGTTCAATTTATTTTAACAGTGTGAGAATGTTTTTATTATATTTTAGGTCACGGTACATTCAAGAACTTTATACTCGTAGAAGCTCTACTACATAATCCTATTGTTCATGTGTTTGTGGACACATTAACTATAGCTAATAAAGGTATTACTAGAGCAGTTGGACAGCCTTGTTTTGTTAACTAGTAGCCATAATTTTAATTATGGCCCATTAAGGTAGCATAACATTACTATAATTATTAACATTATAGTATTATTCTTAGACAAAATAAGATGTTGAACTAAGGCTGTTACTATTGAATTCATTTATGTGTATTTTGTAGGGATTCGTGTAACCATAATGTACATGTATCAGTTAATACAATAAATTTATTTTAAGAGTGTGAGTACGTTTCTTGTTTATTGTTGTATTGTTAAAGCAGCAGGAGACCATTATATAGGCTAGCATTATCATTGCTTTAAATTAACAGCTGTTGGCATTTGATAGCCTTGTTTTTTAACTAGTAAATATAAAGGTAGTATACACAATGAACATAAACTAAGACAATGTTGTTATCTTGTCTTTTTTCATTTCATCAGTTTCACCAATAAAGAGACCTCTGGTGTCACAAAAAGCATACAATCGTTGGTTTGTTACATACACACTTATCAAAAATCCACAACTTGCCAAGTCCTTTAAAAGAAATGAACAAAGTCAGTAAATCATCTAGTCAAATTAATATTTTATTTATAATTGACCCTTTATAGTGTCAGTAAAGAATCCACTGTTTATGGATGAAGAAGCTTTCTTTTATAGTGACTAATTCACTGTCAAAGAAGTTTTAAAATTGAAATTTAGTTACCCCAGTCTTGTTATATAATTATAGGAACACGTTTTGATCTTGTGTAGCAATAATCATATGCACTTGTTTGTTATCTAAGGACATATTATCATCAATTTATCATCAACATGTAGGATGACCCATTGAGAAAGATACTATCAAATTATTTATAGAGTGGTTTTATTAACTATAACTTATAACTCAATAGTTTGCAGGGTATCTTTCATTATGGGATCCTATAATAATAATACAATACTAACTAGCCTCTTTATATAGACTAATGTTTGTAACCTTTTATTGCTTGTTGAGTTGTAATGACTGACAATTTATAGGCTGTAAATAATGACCATTGAATAATTGATACAAGATAATTTTCATTACAAACACCTTCCCAAAATTCCCTGGAAACACCCTCTATTCTACATCAAAGCTGTACCATGACTGGCTTCTTCCTTTTTGTCTTCAATGACAGGATTCATCAGCAGGTTCCATAGATTGTAGATACTATTATCACTTTCAGTCTGTATGATTAGAGTAGTACTGTCAAGGATGCATTGATCACATTTACTTTTTCTCTTTTCAATTTAACCAATAAGACAACTAGTTTCATACAAATCAACATCATACACTTGTTGGTTACATACTTATAAAAATTCCACAACTGACCAAATTTATATTAGAGTCAGAAGCTGCACTACTATTATCACATCGGTAGATAATGAAAACTTCACTTCTTGTATTTATATAGCCTAATGTAACAGAGACACTGTAGATGATGTTGAAGAAATAATTAAAGCTTAGCTGATGGTATATTAGATTTCTTACTTTTTTATAATAATTTATTATTCAAAGGTGGCATCATTGCAGTATAATGTATAACACATTAATTTTGTAATTTGAATTAGTCTTAACAGTGAAATTGAAAGTGAAATGCAGTTGTCTGGGCTCAGGGAGGGTACTAGCTTGTGGTACTCTAGCTTCTGAGTGGTTTGGACTGTTAGTAACAGTAACAACAAAGAATTTCAACATTAACAAATGGACAACACCTATTGTTCATTGTAAGAACATTATATTAGTAGATATATAAAACATTTCATAAGTTAATAACTTCCCTCAATTTTATTATTATAATTTTAATCTAGTCTTTTTCATAATGTATCTTGTGTCTGTGGTAATTATTATCACATATTCTATCCTGGCTTGTGTGGAGGCACCTATACCTCTTGTGGGATACATTATAGGAGCCATTTATTGTGATATTTAGTTAGTGTTATATTAATACGCTATCTATTGCATATAATTATTATAGTTTACCATTGTCTATTTATGAATTTGCTATAAATCTGGAGTCAGACTCAGGTTTATCCTCAAATGTGAAGGCTGTTTTTGTAAGTTAATAATACTTTTTTAATATATATATAATAATTTTATATAGTACAGTATTGCAGTGGTATCTAATGTTCCTCATATTACTTGTCTTGTTGGTATAATTATTTGGTACCACTACAAACTGATCAAAGAATTATTAAAACTTTATAAATAGAAATTAAAATTAGCTGCTGTAAGTCTTTGCTATGAGAATGGTTGACATAGTGATATTTTTATAGATCCAGGAACAGCTTCCTTCCATGAATCATATTAATTATGTCAAAAAGTTATTACAACCTCCAGAGTTAGTATCTCCTAGTTTAGTTTATAGTCTATATCATTAAACTTTTTATATCCATTATATCCCTGCTGGGATATAATAGATATAAAAAGTAACACTGGATTAAACTTAAGAATTGCAGTGCAATTCGTTAAATATGATGTCAGATTGAAGTGGATATATGAATCCACAGTAACAAGCATCTTATTTTTCTAAAAATAATAAATCATTTTTTGTTTTTTAACCCATTAGCTAATTTAAAGTCAGTTTCATAGTATGTGATCAGTGTGATGTTTGCTTTTCTATCAAAAAGTTTCCTACTTGCATTACCGTCCTCAATTTCTTACCATACAGATTAAATATAAAGGAATTACAAAGTGTATGAAGAGGAGTATTTGAGTCAATATCAAGTATTGATCAGCCTGCAAAGACATTGGTAAGAATAATATTACTATTATATAAGGATTTGAGAAATCTGATTCGAGTAAGCTACTCTCAAATAACACTTACAATAAAGCCATTGATATCATTATTAGATCACGGTACATTCAAGAACTTTATACTCATATAAATTTTGCTATATAATCCTATTGTCCATGTGTTTGTGGACATGTTAGCTGAAATATTCAACAAACCAGGTAGTATTAAAATAAAAGCTATATTTCACTGCACAAATAGAATACTTGCATACCAATGAACTTTATCATGCAGAGTCATACCATATTTGGGCAAGGATTTGGTATCTGTTTATCTATTCAGTTTCACCATAGAAATTATATAGACACATATGGTCAGTTAGTCTATATAATCTATGGTTTCAGCTACTCCTATTTTGCTTACTAATTGTTTAAAACTACCACTTTGCCTACTAATTTAAATTATTTAAAATTAACTATTTATGATAATTTTATTAAAATACCAGTATTCTAAGACTGGTGAAGTCATAACAAACACAAATGTCTTCATATAAAAGTACATGTATTGTTATATTCAATTTTTTTATTTTTTGTTTAGTTATATCAGCCACTAGACCTCGTGTCTCACAAAAAGCATACAATCATTGGTTTGTTACATACACACTTATCAAAAATCCTCAACTGACAAAATCCTAT
The DNA here is from genome assembly GCA_963693285.1 of Xestospongia muta. Lineage (NCBI taxonomy): Eukaryota > Metazoa > Porifera > Demospongiae > Haplosclerida > Petrosiidae > Xestospongia > Xestospongia muta. The sequence continues at coordinate 3,951,630 of OY848926.1, forward strand.
AAAAGAGGTGATCTTACTTCAGTCTGTACAAAGAAGTCGCTTTCAGATAATTTCCAGAAGTTCGGCTACACCACTGATTATTATCAACTAATGACATAAAACATTGCATTATTTTATATACACATATTAGTATCCTACACTTAGATTTAATTTAGGGCCCCCTCCCTTACTAACGAGACAATATAAGAATTATTAATAACTATTAATAACTTCATTATTAATTAACTTTTAGTGCATGCTTTTTTGTGGAAGATCTTGACCTTCTTGTATAATTTGCCACTGAATTGTCGGCTGCTATAACATTCTCAAATATCTTAGCTATAGAGTTAGTTGCTTTGAAATGGAGAATAATAATAACAAGATCAGGTAATACACTCAAGTCAAGTCTGTATACAGTCCCAATATGTACATTATATTATATGACATTATATATTTACTTGCAGTGCTAGTGATGGGGTTGTGTATACTGTATTGTTTGTTGTTACTGTAAGTCTACTGTAATACATTATATAAGTCATATTATATTAGATTATTGTGTGGATTGTATTGAGTTTTACTCAACGGAGAACTAAGAAAGGTCTTGAAATGTGTAGTGGAAGACCTGGTATTGTCTTGTAAGTTATCTAATGTTTTCTAACTCATTTCCACATCTCTTTAGTCCTATTAATTTTTTGAATCCAAGACATCGTCTGGTGTATGTACTAGCTTGTGGTGCTCTAGCTTCTCAGTGGTTTGAATTAACACTGTCATCATATTCAACAAATGATGTTAACAAATGGGGAACACCGATTGTTAATTGTAAGTATGATAGCTAATTTGAGTTGTCCTTAGTAATATTTCAATCTAGCCATCTTCATAATGTTTCTGGTGTCTGTGGTAATTATTATCACATATCCTATCCTGGCTTGTGTGGAGGCACCTATACCTCTTGTGGGATACATTATGGGAGCCATTTTTTGTGATATCTAGTTAGTGTTATATTAATATGATTCTTGTATTGTTTATAATTAATATAGTTTTGTCTTACATATTTACGTGTTTGCTGAAAATCTGAAAAAGGGCTCAAATTTCGTCTCAAACTACAAACCTGTTTATGTAAGTCTATCAACTGTGTGTACTTTTCCTAATAGAAATAATGTTTATATAGTACAGCAATATAGTGGTATCTAATGTTCCTCAATTTATTTGTCTTGTTGGTATACTTATTTGGTACCACTATAAACTGATCAAAGAGTTATTAAGAGTTTATATGACTGGTAGTCAATGGAAATTGGCTGTAAGTCTTTATTATAAGAACACTTGATATATACTGGTCTATTTGTAGATCCAAGAACAACCTCATTCCATGAATCATATCAACTATGTCAAACAATTATTACAACCACCAGACTTAGTAAATCTAACTTTTATCAAGAAACATATCCTTACCAGTAAATATTTATTTATTTTATTATTTTACATGTTTACATCTGTTCTTAGGAACCAAGTTACCATTTCCAGTTCTAATTGTTGCTGTAGTAGTGGCTATCATAATATTTCAAGTAAAATTAATTTCTAGTGTTCAATGACTTCGTTTTTATTATTATAATGTATACACAATAGCTCACTGTTTTGGTCTGTTTTAATTTCCCGTACTTGTTTGATCAATGGGGTGACGTTTTTGAAGCTTTACTTGAACAATCTCCTGATTTAAAAGATAATGCTTTCTTTAGAAAACTTCCTCATTTCTTTAAAAGTCTAACAGGTATATATAATATATTATAGTATATTGTAAATGACTATCTTTTTAGCTCTATCAGTTCTTTCTCCTATTTTTGCTACTATCTTGTGTTGTGTTCTGTTTATTCATTTTATATATTGTCTGAGGTAAAACTAATTTAATTATATTTACTCACTTTACTTACTACAGGCTGTATATTAAAGATCTTCATAGCAGCAGTAAAAGTGATTTAGCATCAAGAATTAATTGGCCTTCATTAACACTGGTTAGTACAATATAACTATATTAATGTATCCATTCCTTCTCCACTCTTCTCTCAGTCATCATCAGTTCGTTATGCTGGCTACCAGATCGCTTCTTTTATCACTGGTACTATCAATATATTATCTACACATTATATTAGTTTATACTGTCACAGCATGGATTCTCTATACAGTGGTCACTTTTGTCATTGGTCTAGCTTTAATGGCTCTTATCTTTATACCATCAATATTTGGATATTATTACTATAGACTGGTGTATGTTAAAAAATATTACATAATAATATTTTTTTACATTATTCATAACAGTGTTGTTGTTAGCTGGGTTTTACTCATTCTTGGTACACAAATAATCATTTGTAAACTATTTTTTGTATCTAATGACAGTGCTGATTTAAAAACAGTCATTATTGATAACAGGTTAGTTATATATTGTATGTACTATATTTAAATAACTATTTCTTTTATTATAGACGTGCCTTCAATATGTTCTCCTATATAGTATTACTCTACAACATGGCTACTGGATTAATGACTGCTATTATACGTGTAGGTCTGTCTTTCCTATTTATGATCATGATTTTACCAAGAATGGATCGACTAATGTACTTGAGAGGATTTGAGAAATGTGATTCAAGTAAGAACTGTCTACAATCTTTGTACTATCGCCACCAAAATTTATATGGTAATACAAGTCTGTAAATGACATCATGGAGTGATATACAAACTTATATGTACAATGACTTGCCCATGTTGGGTTTTGTGGTATGTATGATTGATTGGTTAATTGATTGGATGATAGAACAATAACATGCCCGCCCCATATTGGGTTTTGTGGTATGTATGATTGATTGGTTAATTGATTGGATGATAGACTGGTTGATTTAACCTACACTTCAGTGTGTATTTCTACAGATTCATGTAACCAAAATGTACACATATCAATAAAAATGTTTAATTTATTTTAACAGTGTGAGAATGTTTTTATTATTTTTTAGATCACGGTACATTCAAGAACTTTATACTCATAGAAGCTCTACTACACAATCCTATTGTTCATGTGTTTGTGGACATAATAACTATAGCTAATAAAGGTATTACTATAGCAGCAGGAGACCATTATATAGGCTAGTGTTATCCTTGCTTTAAATTAACAGCTGTTGGCATTTGACAGCCTTGTTTTGTTAACTAGTAGCCATAATTTTAATTATGGGCCATAAAGGTAGCATAACATTACTATAATTATTAACATTATAGTATTATTCTTAGACAAAATAAGATGTTGAACTAAGGCTGTTACTATTGAATTCATTGATGTGTATTTTGTAGGGATTCATGTAACCATAATGTACATGTATCAGTTAAAATAATAAATTTATTTTAAGAGTGTGAGTATGTTTCTTGTTTATTGTTGTATTGTTAAAGCAGCAGGAGACCATTATATAGGCTAGCATTATCCTTGCTTTAAATTAACAGCTGTTTTCATTTTATTGATAGCCTTGTTTTTTAAACTAGTAAATATAAAAGTAGCATACACAATGAACATAAACTAAGACAATGTTGTTATCTTGTATTTTCTCATTTCATCAGTTTCACCAATAAAGAGACCTCTGGTGTCACAAAAAGCATACAATCGTTGGTTTGTTACATACACTCTTATCAAAAATCCACAACTTGCCAAGTCCTTTAAAAGAAATGAACAAAGTCAGTAATAATTGATATTTCATTTCTAATTAACCCTCTATAGTCTCAGTAAAGAATTCACTGTCTTTGGATGAAGAAGCTTCTGTTACAGTGACTAATTCACTGTCAAAGAAGTTTTAAAATTAAAGTTTAGTTACCCCAGTCTTGTTACATAATTATAGGAACACATTTTGATCTTGTGTAGCAATAATCATATGCACTTGTTTGTTATCTAAGGACATATTATCATCAATTTATCATCAACATGTAGGATGACCCATTGAGAAAGATACTATCAAATTATTTATAGAGTGGTTTTATTAACTATAGCTTATAACTCAATAGTTTGCAGGGTATCTTTCATTATGGGGTCCTATAATAATAGTACAATACTAACTAGCCTATTTATATAGACTAATGTTTGTAATCTTTTGTTACTTGTTGAGTTGTAATGACTGACAATTTATAGACTGTAAATAATAACCATTGAATAATTGATACAAGATAATTTACATTACAAACACCTTCCCAAAATTCCCTGGAAACACCCTCTATTCTACATCAAAGCTGTACCATGACTGGCTTCTTCCTTTTTGTCTTCAATGACAGGATTCATCAGCAGGTTCCATAGATTGTAGATACTATTATCACTTTCAGTCTGTATGATTAGAGTAGTACTGTCAAGAATGCATTGATCATGTTGACTTTTCTCTTTTCAATTTAAACAATAAGGCAACTAGTTTCATACAAATCAAAATCATACACTTGTTGGTTACATACTTATAAAAACTCCACAACTGACCAAATTTATATTAGAGTCAGAAGCTGCACTACTATTATCACATCAGTAGATAATGAAAACTTCACTTCTTGTATTTATATAGCCTAATGAAACAGAGACACTGTAGATGATGTTGAAGAAATAATTAAAGCTTAGCTGATGGTATATTAGATTTCTTACTTTTTTATAATAATTTATTATTCAAAGGTGGCATCATTGCAGTATAATGTATAACACATTAATTTTGTGATTTGAGTTAATCTTAACAGTGAAACTGAAAATAAACTGCACTCATGACTTGTCAGGGCTCAGGAAGGGCAAAGGTTACCACAATCTTAATGAACTGAGCTTTCGTTTTGTCGAATCTTACTTCGAGCGTTGTCTTGGGACAGTTATGACCACTAGGTAACTCATTTTTGTATGATTTTCAGTAATATGATGAACTCTCTCTTGCAGCGTTAATACTATCATATTGTTTGTTATTACTGTAAGTCGTTGTCACTAATAAAGAATGTATTTACTGTATCATATTATATTAGATTATTGTGTGGATTGTATTAAGTTTTACTCAACGGAGAACTAAGAAAGGTCTTAAAATATGTGATGGAAGACCTGGTATTGTCTTGTGAGTTATCTAATGTTTTCTAGATCATTTCTCACATTTCTTTAGTCCTGTGAACTTCTTGAATCCAAGACATCGTCTGGTGTATGTACTAGCTTGTGGTGCTCTAGCTTCTGAGTGGTTTGGACTGTTAGTAACAACAATTAGTCTTAACATGACCAAATGGGCAAAACCTATTGTTCATCGTAAGAACGTTATATTAATATATATATATATATATATATATATATATATATATATATATATATATATAACCTTACATAACTTCCACTTCCTTCAATTTTATTATTATAATTTTAATATAGCCTTTGTCATAATGTTTCTGGTCTCTAAGGTGATTAGTATCACATATCCTATCCTGGCTTGTGTGGAGGCACCTATACCTCTTGTGGGATATATTATGGGAGCCATTTATTGTGATATCTAGTTAGTATTATATTAATACGTTATCTATTGTATATAATTATTATAGTTTATCATTGTCTATTTATGAATTTGCTATAAATTTGGAGTCAGGCTCAGGTTTATCCTCAAGTGTGAAGGCTGTTTTTGTAAGTTAATAATACTTTTTTAATATATATATATATATAGTGATTTTTATATAGTACAGCAATATAGTGGTATCTAATGTTCCTCGTATTACTTGTCTTGTTGGTATACTTATTTGGTACCACTACAAACTGATCAAAGAATTATTAAAACTTTATAAAAAGAAGTTAAAATCAGCTGCTGTAAGTCTTTGCTATGAGAATAGTTGACGTAGTGATATTTTTATAGATCCAGGAACAGCCTCCTTCCATGAATCACATTAATTATGTCAAAAAGTTATTACAACCTCCAGAGTTAGTATCTCCTAGTTTAGTTTATAGTTTATATCATTAAACTACTTTGTTCTCTTTTAGGAATCAAACTTTCTTCAAGAAATACATCATTACTAGTAAATATTTACCACTATAGAAATTGATTGGTTGATTTAACCATTATATGTTGTTATACAGTTTGTATGTAGAAAACTTATTTGATGCAAAGAAAGAAGCATAATACTGTTTTGATTACTAATGTACTACTCCTTTGCAGCTAATAGGTAGAATCAGTAAATATAATTTACTATATTTGTATGGATGCATGCAAACCAACTTATATTCATGAATTGGTTAAAACAACTCACCTCTTTTAAAGCACTGTAATGGTGTATACGCAACAAAAATAGTAATACTAGAAATGTATGCTGTTTAATATGATGGCAAATTGAAGTGCATACATGAATTCAAAGTAACAAGCACCTTATTTTTCTAAGAATAAAAATCGTTAGTTGTTTAATTTAACCCATTAGCTACTTAAACAGTCAATTTCATAGTATGTGATCAGTGTGATGTTTACTTTTTCTATCAAAAGGTCTCCTACTTTCAACTTGTGTAACCATATATTAGTTAATCAGCCAATCAAATTTTACAGTAATATATTAATTGTTACTGCAACTTTGTATCTATACATTCTTAGGAACCAAGTTGCCATTTCCAATTCTAATTATTGCTATAGTAGTGGCTATCATACTATTTCAAGTATATTCTACATAGACCAGATAATGTCACATTTACCATCATTCATATTCTATATAGCTTACTGTTTTTGTTAGCTGTTTCATTCCATACTTGTTTGAACTATTGGCTGAATTATTTCAGCAATTATTTAATGATGACAGTGGTAGTTTCTTTGACAAATTTCCTCTTATCTTTAGAGGTCTAACAGGTATATACATAATAGTATATTAAAATTCATTTATTAAAATTGACTTTTTTAGCACTTTCAGTAATCTCTCCTATTTTGGGCAGTGTCTTTTGTTGTATACTCTTTATTCATTTTATACACTCTTTGAGGTAAAATAATCATATACAGACAATTCAACATTCTCAATTTCTTACAACACAGATTAAGTATAAAGGAATTACAAAGTGTCAGAGGAAGAGTATTTCCGTCAATATCAAGTATTATTGATCATCCTGCAAAGACATTAGTAAGGACAATATTACTATTGTGTGCTTATCTGCTCATTCTTCCTTCCCCCTCTCTCTCTATTAGTCATCATCAGTTCGCTATGCTGGTTATCAGATTGCTGCTTTTATAACTGGTAATCTTGTGTACCTAAGGTTCAATTTTTGAATTCTTTCACAGCATGGATTCTTTACACAGTAGTCATTTTTGTCATTGGTCTAGCTGTAGGGGCTCTTATTGGGTTCCCATCTGTAGTTGGATATTATCTCTTTAAAGTGGTGTATGTTTAGTTGATGTTATACATACAACAATTACATTATATTATTATTAGAATTATTGTCATCTGGTTGTTGGTCCTTATTAAAATTCAATGGTTAATCTGTAAACTGTTTTTTGTATCTAATGATATTTGGGCTTATTTAAAAACAGTCATTAATGATAACAAGTTAGTTATATATTGTATGTACTTTATTTAAATAACTATTCTTTTTATTATAGATGTGACTTCAACAATTTAAAAACAGTCATTATTGATATATGTAGTTATATATTGTATGTACTAATTGTACTTTGTTTAAAATAACTATTCTCTTTTATTATAGCTGTGACTTCAATGATTTAAAAACAGTCATTATTGATAACAGGTTAGTTATACATTGTATGTACTTTATTTAAATAACTATTCTCTTTTATTATAGACGTGCCTTCAATATGTTCTCCTATATAGTCTTGCTCTACAACATGGCTACTGGATTAATGACTGCTATTGTACGTGTAGGTCTATCTTTCCTATTTATGATTATGATTTTACCAAGAATGGATCGACCAATGTATGTGAAAGGATTTGAGAAATGGGATTCAAGTAAGGATTCTTGATGACACTTAGAATAAGAACCACATATCTATACATTCCCATATTTTAGGTCACATTATGTTTAAGTCATTTATGGTCATGGAAGGTCTACTACACAATTCTATTGTTCATGTGTTTGCAAAAATATTATTGGAAAGAAGAAACAGTGTGCCTGTTCATTATACTAAGCCTGTTAACTCATTTTATGAAGATAGCTCAATATTTGACCGTTCTTTTTCTTATGGGATCATTCCCTCTGGTAAAGAGAGGTGTTCTAAAGGTAATGTCACTAATTTTTAAATCATAGTTTTTAAAGCATTTTAGTTTAATTTAAGGCTATAATGAGCTCACTTATTTCTTAACTCAATTTATTAGTTTAATTTGTTATTATTTATTGCTATGGAGATCTATATACCAGCAGTCAGATGACAATATGTTTATGAATATATATCCCCACCTCTCTTTTATAATTACTAGAAAGTACATATAGTAGTAGTGGTTAACACATGAGTATTAGTATATGTTCTATATATCTATCTACTTGTATTAATTATATATGTACTTGTCCTTTTCTAGTCTTAATACCTGAAAAGCCTCGTGTTTCACAGAAAGCATACAATCGTTGGTTTGTTGCATATACACTTATCAAAAATCCTCAACTTGCTAAGGCAGTTCAAAATGGTAAAAGTAGTCCTTTCCCAAAAACTGATGATATATGAAGACATTGTCAGATGAACCAAACTACTTGTGTGACACTTTTCACATTTAGCTGTTTGCTACATTAACAAGTTATTATTAGTTAGTAATAATAACAAATAGGAATTTTATTTGTAGGTACATTTATGTTTCTTTTTCTGCCAATTATAATACTGATGACTGAGCTATATATAATTTGAAGTATATACACTTTAATACAAGGCAGCAACAAGCACCATATATACTTGTATGTACATGACTTACAACAAGACTTGTCAGATCACTTTCCTCAGCAGAAGTTGTCTTTAGCCAGCAACCTTGACCTTTTTTGTATGAACCACAACTATTCTTGCATTTGTATCTCTCTAACAATATCATTACTCTGGTCTAACCAACACACTGTATTAATAATTCTGATTTAATAGTTCCACAATTATACATAAGTGTCCTACACGTTTGAGGTCATGTTAAAATAGAACCTTAACACTAATGTCACTTCATTCAATAACAACATTGTCAAGAAAATGTGCACTTCCTTGGTACTCCATATATATATTATATAATAACCTTTCATTTAGTTATTAAATTGTTAAAAATTCTTACATCCTCTTGATATCTAGCTTTAAAAGACTAGTCCATTATCTTGTCAAAATCACTAGTTTTGGCGCAATTATAGAGTGCAAATGGGAGGGGTATGAAGCAGATCAGAAAATATAACCACCAGGCTCCCCTCAATTTAAATTTTATCAATGTTCATTGATTATGTCTAATACTACTACTATTGAAAGTATTAGGTAACTCTACTATATTATGATTTCAAACAAAACGATGATTTCTCTCTTACAGTGCTGCTGATGGAGTTGTATATACTATATTGTTTGTTATTCCTGTAAGTCAATTATCACTAATAAAGAATGTATTAATTGTATCATTATATTAGATTATCATGTGGATTGTATTGAGTTTTACTCAACAAAGAACTAAGAAAGGTCTTAAAACATGTGATAGAAGACCTGGTATTGTCTTGTGAGTTGTCCAATGTTTTCTAAATCATTTCTCACACATTTTTAGTCCTGTGAACTTCTTGAATCCAAGACATCATCTGGTATATGTGCTAGCTTGTGGTGCTCTAACTTTTGAGTGGTTTGGGCTGTTAATAATAACAATAAAAGTTAATGTTAACAAAAGGGTAACACCTACTGTTCATTGTAAATATAATAATTGTTTCACACTTTCCTTAATAGTATTTTCATATAGTCATTGTCCTAATTATTTTGGTGTCTAAGTATCTTAGGTATAGAGTTAATTGCTTTGAAATGGAGAATAATAATAACAAGATCAGGTAATACACTCAAGTCAAGTCTGTATACAGTCCCAATATGTATATTATATGTTTCTCAATTTATTTGTCTTGTTGGTATACTTATTTGGTACCATTATAAACTGATCAAAGAGTTATTATGAATTTATATGACTGGCAATCAGTGGAAATTGGCTGTAAGTCTTTATTATAAGAACACTTGATATATACTGGTCTCTTTGTAGATCCAAGAACAACCTCATTCCATGAATCATATCAACTATGTCAAACAATTATTACAATCACTAGAGCTAGTAAATCTAACTTTTATCAAGAACCATATCCTTACAAGTAAATATTTATTATTTTATATGTTTACATCTGTTCTTAGGAACCAAGTTACCATTTCCTGTTCTAATTGTTGCTGTAGTAGTGGCTATCATAATATTTCAAGTAAAATTAATTTCTAATATTCAGTTACTTCATTATTGTCATTATTATGTACATAATAGTGATAGAAATTTTATATATTGTCTGAGGTAAACTAATTTCATTATATTTACTCACTTTACTTATTATAGTAATGTGAGTAAATATATATTAAAGATCTATTTATTAAATATCTTTGTAGCAGCAGTATAAGTGATTTAATATCAAGAACTATTTGACCTGTAGGGGTATTATTATGGAATTCATATACATACACTTCAGTGTGTATTTTGTAGGGATTCATGTAACCATAATGTACATTTATCAGTTGAAACAATAAATTTATTTTAAAAGTGTGAGTATGTTTTTTGTTTATTGTTGTATTGTTAAAGCAGCTGGAGACCATTATATAGGCTATCATTATCCTTTCTTTAAATTAACAGCTGTTGGCATTTCATAGCCTTGTTTTTTAAACTAGTAACTAGGACAGTAGCATAACACAATGAACATAAACTAAGATAATGTTGTTATCTTGTCTTTTTTCATTTCATCGGTTTCACCAATAAAGAGACTTCTGGTGTCACAAAAAGTGTATAATCGTTGGTTTGTTACATAGATACTTATCACATTGTTAAGGTGATGTGTCACTTCAACATATGAATTTGTTATGTGAGTATCATACATCATTACTATGACCCTTTATTATGATACAGAGTGTCTGTAATTGAGTGTCATATATGACTATGATTCTATATATTAGCAGGTTGTTGGGTACATTTACTGAGTTTTGGAATATATTATCAGAAAGAAGAAGCAATGTGCCTGTTCATTATACTAAGTCTGTTAACTCATTTTATGAAGATAGCTCAATATTTGATCATTCTTTTTCTTATGGGATCAGTCCCTCTGGTAAAGAGAGGAGTTTTAAAGGTAATGCCACTAATTTTTAAATCATAGTTTTTAAAGAACTTTGGTTTAATTTAAGGCTATAATGGGATCAGTCCCTCTGGCAAAGAGAGGAGTTTTAAAGGTATTGCCACTAATTTTAAAATCATTGCTTTTAGAGAACTTTACACTGTAAAAAATGATAGTTGATTTAACCATCATTTGGTTATACAGGTTGCAATTGCAAACTTATTGTTTGTCAAAAAAGTAATCATAATACTGCTTTCATTACTAATGTACTATTGATTATGTAGCTACAAAACCATCAATCTCATAGTACATCCGTAATCAAAATACTATTATGTTTACATTTTACATGTTCAACCTGTATAACCATGTATTAGTTAATTCAACCAATTAGTTTTTACAGTGTACTTTAAGGCTATAATGAGCTCACTTATTTCTTACCTCAATTTATTAGTTTAATTTGTTATTTATTACTATATGGAGATCTATATACCAGCAGTCAGATGACAATAATTATGTTTATGAGTATATATCTCCAGCTCTCTTTTATAATTACTAGAAAGTACATATAGTAGTAGTGGTTAACCCATGAGTGTTAGTATATGTTCTATATATCTATATACTTGTATTAATTATATATATACTTGTCCTTTTCTAGTTTCAATACCTGAAAAGCTCGTGTTTCACAGAAGGCATACAATCGTTGGTTTGTTGCATACACACTTATCAAAAATCCTCAACTTGCTAAAGCAGTTCAAAATGGTAAAAGTAGTCCTTTGCCAAAAAACTGATGATGTATGAGGACATTGTCAGATGAGCCAAACTACTTGCTTGACACTTTTCACATTTAGCTGTTTGCTACATTAACAAGTTTTATTAGTTAGTAATAATAACAAATAGGAATTTTATTTGTAGGTAATTTACGTTTCTTTCCTGCAAATTATAATACTGATGACTGAGCTATATGTAATTTGAAGTATATACACTTTAATACAAGGCAGCAACAAACATCATATATACTTATATGTGCATGGACTTACAACAAGACTTGTCAGATTGGTTTCCTCAGCAGAATTGTCTTTATCCATCAACCTTGACCTTTTTGTATGAACCACAACTATTCTTGCATTTGTATCTCTCCAACAATATCATCACAATGGCCTAACCAACACACTGTATTAATAATTCTGATTTAATAGTTCCACAATTATACATAAGTGTCCTACACATTTGAAGTCATGTTAAAATAGAACCTTAACACTAATGTCACTTCATTCAATAATAACAACATTGTCAACAATATAAGTCTATCAACATTAGCAATATCTCATCTGTAGTCAATGGTATTATCATCATAATTTTGCTTGTACTTTCCGTAATACTAATACACACACATGAACATGCACACACGGACACACACACACACACACACACACACACACACACACACACACACACACACACACATAATATGTATATATATATGCACTTCCTGGGTACTTCATATATAGATTATGTAAGAATCTTTGAACTCATTTTTTGCTTAGTTATTGATTTGTTAAAAATTCCTACATCCTTTTGATATCTAGCTTTAAAAGACTAGTCCATTATCTTATCAAAATCACTAGTTGTGGCACAAATATAGGGTGCAAATGGGAGGGCTATGAACCAGATCGGAAAATATAACCACCAGGCTCCCCCCAATTTAAACTTGATTCTTGTTCATTGATTATGTCTAATACTACTACTATTGAAAATATTAGGTAACTCTATTATATTATGATTTCAAACAAAACGATGATTTCTCTCTTACAGTGCTGCTGATGGAGTTGTATATACTATATTGTTTGTTATTCCTGTAAGTCAATTGTCACTAATAAAGAATGTATTAATTATATCATTATGTTAGATTATTGTGTGGATTGTATTGAGTTTTATTCAACGGAGAACTAAGAAAGGTCTAAAAACATGTGATGGAAGACCTGGTATTGTCTTGTGAGTTATCTAATGTTTTCTAAATCATTTCTCACACATTTTTAGTCCTGTGAACTTTTTGAATCCAAGACATCATCTGGTATATGTACTAGCTTGTGGTGCTCTAACTTCTGAGTGGTTTGGGCTGTTAATAATAACAATAAAAGTTAATGTTAACAAAAGGGTAACACCTACTGTCATTGTAAATATAATAATTGTTTTACGCTTTCCTTAATTTGTAGTTTACATTGGTAGGTTACTATGGAATCCAAACTCCAATTATTTACTCACTATTGTTTGTAATAATACAACATACCAATTAATTATATAAGTGATTAATACACAAGGATTGTAGATTCAACGATAATGTTTGTACATTATAAACTTCAAATTAGTTGGTTAAAGTAACATATTAATTTTTACAGTGTATCATCACATCAGTAGATAATGAAGACTTCACTTCTTTTATCTATATAGTCTGATGAAACTGAGACACTCTAGAGAATGTTGAAGAAATGAGTCTCCAAATTGAAGCTTAGCTGATACTATATCAAACTTCTTACTTTTTTCGATTCTAAGATTGTTTTATACTACGTGTTAACTATACAGGTCTGTTTGTTTTGATTTATTGTTGTATATGATTTTCGTGAGCGACGAATGAAATTAACCCGCATACAATAACCGCCGACACACATAGCAACCAATGAAATCTTATTATTTTTACCACGAGCTCTGAATGGGCGTAACTGACCGAAGCGTCTGAGTACTGTTACTTGACAAAACTTCTTTGATCAGTTCCATAGTTTCTTCCATCTCTTCAACCTTTGAAGTTGGCAATAATCCAGTCCGTTATAATAATATAGTGTAATCAAAATAATCTTAGAACAGTTTTTACAGTTATTTTTTATTGTTTTTTGTCAAATCTTACTTCGAGTGTTGTCTTGGCCAAGTTATGTCCACTAGGTAATTCAGTTCTGTATGATTTCCAATAAAATGATAAAATCTCTCTTGCAGTGTTATTATCCCTACCATATTGTGTATTATTTCTGTAAGTCTATACTATCACTAATAGAGAATGTATTAATTGTATCATTATATTAGATTATTGTGTGGATTGTATTGAGTTTTACTCAACAAAGAACTAAGAAACATCTTGAAACATGTGATGGAAGACCTGGTATTGTCTTGTGAGTTATATAATATTTTCTAGATCATTTCTCACATTTCTTGTTAGCACAGTGAAAATTTTTAATAAATTACATGACATAAAAACCTATGTATATTTGTTGTAAAGTCATTGTAAAATCAATATAAATTTATAGAACTCTCCCATTTTATGCATCAATCACTGTTAAAATTGATCTGTTGTTTAACAAATAATGTGACTATTTGCTACAGTCCTCTAATAAAACTAATTAATTGTAAGAAACTGACTGGTTCATTTAAAGAGATTGTACATATGTAACAATTGGAATGATTTGATGCAAACTTAAAATAAACATCATACATACTGTTTAATATTTCTAACATATACTATCAGATTTACTGAGTCATTATGTTTAATTTCAGTTTGCATCAAATAATTTGTTACATAATGTAACCTGTACAATTATATATATTGGTAAAATCGACCGATCAGTTTTTAGAGAGATATATTTCCTAAAAATATATATAGCTGCTATTAGTAAAATCATGATAACATGCAAAGAAAGCTGTGGTAAATATACACTGGTACTTTCTTGTATAAATATCTAGCCTGTAGTATTGTATGGTGTTACACATAAAGTTTAGTAGATTACTATATTGTTTATATAAAAATACACACCATTTTATTAGATTTAAACACTGTATAATCTATGAAGACCTAGGAGTGTACTATACTGTTCATATGTTCGTTTGTTTAATATCTTATCATAATATAATTCATAGTTGCTATGACAATTATAGTATCTATTATCTGCATGTGCATACTCATCAGACATTTTCAATAGGTTGATATAGCCAAATCATTTAAGTAGTGAACTCAAAGAGTTGCTAAAGAATTTGCATCTATTAGTAGCTATAACAATATAAATAACATGTTTATACTTTACAAAATCATTTAATTTTTTGTGTTTACAAACAATTTACATCAAACTTTATAGCAGTTGTATTACAAACATTTTTCTTGTGATATAACATATTATTTATTCATCAATATACATCGACACTGTTCAATGCCCCACTTGAACTCATTGCTAAAAATGATTGATTATATCATTTAAAATACTTGTTACATACAGATAAATTCTAAGATTGTCATAGCTGTGATGAATTATATTATGATAAGAAATAAACCAATATTATGAACAGTATGGTTAGTGTACACTCCTTCATAAATTAGACTATATGATGTTTAAATCTAATGAAGTGCTGTATATTTTTGTACATAATCTAATGAACTTTGTTTAAGTGTAACATCATACATTTATACACTGTTACAGGCCACACATATATACAAGAGAGTGTTCACTTGTACAGCTAGCTTTGCTTGTTATCATAATTTCATGGCAACTATGACAGGAAATAGGAAGATTTCTAAAAATCAATATTGATTTTACAATGATTTAACAACAAATTTACATAACATTCATACCATGTAATTTAAAAAAAACTCCTGTCTTTTTAGTCCTATGAATTTCTTGAATCCAAAACATCGTCTGGTGTATGTACTAGCTTGTGGTGCTCTAGCTTCTGAGTGGTTTGGACTGTTAGCAATGACAAACAGGCTTAATATCAACAAATGGGCAGCACCTGTTGTTAATCGTAAGAACATTATATTAGTAAATATATAATACTTTGATAAGTTAATAACTTTCCTCAATTTTATTATCATAATTTTTAATATAGCCTTTTTCATAATGTTTTCGGTGTCTGTGGTAATTATTATCACGTATCCTATCCTGGCTTGTGTGGAGGCACCTATACCTCTTGTGGGATACATTATGGGAGCCATTTATTGTGATATCTAGTTAGTGTTATATTAATATGGTATTTATTGTATATTATTATAGTTTACCATTGACTATTGCTCTGTTTGGTATATATCTGAAGTCAGTGTCAACTCTTTCTTCAAGTAGTTTAAAGGCTGTTCATGTAAGTTAATAAATAAATACTTTTTTGCACATATATAATAATTTTATATAGTACAGCATTACAGTGGTATCTAACGTTCCTCGTATTACTTGTCTTGTTGGTATAATTATTTGGTACCACTACAAACTGATCAAAGAATTATTAAAACTTTACAAAAAGAAATTAAAATCAGCTGCTGTAAGTCTTTGCTATGAGAATGGTTGACATAGTGATATTTTTATAGATCCAGGAACAGCCTTCTTCCATAAATCATATTAATTATGTCAAAAAGTTATTACAACCTCCAGAGTTAGTATCTCCTAGTTTAGTTTATAGTTTATATCATTAAATTGCTTTGTTTTCTTTTAGGACTGAAACTTTCTTCAAGAAATACATCATTACTAGTAAATATTTACCACTATAGAAATTGATTGGTTGATTTAACCAATATATGTTGTTATACAGTTTGTATGTAGAAAACTTATTTTGATGCAAAGAAAGAAGCATAATACTGTTTGGATTACTAATGTACTATTGATTACTAATATACTACTTCTTTGAAGCTATCCAGTGTTGCTATTTTTATCTGTTACATCCTGGTACAATTCTCCTAAGATTAATAGATGTCAGATTGAAGTGCATATATAAATCCACAGTAACAAACATCTTATTTTTCTAAGAATGAAAAAATCATATTAGTTTAATTTTAACTTATTATCTACATAAACAGTCAATTTCATAGTACATTAGTAACCAAAACAGTGTGATGTTTTTTTAACTTTCTTAGGAACCAAGTTGCCATTTCCAGTTCTAATTGTTGGTATAGTAGTGGCTATCATACTATTTCAAGTATATTTTACATAGACCAGATAATGTCACATTACCATCTTTCATACCCTATATAGCTTACTGTTTTCGTTGGCTTTTTCGTTCCATTCTTGTTTGATCTATTACTTGGGCAGCTATCAGGCCCTATCTCTAGAGGTCTAACAGGTATATATATAATAGTATATTACAATTCATTTATTAAAATTGACTATTTTTAGCACTTTCAGCAATCTCTCCTATTTTGGCCAGTGTCTTTTGCTGTATACTCTTTATTCATTTTATACACTCTTTGAGGTAAAATAATTATATACAGAAAATTCAACATCCTCAATTTCTTACAATACAGATTAAGTATAAAGGAATTACAAAGTGTCAGAGGAAGAGTATTTCCATCAATATCAAGTATTGATAATCCTGCAAAGACATTGGTATGGATAATATTACTAATGTGTGCTTATCTGCTCATTCTTTCCTCTCTCTCTCTCTCTCTTTCTCTCTTTGTTTTTAGTCATCATCAGTTCAATATGCTGGTTATCAAATTGCTGCTTTTATAACTGGTAATCATATGTACCTAAAATTTAATTTATGAATTCTTTCACAGCATGGATTCTTTACACAGTAGTAATTTTTGTCATTGGTCTAGCTATAGGGGCTCTTATTGGGTTCCCATCTGTAGTTGGACATTGTCTCTATAAAGTGGTGTATGTTTAGTTGATGTTATACATACAACAATTAACATATTATTATTAGAATTATTGTCATCTGGTTGTTGGTCCTTATTGTTATTCAAAAAGTGATCTATAAACAATTTTTATCTAATGACAGTGCTGATTTAAAAACAGTCATTATTGATAACAGGTTAGTTATACATTGTATGTACTTTATTTAAATATCTATTCTATTTTATTATAGACGTGCCTTCAATATGTTCTCCTATATAGTATTACTCTACAACATGGCTACTGGATTAATGACTGCTATTAAACGTGTAGGTCTATCTTTCCTATTTATGATTATGATTTTACCAAGAATGGATCGACTAATGTATGTGAAAGGATTTGAGAAATGTGATTCCAGTAAGGATTCTTGATGACACTTAGAATAAGAACCACATATCTATACATTCCCATATTTTAGGTCACATTATGTTTAAGTCATTTATGGTCATGGAAGGTCTACTACACAATTCTATTGTTCATGTGTTTGTGAATATATTATCAGAAAAAGGAAATAGTGTACCTGCTCATTATACTAAGTCTGTTAACTCATTTGAAGATAGTTCAACGTTTGATTGTTCTTTTTATTATGGGATCAGCCCCTCGGGCAAAGGTAGTTCTTATACAAGAAACATTCTCTAAAAATAATTCCATTAATTATTAAGGCATTCCTTCTAGAGGAGATTAGTTTAATTTAGGACTATATTGACCCCACTTAATTCTTAACCCAATTTATTAGTTATTTATTGCTATGAAGATGTATATACCAGCAGTCAGATGACAATATGTTTATTAATATATATCTCCACCTCTCTTTTACAATTACTAGAAAATACATATAGTAGTAGTGGTTAACACATGAGTGTTAGTATATGCTCTATAATACTTGTAATATTATTCTTGTCCTTTTCTAGTCTTAATACCTGAAAAGCCTCGTGTTTCACAGAAAGCATACAATCGTTGGTTTGTTGCATACACACTTATCAAAAATCCTCAACTTGCTAAGGCAGTTCAAAATGGTGAAAAGAGTCCTTTGCCAAGAAACTGATGATGTATGAGGACATTGTCAGATGATTCAAACTACTTACATGACACTGTTTACATCTAGCTGTTTGCTACATTAACAAGTTATTATTAGTTAGTAATAATAACAAATAGGAATTTTGTATGTAGGTACATTAATGTTTCTTTTCCTGAAATTATAATATTAATGACTGAGTTATAGATATATTGCAGTATGTATATTTTAATACAAGACAGCACCAAACACCATATATACTTATATGTACGTGACTTACATCAAGACTTGTCAGATCACCTTCTTCAACAGATTTTATATAGTAACTCTAGATATTATGTGACCTTTTTGCATGAACT
The DNA here is from genome assembly GCA_963693285.1 of Xestospongia muta. Taxonomy (NCBI): domain Eukaryota; kingdom Metazoa; phylum Porifera; class Demospongiae; order Haplosclerida; family Petrosiidae; genus Xestospongia; species Xestospongia muta. The sequence continues at coordinate 3,970,887 of OY848926.1, forward strand.
ACAACTATTTGTATCTCTACAACAACAGCATTCCAATGGACTAACAAACATACCACATTAATAATTCTGATTTAATAGTTCAATGATAATACATAAATAAATCTCCTACACAATCGAACCAAATTGAAATCATGTTAAGGTAGAACTTCAGCACACATGCCACTTCATTGAATGTTCAGGCTCACCTCAATTTAAACTTTGTTGTTGTTCAATTATACCTAATAATACTACCATCAAAGTATTAAGTAATTTTAACATGTGTGATTTCAAACAAAATGATGAATTCTCTCTTGCAGTGTTACTGATGGAGTTATCATTACCAGATTATTTGTTGTTGCTGGAAGTTTCTTGTTGTATTTTAGGTGACAGTATTTTATACCCATAGAAGGTCTACTACAAAATCCTATCATTCATGTGTTTGTGGACATGTTAATTAAAGCTAATAAAGGTATTGTTAAAGCAACAGGAGACCATTATATAGGCTAGCATTACCCCTTGCTTTAAATTAACAACTGTTGGCATTTGACAGTCTTGTTTTTTTTGTTTTTTAGGTAGCATAACACATGAACATAAACTAAAATAATCTTGTTATTTTGTCTTTTCATTTCATCAGTTCCACTAATAAAGAGACCTCTGGTGTCACAAAAAGCATACAATCATTGGTTTGTTACATACACACTTATCAAAAATCCACAACTTGCCAAGTCCTTTAAAAGAAATGAACAAAGTCAGTAAATTATTTAGTCAAATTGATATTTCATTTATAATTAATCCTCTATAGTGTCAGTAAAGAATCCACTGTTTTTGAATGAAGAAACTTCTGTTATAAGGAGTAATTCACTGTCAGAAGTTTTAAAATTGAAGTCTTGTTACATAATTATAAATTTTGTTGTCTAAGGACATAATTATTATCATCAATTTATCATCAACATGTAGGATGATTCATTGAGAAATGTACTATCAAAATTAATTATCTATAGAGTGGTTTCAGATTATTGCTCCTAATAATAATAGCAGGACAATACTAGCTAGCCTACTTATATGAAGTGGTGTTTTGTAAATTTTGGTGCTTGTTGAGTTACAATGACTGATGATTTATAGACTGTAAGATAATGACTATTGAATAATAATACAAGATAATTTACATTACAATACCTCCCAAAATCTCATCAAAAAGAGTGGAAACACCCTCTATCCTATATCAAACATGTACCATGGCTGACTTCATTTTTTATATTTTCAATGGCAGGATTCATCAGCAGATTCTATATGTTGCTGACAAAATTTTCAATTTCAGTCTGCATGATTTGAGTAGTACTGTCAAGGATTCATTAGTCATATCAACTTTTCTCTTTTTAATTTAATCATCAAAACACCTAATTCAATGTAAAAATATACAATTACTTTTTACATACTAATTTAAATCCACAACTGACCAAATAAGAGGATCAGACAAGACTTACTATTATGACATTAGCACATCAGTAGATAATAAAGACCTCACTTCTTTTGTCTATATAGTCTGATGAAACAGAGTAAATCAAATATCATTTTAAATGCATCTCTCCAACAGTATCATTACAATGACTTAACAACACATTACATTAACAATTCTGATTTAATAGTCCCAATGTTATACAAAAGTATCCTACAAAATTGAAATCATATTAAGGAAGACCCTAAGCACACATTCAATTTCATTCAATAATAACAATATTGTCAGCAATGAGTTGTTGTACATATTACCTTGTGGTGCTCTAGCTTCTGAGTGGTTTGGACTGTTAACAATAACATTAAAAGTTAATGTTAACAAATGGGCATCACCTATTGTTCATTGTAAATATAATAACTGGTTCACACTTTCCTTAATAAATTTAGAATACAGCAATCGTCCTAATCATTTTGTGTTTGTGGTAATTATTATCACATATCCTATCCTGACTTGTGTGGAGGCACCTATACTTCTTGTGGGATACATTATCGGTGGGACCTATTCATTGTGATATCTAGTTAGTAGTATTATTCTTATATTGTTTATAATTAATATATAGTTTGGTCTTAATTATCTACTCATTTGCTGAATATCTTAAATTGGGCTTAAATTTAGTCTCAAACTACAAATCTGTTGATGTAAGCCTATCAACTGTGTGTACTTATGCTAATAGCAATAATGTTTACAAAGTTTTGATCCATTATAGTCCATAATTCTCTAATAACCTACCCACTTTGAGCCATGAGTCTAGAGAATGAGAATTAGTGATCACCAATCTAGTAAAATCACTTAACTACATGTGTGTGTGTCATCAGTAAATTAATTGTTATATAATATTATTGTAATTGTTATATGACATTATTAAGTTTATATTTTGTCTTCATGTATGTAGTAAGAAGCACGGTACCTGTGTGTTGCATCTTTATCTTAATGTTTCCAAATTGGTGAAGATAGACAGCTCCAAAATTATCTGTTGTAACTATCTCACCTAACATTACTGGATGAAACTGAGAGAGAGAAAGACAGACTGACAAACAGACTGACAGAGATAAAGAGAGAACAGTTACTAAATACAATACATATCATACATCATTGTCTCTAATTCTAAGTTTAACCTGATGACTGTATATTTTGAAGCTAATGTTCATGATAATGCTTTCTTTAGTAAACTTCCTCATTTCTTTAAATGTCTAACAGCTATAAATAATATATTGTAAATGACTATCTCTTAACTATTTCAGTTCTTTCTCCTTTTTGCCACTATCTTGTGTTGTGTTCTGTTTATTCATTTTGTCTAAGGTAAAAATAATTTAATTATATTTACTCACTTTACTTACTACGAGCTGTATATTAAAGATCTTCATAGCAGCAGTAAAAGTGATTTAATATCAAGAATTAATTGGCCTGCTCTAACACTGATTAGTACAATATAACTAGATTAATGTATCCATTCCTTATACCCACTCTTCTCTCAGTCATCATCAGTTTGTTATGCTGGCTACCAGATTGCTTCTTTTATCACTGGTAATATCTACAAATTATATTAGATTATACTGTCACAGCATGGATTCTCTATACAGTGGTCATTTTTGTCATTGGTTTAGCTTTAATAGCTCTTATCTTTATACCATCAATACTTGGATATTATTACTATAGACTGGTGTATGTTGGAAAATATTACATAATAATTTTTGAATTATTCAATAACAGTGTTGTTGTTAGCTGGGTTTTACTCATTATTGGTACACAAATAATCATTTGTAAACTATTTTTTTGTATCTAATGATAGTGCTGATTTAAAAACAGTCATTATTGATAACAGGTTAGTTATATGTTGTATGTACCTTATTTAAATAACTATTCTATTTTATTATAGACATGCCTTCAATATGTTCTCCTATATAGTATTGCTCTACAACATGGCTACTGGATTAATGACTGCTATTATACGTGTAGGTCTATCTTTTCTATTTATGATCATGATTTTACCAAAAATGGATTGACTAATGTACTTGAGAGGATTTGAAAAGTTTGATCTGAGTAAGACTTTATTAGCCTAACTGCTGTCCATAATGTTTGTACTACCACATTCCTATTTTAGGTTACAGTATGTTCAAGAACTTTGTACTCATAGAGGCTCTACTACATAATCCTATTGTTCATGTGTTTGTGGACACATTAACTATAGCTAATAAGGTATTGCTATAGTAAACAGAGTCTATTTAGTGTATATACTAAGAATAGAATATTGTTTATTTAATCTCATATCTTGTGAACACAACTTTAAATTATAGAAACTATCATAACATAATTGTTTTGAAACCTATATATCATACTGTCTACTGATAAGTTTTTTTAGATGCAACAGTAGAGTCATAATGTTTCACAGAAAGTATACAATCATTGGTTTGTTAAATATATACACTTATTAAAAATCCTCAACTGCCTAAATCTTATAGTCAAAGTGATGTTGAGGGTCAGTGAATTATCTATTAACAGTGCACTTTCAATTAATTAACTCTCTAGTAACTATGAAGAATCCACTGTTGTTAGATGAAGAGAGCAGTGTCCAAATTGATAAAGCTGTCCCGTTAATTACTATAGACAATTAATACATTTACATGTAATATGCATCCAGAGATGTTTGCAGTAACATACATATAATTACTGAGCTGACCTGATGACTTGTCCAATTTTAATAACTAATAAATATTATTATTGCCAACAATAAAGAATCATTGATGAAGTTTGTCAAAGCACTAAATATTATCTAAATATTGAATGTACATTTGCACTGTACATCATAATTATATCAACAATAACAAAATAACTTCATCTAGACATTTATCAACATTAACAATGTTTCCTCTATTAATATCTAGTTTAAAAACCTAGATTATTATTTATGTCAAAATCTATTAGTCTAGACACAAATATTTACCTCTAATTAGTATCTAGTGACGTTTAAAGAGCGCAAATGGGTGGACCCGGAATATTTATATATCCACCAGGCTCGCCCCAAGTTTAAAAAACACGTTGTTGTTCATTATGTCTAGTAATACTACGACTCAAAGTACTAGGTAACTAACTCTTTCATGGATGATTTCAAACAAAACGATGAATTTTCTCTTACAGTGCTGCTGATGAAGTTGTATATGCTATATTGTTTGTTATTGCTGTAAGTCAATTGTCACTAATAAATAATGTATTAGTTTTATCATTATATTAGATTATTGTGTGGATTGTATTGAGTTTTACTCAACGGAGAACTAAGAAAGCTCTAAAAAAGTGTGATGGAAGACCTGGTATTGTATTGTGAGTTATCTAATGTTTTCTAAATCATTTCTCACATCTAGTTAGCACAGGAGAAATTTAAATAAATTATATTATATGAAACCTATCTAAATTTGTTGGAAGTTATTATAAAAACAATATATATTTTTAGATTAGTTGTTTAACAAATAATGTGACTATTTTAAATTAATTAATTCTAAATACTGACTGTTTGATTTAAACAGATTGTAGGTATGTAGCAATTAAAAATTATTTGATGCAAACTTAACGAAGCATCATATATACTGTTTCAATTTTCCTAACACACTATCGGATTGACTGAGCCATGATCTTCTAGTTTGCATCAAATGATTTGTACATGTTGCTACACAATACAACCTGTACAATCACATCTTCGTAAAATCAACCAATTCATGTGTCTATTTAGTCCCATCAACTTCTTGAATCCAAGACATCGTCTGGTATATGTACTAGCTTGTGGTGCTCTAGCTTCTCAGTGGTTTGGACTGTTAGAAATAACAATGAGTCTCAATACTAACAAATGGGCAACACCTATTGTTCATCGTAAGAATATTATATTAGTAGATATAAAATATCTTTAATAAGCTAATGACTTTCCTCAATTTTATTATTATAATTTTTAATATAGCTTTTGTCATAATCTTTCTGGTGTCTGTGGTAATTATTATCACATATCCTATCCTGGCTTGTGTGGAGGCACCTATACCTCTTGTGGGATACATTATGGGAGCCATTTATTGTGATATCTAGTTAGTGTTATATATTAATATGATTCTTATATTGTTTATAATTAATATAGTTTTGTCTTACATATTTACGTGTTTGCTGAAAATCTGAAAAAGGGCTCAAATTTCGTCTCAAACTACAAACCTGTTTATGTAAGTCTATCAACTGTGTGTACTTATGCTAATAGCAATAATGTTTATATAGTACAGCAATATAGTGGTATCTAGTGTTCCTCGATTTATTTGTCTTGTTGGTATACTTATTTGGTACCACTATAAACTGATCAAAGAGTTATTAAGAGTTTATATGACTGGTAGTCAATGGAAATTGGCTGTAAGTCTTTATTATAAGAACACTTGATATATACTGGTCTATTTGTAGATCCAAGAACAACCTCATTCCACGAATCATATCAACTATGTCAAACAATTATTACAACCACCAGAGTTAGTAAATCTATCTTTTATCAAGAAGCATATCAGTAAATATTTATTATTTATTATTTTACATGTTTACATCTGTTCTTTAGGAACCAAGTTACCATTTTCAGTTCTAATTGTTGTTGTAGTAGTGGCTGTCATAATATTTCAAGTAAAATTAATTTCTAGTATTCAATCACTTTGTATTGTTATGTATACACAATAGCTCACTGTTTTTGTCTGTTTTACTTTTCCATACTTGTTTGATCTGTTGAGTGAATATTTTGAGGCTTTACTTGAACAATCTTCTCATTTTAAAGATAGTGCTTTCTTTAGTAAACTTCCTCGTTTCTTTAAAAGTCTAACAGGTATATATAATACATTATAGTATATTATGAATGACTATCTCTTTAGCTATATCAGTTCTTTCTCCTATTTTTGCTACTATCTTGTGTTGTGTTCTGTTTATTCATTTTATATATTGTCTGAGGTAGATTGTTTGATTGTTGATATGCAACAATTTCTCAATTATTTATATAGATTGCATATTTTAGAGCTTCAAAGTGGTAAAAGTCAATTACATAAAACAATATCCAATATTGCTTGGCCTACATGGACACTGGTAAGTAAATAGTCTTATTATCCCTTCATCGTTAGCACCCTCTTCTCTCCCTTCTAGTCATCAGCAGTCCGCTATACTGGTTATCAGATTGCTGCTTTTATAACTGGTAAAAGTGGTAATACTGTAAATTACATGTTAATAATTTTTAAAATTTCTTCTAACAGGTTGGATTCTCTATACAGTGGTCATTTTTGTTATTGGTCTAGCTTTAATAGCTCTTATCTTTATACCTTCTTTTATTGGATATTACTACTATTATATTCTGTATGCTCAATCAATATCATATTATCTATCACTTTTGTTACATTAATAGAGTTGTTTTTAGCTGGTTTTTACTCATTGTTGGTACACAAATGATTATCTGTAAGCTATTTTTTGTATCTAATGATAGTGCTAATTTAAAAACAATCATTATTGATAACAGGTTAGTTATATATTGTAATTACTTTATTTAAATAACTATTCTATTTTATTATAGACGTGCCTTCAATATGTTCTCCTATATAGTATTGCTCTACAACATGGCTACTGGATTAATGATTGCTATTATACGTGTAGGTCTGTCTTTTCTATTTATGATCGTGATTTTACCAAGAATGGATCGACTAATGTACTTGAGAGGATTTGAAAAGTTTGATCTGAGTAATAACTTTATTAGGCTAACTTCTGTCCATAATGTTTGTACTACCACATTGTCATTTTAGGTCACAGTATGTTCAAGAACTTTTTGCTCATAGAGGCTCTACTACAAAATCCTATTGTTCATGTATTTTTGAATAAATTATCTGAAACAACCAGTGACACAGTTTATAATGAAAAGTCTATTAGCTCATCAGATGAAGTTAGTCCAGTACTCCAGCCTACTACTACTTACGGTATTAGCTACTTAAGAAAGGGTGAGATTTGAAAAACCATTTTTTAAAATGAAATTAATATTTATTACCACAAAATTAATAATTGTTTGCATTATTTTATTCTTTTTAAATTTTACTCATAATAATTTGGTAATATACTAAGCCAATATTTGTTTTTTTTACTGAAATTGAGCATGTTGTTTTGTAGTTAGCATTTTTGTTACTACACAATTTTAAAGTAAACAAGAAGTACTAATTATCAGTACTTTAGTGTATGTTTGTATTGTATACTTTATCCTAATTTGTGTTAACTGTCTCATATTTCTAGTGTCATCAGCTGATAGACCTCGTGTTTCACAGAAAGCATACAATCGTTGGTTTGTTACATACACACTTATCAAAAATCCTCAACTAGCTAAATCGTTTAGCCAAAAAGATGAAGAAGGTCAGTGAATAATTATCTGTTAACAGTGCACTTTCAATTATTTAATCCTCTAGTGACTATGAAGAATCCACTGTTGTAAGATGAAAAGAGCAGTGTCCAAATTGATAAAGCTGTCCATTAATTACTATAAATAATTAATACATTTACATGTAATATCCATCCAGAGATGATTGTAGTAACGTACATAAATTGCTGAGCTGACCTGATGACTTGTACAATTTAAATAACTAATAAATATTATTATTGCCAACAATAAAGAATAAATAATGAGGCTTGTTAAAGCACCAAATGTGATCTAAATATTGAAAGTCTATTTAAAGTACATGTTTATATGAAATAATAAATATACAATCATAAAAGCGATTACACAATTAGGAAATAATTATTAATTTAAATAATTAGTCTAACGTTTGGCCAGGCAACTATAACAGGATTTTTTCCTAACAGGCCTTCCTATTCGTTGTGTTGTAACTATGATTTGCCAATCTGGTAACAATGCTAGTAGTTGGTAAGTCCGCTCTGTATAGTTTCCAGCAAATAATAAATTCCCATTTGCAGTGGTCTTGAAGGAGTTGTATATGTTGTATTGATTATTGTTACTGTAAGTCTATTGTCACTAGTAAATAGTAACTTATTTCTTCTTTGTTTTGTTTTATTAGATTACCATATGGATTGTATTGAGTTGTACTCAACAAAGAACTAAGAAAGCTCTTAAAACATGTGATGGACGACCTGGTATTGTCCCGTGAGTTATCCATTATTTCTATGTTTTCACACTCGTTCTCTCTAGTCCTTTAAACTTCCTGAATCCAAGACATCAACTGGTATATGTTTTAGCATGTGGAGTTATAGCTTCCCAGTGGTATGAATTGATTATGATATCAGCAAATATCAATGTTAACAAATGGGCATCACCTATAGTTCATCGTAAGTACCTGATAAATGGCCATTTGAATAGTTATATTGAATCTAGCCATCTTCATAATGTTTCTGGTGTCTGTGATAATTATTATCACATATCCTATCCTGGCTTGTGTGGAGGCACCTATACCTCTTGTGGGATACATTATGGGAGCCATTTATTGTGATATCTAGTTAGTGTTATATTCCTAACATTGTTTATCAAAATTGTTATAGCTTTGCATCAATGATCTACATACTAACTAAACATTCCCAATTAGGTTCAAGCTATCCATCTAGCTTCAAAGCTATATTTGTTAGTTGATATAAAGTAATATATGTAATATATTATTTTCCTATATAGTACAGCAATATAGTGGTATCTAATGTCCCTCAATTTATTTGTCTTGTTGGTATACTTATTTGGTACCACTATAAACTGATCAAAGAATTATTAAGAGTTTATATGACTGGTAGTCAATGGAAATTGGCTGTAAGTCTTTATTATAAGAACACTTGATATATACTGGTCTCTTTGTAGATCCAAGAACAACCTCATTCCATGAATCATATCAACTATGTCAAACAATTATTACAACCACCAGACTTAGTAAATCTAACTTTTATCAAGAAACATATCCTTACCAGTAAATATTTATTTATTTTATTATTTTACACGTTTACATCTGTTCTTAGGAACCAAGTTACCATTTCCTGTTCTAATTGTTGCTGTAGTAGTGGCTATCATAATATTTCAAGTAAAATTAATTTCTAATATTCAATCACTTTGTATTATTATGTATACACAATAGCTCACTGTTTTTGTCTGTTTTTACTTTCCATACTTGTTTGATCAATGGGGTGACGTTTTTGAAGCTTTACTTGAACAATCTCCTGATTTAAAAGATAATGCTTTCTTTAGAAAACTTCCTCATTTCTTTAAAAGTCTAACAGGTATATATAATACATTATAGTATATTGTGAATGACTATCTCTTTAGCTATATCAGTTCTCTCTCCTATTTTTGCTACTATCTTGTGTTGTGTTCTGTTTATTCATTTTATATATTGTCTGAGGTAAAACTAATTTCATTATATTTACTTACTTTACTTACTACAGGCTGTATATTAAAGATCTTCATAGCAGCAGTAAAAGTGATTTAGCATCAAGAATTAATTGGCCTTCATTAACACTGGTTAGTACAATATAACTATATTAATGTATCCATTCCTTCTCCACTCTTCTCTCAGTCATCATCTGTTCGTTATGCTGGCTACCAGATTGCTTCTTTTATCACTGGTACTATCAATGTATTATCTACACATTATATTAGTTTATACTGTCACAGCATGGATTCTCTATACAGTGGTCACTTTTGTCATTGGTCTAGCTTTAATGGCTCTTATCTTTATACCATCAATATTTGGTTTTTACTTCTATAGACTGATGTATGTTGAAAAAAATATTACATAATAATATTTTTAAATTATTCATAACAGTGTTGTTGTTAGCTGGGTTTTACTCATTCTTGGTACACAAATAATCATTTGTAAACTATTTTTTGTATCTAATGATAGTGCTGATTTAAAAACAATCATTATTGATAACAGGTTAGTTATATATTGTATGTATTTTATTTAAATAACTATTCTATTTTATTATAGACGTGCCTTCAATATGTTCTCCTATATAGTATTGCTCTACAACATGGCTACTGGATTAATGACTGCTATTATACGTGTAGGTCTGTCTTTCCTATTTATGATCATGATTTTACCAAGAATGGATCGACTAATGTACTTGAGAGGATTTGAGAAATGTGATTCAAGTAAGAACTGTCTACAATCTTTGTACTATTGCTACCAAAATCTTGATGGTAATACAAGTCTGTAAATGACATCATGGAGTGATATACAAACTTATATGTATAATCACATGCCCATGTTGGGTTTTGTGGTATGTATGATTAATTGGTTAATTGATTGGATGATAGACTGGTTGATTTAACCTACACTTCAGTGTGTATTTTCTACAGATTCATGTAACCAAAATGTACACATATTAATAAAAATGTTCAATTTATTTTAACAGTGTGAGAATGTTTTTATTATATTTTAGGTCACGGTACATTCAAGAACTTTATACTCGTAGAAGCTCTACTACATAATCCTATTGTTCATGTGTTTGTGGACACATTAACTATAGCTAATAAAGGTATTACTAGAGCAGTTGGACAGCCTTGTTTTGTTAACTAGTAGCCATAATTTTAATTATGGCCCATTAAGGTAGCATAACATTACTATAATTATTAACATTATAGTATTATTCTTAGACAAAATAAGATGTTGAACTAAGGCTGTTACTATTGAATTCATTTATGTGTATTTTGTAGGGATTCGTGTAACCATAATGTACATGTATCAGTTAATACAATAAATTTATTTTAAGAGTGTGAGTACGTTTCTTGTTTATTGTTGTATTGTTAAAGCAGCAGGAGACCATTATATAGGCTAGCATTATCATTGCTTTAAATTAACAGCTGTTGGCATTTGATAGCCTTGTTTTTTAACTAGTAAATATAAAGGTAGTATACACAATGAACATAAACTAAGACAATGTTGTTATCTTGTCTTTTTTCATTTCATCAGTTTCACCAATAAAGAGACCTCTGGTGTCACAAAAAGCATACAATCGTTGGTTTGTTACATACACACTTATCAAAAATCCACAACTTGCCAAGTCCTTTAAAAGAAATGAACAAAGTCAGTAAATCATCTAGTCAAATTAATATTTTATTTATAATTGACCCTTTATAGTGTCAGTAAAGAATCCACTGTTTATGGATGAAGAAGCTTTCTTTTATAGTGACTAATTCACTGTCAAAGAAGTTTTAAAATTGAAATTTAGTTACCCCAGTCTTGTTATATAATTATAGGAACACGTTTTGATCTTGTGTAGCAATAATCATATGCACTTGTTTGTTATCTAAGGACATATTATCATCAATTTATCATCAACATGTAGGATGACCCATTGAGAAAGATACTATCAAATTATTTATAGAGTGGTTTTATTAACTATAACTTATAACTCAATAGTTTGCAGGGTATCTTTCATTATGGGATCCTATAATAATAATACAATACTAACTAGCCTCTTTATATAGACTAATGTTTGTAACCTTTTATTGCTTGTTGAGTTGTAATGACTGACAATTTATAGGCTGTAAATAATGACCATTGAATAATTGATACAAGATAATTTTCATTACAAACACCTTCCCAAAATTCCCTGGAAACACCCTCTATTCTACATCAAAGCTGTACCATGACTGGCTTCTTCCTTTTTGTCTTCAATGACAGGATTCATCAGCAGGTTCCATAGATTGTAGATACTATTATCACTTTCAGTCTGTATGATTAGAGTAGTACTGTCAAGGATGCATTGATCACATTTACTTTTTCTCTTTTCAATTTAACCAATAAGACAACTAGTTTCATACAAATCAACATCATACACTTGTTGGTTACATACTTATAAAAATTCCACAACTGACCAAATTTATATTAGAGTCAGAAGCTGCACTACTATTATCACATCGGTAGATAATGAAAACTTCACTTCTTGTATTTATATAGCCTAATGTAACAGAGACACTGTAGATGATGTTGAAGAAATAATTAAAGCTTAGCTGATGGTATATTAGATTTCTTACTTTTTTATAATAATTTATTATTCAAAGGTGGCATCATTGCAGTATAATGTATAACACATTAATTTTGTAATTTGAATTAGTCTTAACAGTGAAATTGAAAGTGAAATGCAGTTGTCTGGGCTCAGGGAGGGTACTAGCTTGTGGTACTCTAGCTTCTGAGTGGTTTGGACTGTTAGTAACAGTAACAACAAAGAATTTCAACATTAACAAATGGACAACACCTATTGTTCATTGTAAGAACATTATATTAGTAGATATATAAAACATTTCATAAGTTAATAACTTCCCTCAATTTTATTATTATAATTTTAATCTAGTCTTTTTCATAATGTATCTTGTGTCTGTGGTAATTATTATCACATATTCTATCCTGGCTTGTGTGGAGGCACCTATACCTCTTGTGGGATACATTATAGGAGCCATTTATTGTGATATTTAGTTAGTGTTATATTAATACGCTATCTATTGCATATAATTATTATAGTTTACCATTGTCTATTTATGAATTTGCTATAAATCTGGAGTCAGACTCAGGTTTATCCTCAAATGTGAAGGCTGTTTTTGTAAGTTAATAATACTTTTTTAATATATATATAATAATTTTATATAGTACAGTATTGCAGTGGTATCTAATGTTCCTCATATTACTTGTCTTGTTGGTATAATTATTTGGTACCACTACAAACTGATCAAAGAATTATTAAAACTTTATAAATAGAAATTAAAATTAGCTGCTGTAAGTCTTTGCTATGAGAATGGTTGACATAGTGATATTTTTATAGATCCAGGAACAGCTTCCTTCCATGAATCATATTAATTATGTCAAAAAGTTATTACAACCTCCAGAGTTAGTATCTCCTAGTTTAGTTTATAGTCTATATCATTAAACTTTTTATATCCATTATATCCCTGCTGGGATATAATAGATATAAAAAGTAACACTGGATTAAACTTAAGAATTGCAGTGCAATTCGTTAAATATGATGTCAGATTGAAGTGGATATATGAATCCACAGTAACAAGCATCTTATTTTTCTAAAAATAATAAATCATTTTTTGTTTTTTAACCCATTAGCTAATTTAAAGTCAGTTTCATAGTATGTGATCAGTGTGATGTTTGCTTTTCTATCAAAAAGTTTCCTACTTGCATTACCGTCCTCAATTTCTTACCATACAGATTAAATATAAAGGAATTACAAAGTGTATGAAGAGGAGTATTTGAGTCAATATCAAGTATTGATCAGCCTGCAAAGACATTGGTAAGAATAATATTACTATTATATAAGGATTTGAGAAATCTGATTCGAGTAAGCTACTCTCAAATAACACTTACAATAAAGCCATTGATATCATTATTAGATCACGGTACATTCAAGAACTTTATACTCATATAAATTTTGCTATATAATCCTATTGTCCATGTGTTTGTGGACATGTTAGCTGAAATATTCAACAAACCAGGTAGTATTAAAATAAAAGCTATATTTCACTGCACAAATAGAATACTTGCATACCAATGAACTTTATCATGCAGAGTCATACCATATTTGGGCAAGGATTTGGTATCTGTTTATCTATTCAGTTTCACCATAGAAATTATATAGACACATATGGTCAGTTAGTCTATATAATCTATGGTTTCAGCTACTCCTATTTTGCTTACTAATTGTTTAAAACTACCACTTTGCCTACTAATTTAAATTATTTAAAATTAACTATTTATGATAATTTTATTAAAATACCAGTATTCTAAGACTGGTGAAGTCATAACAAACACAAATGTCTTCATATAAAAGTACATGTATTGTTATATTCAATTTTTTTATTTTTTGTTTAGTTATATCAGCCACTAGACCTCGTGTCTCACAAAAAGCATACAATCATTGGTTTGTTACATACACACTTATCAAAAATCCTCAACTGACAAAATCCTATAAAAGAGGTGATCTTACTTCAGTCTGTACAAAGAAGTCGCTTTCAGATAATTTCCAGAAGTTCGGCTACACCACTGATTATTATCAACTAATGACATAAAACATTGCATTATTTTATATACACATATTAGTATCCTACACTTAGATTTAATTTAGGGCCCCCTCCCTTACTAACGAGACAATATAAGAATTATTAATAACTATTAATAACTTCATTATTAATTAACTTTTAGTGCATGCTTTTTTGTGGAAGATCTTGACCTTCTTGTATAATTTGCCACTGAATTGTCGGCTGCTATAACATTCTCAAATATCTTAGCTATAGAGTTAGTTGCTTTGAAATGGAGAATAATAATAACAAGATCAGGTAATACACTCAAGTCAAGTCTGTATACAGTCCCAATATGTACATTATATTATATGACATTATATATTTACTTGCAGTGCTAGTGATGGGGTTGTGTATACTGTATTGTTTGTTGTTACTGTAAGTCTACTGTAATACATTATATAAGTCATATTATATTAGATTATTGTGTGGATTGTATTGAGTTTTACTCAACGGAGAACTAAGAAAGGTCTTGAAATGTGTAGTGGAAGACCTGGTATTGTCTTGTAAGTTATCTAATGTTTTCTAACTCATTTCCACATCTCTTTAGTCCTATTAATTTTTTGAATCCAAGACATCGTCTGGTGTATGTACTAGCTTGTGGTGCTCTAGCTTCTCAGTGGTTTGAATTAACACTGTCATCATATTCAACAAATGATGTTAACAAATGGGGAACACCGATTGTTAATTGTAAGTATGATAGCTAATTTGAGTTGTCCTTAGTAATATTTCAATCTAGCCATCTTCATAATGTTTCTGGTGTCTGTGGTAATTATTATCACATATCCTATCCTGGCTTGTGTGGAGGCACCTATACCTCTTGTGGGATACATTATGGGAGCCATTTTTTGTGATATCTAGTTAGTGTTATATTAATATGATTCTTGTATTGTTTATAATTAATATAGTTTTGTCTTACATATTTACGTGTTTGCTGAAAATCTGAAAAAGGGCTCAAATTTCGTCTCAAACTACAAACCTGTTTATGTAAGTCTATCAACTGTGTGTACTTTTCCTAATAGAAATAATGTTTATATAGTACAGCAATATAGTGGTATCTAATGTTCCTCAATTTATTTGTCTTGTTGGTATACTTATTTGGTACCACTATAAACTGATCAAAGAGTTATTAAGAGTTTATATGACTGGTAGTCAATGGAAATTGGCTGTAAGTCTTTATTATAAGAACACTTGATATATACTGGTCTATTTGTAGATCCAAGAACAACCTCATTCCATGAATCATATCAACTATGTCAAACAATTATTACAACCACCAGACTTAGTAAATCTAACTTTTATCAAGAAACATATCCTTACCAGTAAATATTTATTTATTTTATTATTTTACATGTTTACATCTGTTCTTAGGAACCAAGTTACCATTTCCAGTTCTAATTGTTGCTGTAGTAGTGGCTATCATAATATTTCAAGTAAAATTAATTTCTAGTGTTCAATGACTTCGTTTTTATTATTATAATGTATACACAATAGCTCACTGTTTTGGTCTGTTTTAATTTCCCGTACTTGTTTGATCAATGGGGTGACGTTTTTGAAGCTTTACTTGAACAATCTCCTGATTTAAAAGATAATGCTTTCTTTAGAAAACTTCCTCATTTCTTTAAAAGTCTAACAGGTATATATAATATATTATAGTATATTGTAAATGACTATCTTTTTAGCTCTATCAGTTCTTTCTCCTATTTTTGCTACTATCTTGTGTTGTGTTCTGTTTATTCATTTTATATATTGTCTGAGGTAAAACTAATTTAATTATATTTACTCACTTTACTTACTACAGGCTGTATATTAAAGATCTTCATAGCAGCAGTAAAAGTGATTTAGCATCAAGAATTAATTGGCCTTCATTAACACTGGTTAGTACAATATAACTATATTAATGTATCCATTCCTTCTCCACTCTTCTCTCAGTCATCATCAGTTCGTTATGCTGGCTACCAGATCGCTTCTTTTATCACTGGTACTATCAATATATTATCTACACATTATATTAGTTTATACTGTCACAGCATGGATTCTCTATACAGTGGTCACTTTTGTCATTGGTCTAGCTTTAATGGCTCTTATCTTTATACCATCAATATTTGGATATTATTACTATAGACTGGTGTATGTTAAAAAATATTACATAATAATATTTTTTTACATTATTCATAACAGTGTTGTTGTTAGCTGGGTTTTACTCATTCTTGGTACACAAATAATCATTTGTAAACTATTTTTTGTATCTAATGACAGTGCTGATTTAAAAACAGTCATTATTGATAACAGGTTAGTTATATATTGTATGTACTATATTTAAATAACTATTTCTTTTATTATAGACGTGCCTTCAATATGTTCTCCTATATAGTATTACTCTACAACATGGCTACTGGATTAATGACTGCTATTATACGTGTAGGTCTGTCTTTCCTATTTATGATCATGATTTTACCAAGAATGGATCGACTAATGTACTTGAGAGGATTTGAGAAATGTGATTCAAGTAAGAACTGTCTACAATCTTTGTACTATCGCCACCAAAATTTATATGGTAATACAAGTCTGTAAATGACATCATGGAGTGATATACAAACTTATATGTACAATGACTTGCCCATGTTGGGTTTTGTGGTATGTATGATTGATTGGTTAATTGATTGGATGATAGAACAATAACATGCCCGCCCCATATTGGGTTTTGTGGTATGTATGATTGATTGGTTAATTGATTGGATGATAGACTGGTTGATTTAACCTACACTTCAGTGTGTATTTCTACAGATTCATGTAACCAAAATGTACACATATCAATAAAAATGTTTAATTTATTTTAACAGTGTGAGAATGTTTTTATTATTTTTTAGATCACGGTACATTCAAGAACTTTATACTCATAGAAGCTCTACTACACAATCCTATTGTTCATGTGTTTGTGGACATAATAACTATAGCTAATAAAGGTATTACTATAGCAGCAGGAGACCATTATATAGGCTAGTGTTATCCTTGCTTTAAATTAACAGCTGTTGGCATTTGACAGCCTTGTTTTGTTAACTAGTAGCCATAATTTTAATTATGGGCCATAAAGGTAGCATAACATTACTATAATTATTAACATTATAGTATTATTCTTAGACAAAATAAGATGTTGAACTAAGGCTGTTACTATTGAATTCATTGATGTGTATTTTGTAGGGATTCATGTAACCATAATGTACATGTATCAGTTAAAATAATAAATTTATTTTAAGAGTGTGAGTATGTTTCTTGTTTATTGTTGTATTGTTAAAGCAGCAGGAGACCATTATATAGGCTAGCATTATCCTTGCTTTAAATTAACAGCTGTTTTCATTTTATTGATAGCCTTGTTTTTTAAACTAGTAAATATAAAAGTAGCATACACAATGAACATAAACTAAGACAATGTTGTTATCTTGTATTTTCTCATTTCATCAGTTTCACCAATAAAGAGACCTCTGGTGTCACAAAAAGCATACAATCGTTGGTTTGTTACATACACTCTTATCAAAAATCCACAACTTGCCAAGTCCTTTAAAAGAAATGAACAAAGTCAGTAATAATTGATATTTCATTTCTAATTAACCCTCTATAGTCTCAGTAAAGAATTCACTGTCTTTGGATGAAGAAGCTTCTGTTACAGTGACTAATTCACTGTCAAAGAAGTTTTAAAATTAAAGTTTAGTTACCCCAGTCTTGTTACATAATTATAGGAACACATTTTGATCTTGTGTAGCAATAATCATATGCACTTGTTTGTTATCTAAGGACATATTATCATCAATTTATCATCAACATGTAGGATGACCCATTGAGAAAGATACTATCAAATTATTTATAGAGTGGTTTTATTAACTATAGCTTATAACTCAATAGTTTGCAGGGTATCTTTCATTATGGGGTCCTATAATAATAGTACAATACTAACTAGCCTATTTATATAGACTAATGTTTGTAATCTTTTGTTACTTGTTGAGTTGTAATGACTGACAATTTATAGACTGTAAATAATAACCATTGAATAATTGATACAAGATAATTTACATTACAAACACCTTCCCAAAATTCCCTGGAAACACCCTCTATTCTACATCAAAGCTGTACCATGACTGGCTTCTTCCTTTTTGTCTTCAATGACAGGATTCATCAGCAGGTTCCATAGATTGTAGATACTATTATCACTTTCAGTCTGTATGATTAGAGTAGTACTGTCAAGAATGCATTGATCATGTTGACTTTTCTCTTTTCAATTTAAACAATAAGGCAACTAGTTTCATACAAATCAAAATCATACACTTGTTGGTTACATACTTATAAAAACTCCACAACTGACCAAATTTATATTAGAGTCAGAAGCTGCACTACTATTATCACATCAGTAGATAATGAAAACTTCACTTCTTGTATTTATATAGCCTAATGAAACAGAGACACTGTAGATGATGTTGAAGAAATAATTAAAGCTTAGCTGATGGTATATTAGATTTCTTACTTTTTTATAATAATTTATTATTCAAAGGTGGCATCATTGCAGTATAATGTATAACACATTAATTTTGTGATTTGAGTTAATCTTAACAGTGAAACTGAAAATAAACTGCACTCATGACTTGTCAGGGCTCAGGAAGGGCAAAGGTTACCACAATCTTAATGAACTGAGCTTTCGTTTTGTCGAATCTTACTTCGAGCGTTGTCTTGGGACAGTTATGACCACTAGGTAACTCATTTTTGTATGATTTTCAGTAATATGATGAACTCTCTCTTGCAGCGTTAATACTATCATATTGTTTGTTATTACTGTAAGTCGTTGTCACTAATAAAGAATGTATTTACTGTATCATATTATATTAGATTATTGTGTGGATTGTATTAAGTTTTACTCAACGGAGAACTAAGAAAGGTCTTAAAATATGTGATGGAAGACCTGGTATTGTCTTGTGAGTTATCTAATGTTTTCTAGATCATTTCTCACATTTCTTTAGTCCTGTGAACTTCTTGAATCCAAGACATCGTCTGGTGTATGTACTAGCTTGTGGTGCTCTAGCTTCTGAGTGGTTTGGACTGTTAGTAACAACAATTAGTCTTAACATGACCAAATGGGCAAAACCTATTGTTCATCGTAAGAACGTTATATTAATATATATATATATATATATATATATATATATATATATATATATATATATAACCTTACATAACTTCCACTTCCTTCAATTTTATTATTATAATTTTAATATAGCCTTTGTCATAATGTTTCTGGTCTCTAAGGTGATTAGTATCACATATCCTATCCTGGCTTGTGTGGAGGCACCTATACCTCTTGTGGGATATATTATGGGAGCCATTTATTGTGATATCTAGTTAGTATTATATTAATACGTTATCTATTGTATATAATTATTATAGTTTATCATTGTCTATTTATGAATTTGCTATAAATTTGGAGTCAGGCTCAGGTTTATCCTCAAGTGTGAAGGCTGTTTTTGTAAGTTAATAATACTTTTTTAATATATATATATATATAGTGATTTTTATATAGTACAGCAATATAGTGGTATCTAATGTTCCTCGTATTACTTGTCTTGTTGGTATACTTATTTGGTACCACTACAAACTGATCAAAGAATTATTAAAACTTTATAAAAAGAAGTTAAAATCAGCTGCTGTAAGTCTTTGCTATGAGAATAGTTGACGTAGTGATATTTTTATAGATCCAGGAACAGCCTCCTTCCATGAATCACATTAATTATGTCAAAAAGTTATTACAACCTCCAGAGTTAGTATCTCCTAGTTTAGTTTATAGTTTATATCATTAAACTACTTTGTTCTCTTTTAGGAATCAAACTTTCTTCAAGAAATACATCATTACTAGTAAATATTTACCACTATAGAAATTGATTGGTTGATTTAACCATTATATGTTGTTATACAGTTTGTATGTAGAAAACTTATTTGATGCAAAGAAAGAAGCATAATACTGTTTTGATTACTAATGTACTACTCCTTTGCAGCTAATAGGTAGAATCAGTAAATATAATTTACTATATTTGTATGGATGCATGCAAACCAACTTATATTCATGAATTGGTTAAAAGAACTCACCTCTTTTAAAGCACTGTAATGGTGTATACGCAACAAAAATAGTAATACTAGAAATGTATGCTGTTTAATATGATGGCAAATTGAAGTGCATACATGAATTCAAAGTAACAAGCACCTTATTTTTCTAAGAATAAAAATCGTTAGTTGTTTAATTTAACCCATTAGCTACTTAAACAGTCAATTTCATAGTATGTGATCAGTGTGATGTTTACTTTTTCTATCAAAAGGTCTCCTACTTTCAACTTGTGTAACCATATATTAGTTAATCAGCCAATCAAATTTTACAGTAATATATTAATTGTTACTGCAACTTTGTATCTATACATTCTTAGGAACCAAGTTGCCATTTCCAATTCTAATTATTGCTATAGTAGTGGCTATCATACTATTTCAAGTATATTCTACATAGACCAGATAATGTCACATTTACCATCATTCATATTCTATATAGCTTACTGTTTTTGTTAGCTGTTTCATTCCATACTTGTTTGAACTATTGGCTGAATTATTTCAGCAATTATTTAATGATGACAGTGGTAGTTTCTTTGACAAATTTCCTCTTATCTTTAGAGGTCTAACAGGTATATACATAATAGTATATTAAAATTCATTTATTAAAATTGACTTTTTTAGCACTTTCAGTAATCTCTCCTATTTTGGGCAGTGTCTTTTGTTGTATACTCTTTATTCATTTTATACACTCTTTGAGGTAAAATAATCATATACAGACAATTCAACATTCTCAATTTCTTACAACACAGATTAAGTATAAAGGAATTACAAAGTGTCAGAGGAAGAGTATTTCCGTCAATATCAAGTATTATTGATCATCCTGCAAAGACATTAGTAAGGACAATATTACTATTGTGTGCTTATCTGCTCATTCTTCCTTCCCCCTCTCTCTCTATTAGTCATCATCAGTTCGCTATGCTGGTTATCAGATTGCTGCTTTTATAACTGGTAATCTTGTGTACCTAAGGTTCAATTTTTGAATTCTTTCACAGCATGGATTCTTTACACAGTAGTCATTTTTGTCATTGGTCTAGCTGTAGGGGCTCTTATTGGGTTCCCATCTGTAGTTGGATATTATCTCTTTAAAGTGGTGTATGTTTAGTTGATGTTATACATACAACAATTACATTATATTATTATTAGAATTATTGTCATCTGGTTGTTGGTCCTTATTAAAATTCAATGGTTAATCTGTAAACTGTTTTTTGTATCTAATGATATTTGGGCTTATTTAAAAACAGTCATTAATGATAACAAGTTAGTTATATATTGTATGTACTTTATTTAAATAACTATTCTTTTTATTATAGATGTGACTTCAACAATTTAAAAACAGTCATTATTGATATATGTAGTTATATATTGTATGTACTAATTGTACTTTGTTTAAAATAACTATTCTCTTTTATTATAGCTGTGACTTCAATGATTTAAAAACAGTCATTATTGATAACAGGTTAGTTATACATTGTATGTACTTTATTTAAATAACTATTCTCTTTTATTATAGACGTGCCTTCAATATGTTCTCCTATATAGTCTTGCTCTACAACATGGCTACTGGATTAATGACTGCTATTGTACGTGTAGGTCTATCTTTCCTATTTATGATTATGATTTTACCAAGAATGGATCGACCAATGTATGTGAAAGGATTTGAGAAATGGGATTCAAGTAAGGATTCTTGATGACACTTAGAATAAGAACCACATATCTATACATTCCCATATTTTAGGTCACATTATGTTTAAGTCATTTATGGTCATGGAAGGTCTACTACACAATTCTATTGTTCATGTGTTTGCAAAAATATTATTGGAAAGAAGAAACAGTGTGCCTGTTCATTATACTAAGTCTGTTAACTCATTTTATGAAGATAGCTCAATATTTGACCGTTCTTTTTCTTATGGGATCATTCCCTCTGGTAAAGAGAGGTGTTCTAAAGGTAATGTCACTAATTTTTAAATCATAGTTTTTAAAGCATTTTAGTTTAATTTAAGGCTATAATGAGCTCACTTATTTCTTAACTCAATTTATTAGTTTAATTTGTTATTATTTATTGCTATGGAGATCTATATACCAGCAGTCAGATGACAATATGTTTATGAATATATATCCCCACCTCTCTTTTATAATTACTAGAAAGTACATATAGTAGTAGTGGTTAACACATGAGTATTAGTATATGTTCTATATATCTATCTACTTGTATTAATTATATATGTACTTGTCCTTTTCTAGTCTTAATACCTGAAAAGCCTCGTGTTTCACAGAAAGCATACAATCGTTGGTTTGTTGCATATACACTTATCAAAAATCCTCAACTTGCTAAGGCAGTTCAAAATGGTAAAAGTAGTCCTTTCCCAAAAACTGATGATATATGAAGACATTGTCAGATGAACCAAACTACTTGTGTGACACTTTTCACATTTAGCTGTTTGCTACATTAACAAGTTATTATTAGTTAGTAATAATAACAAATAGGAATTTTATTTGTAGGTACATTTATGTTTCTTTTTCTGCCAATTATAATACTGATGACTGAGCTATATATAATTTGAAGTATATACACTTTAATACAAGGCAGCAACAAGCACCATATATACTTGTATGTACATGACTTACAACAAGACTTGTCAGATCACTTTCCTCAGCAGAAGTTGTCTTTAGCCAGCAACCTTGACCTTTTTTGTATGAACCACAACTATTCTTGCATTTGTATCTCTCTAACAATATCATTACTCTGGTCTAACCAACACACTGTATTAATAATTCTGATTTAATAGTTCCACAATTATACATAAGTGTCCTACACGTTTGAGGTCATGTTAAAATAGAACCTTAACACTAATGTCACTTCATTCAATAACAACATTGTCAAGAAAATGTGCACTTCCTTGGTACTCCATATATATATTATATAATAACCTTTCATTTAGTTATTAAATTGTTAAAAATTCCTACATCCTCTTGATATCTAGCTTTAAAAGACTAGTCCATTATCTTGTCAAAATCACTAGTTTTGGCGCAATTATAGAGTGCAAATGGGAGGGGTATGAAGCAGATCAGAAAATATAACCACCAGGCTCCCCTCAATTTAAATTTTATCAATGTTCATTGATTATGTCTAATACTACTACTATTGAAAGTATTAGGTAACTCTACTATATTATGATTTCAAACAAAACGATGATTTCTCTCTTACAGTGCTGCTGATGGAGTTGTATATACTATATTGTTTGTTATTCCTGTAAGTCAATTATCACTAATAAAGAATGTATTAATTGTATCATTATATTAGATTATCATGTGGATTGTATTGAGTTTTACTCAACAAAGAACTAAGAAAGGTCTTAAAACATGTGATAGAAGACCTGGTATTGTCTTGTGAGTTGTCCAATGTTTTCTAAATCATTTCTCACACATTTTTAGTCCTGTGAACTTCTTGAATCCAAGACATCATCTGGTATATGTACTAGCTTGTGGTGCTCTAACTTCTGAGTGGTTTGGGCTGTTAATAATAACAATAAAAGTTAATGTTAACAAAAGGGTAACACCTACTGTTCATTGTAAATATAATAATTGTTTCACACTTTCCTTAATAGTATTTTCATATAGTCATTGTCCTAATTATTTTGGTGTCTAAGTATCTTAGGTATAGAGTTAATTGCTTTGAAATGGAGAATAATAATAACAAGATCAGGTAATACACTCAAGTCAAGTCTGTATACAGTCCCAATATGTATATTATATGTTTTTCAATTTATTTGTCTCGTTGGTATACTTATTTGGTACCACTACAAACTGATCAAAGAGTTATTATGAATTTATATGACTGGCAATCAGTGGAAATTAGCTGTAAGTCTTTATTATAAGAACACTTGATATATACTGGTCTCTTTGTAGATCCAAGAACAACCTCATTCCATGAATCATATCAACTATGTCAAACAATTACTACAATCACTAGAGCTAGTAAATCTAACTTTTATCAAGAACCATATCCTTACAAGTAATTATTTATTATTTTACATGTTTATGTCTGTTCTTAGGAACCAAGTTACCATTTCCTGTTCTAATTGTTGCTGTAGTAGTGGCTATCATAATATTTCAAGTAAAATTAATTTCTAATATTCAGTTACTTCATTATTGTCATTATTATGTACATAATAGTGATAGAAATTTTATATATTGTCTGAGGTAAACTAATTTCATTATATTTACTCACTTTACTTACTATAGTAATGTGAGTAAATATATATTAAAGATCTAATTTCATTATATTTACTCACTTTACTTACTATAGTAAAGTGAGTAAATATATATTAAAGATCTATTTATTAAATGTCTTTGTAGCAGCAATATAAGTGATTTAATATCAAGAACTATTTGACCTGTAGGGGTATTATTATGGAATTCATATACATACACTTCAGTGTGTATTTTGTAGGGATTCATGTAACCACAATGTACATTTAGTAGTTGAAACAATAAATTTATTTTAAAAGTGTGAGTATGTTTCTTGTTTATTGTTGTATTGTTAAAGCAGCTGGAGACCATTATATAGGCTAGCATTATCCTTTCTTTAAATTAACAGCTGTTGGCATTTCATAGCCTTGTTTTTTAAACTAGTAACTAGGACAGTAGCATAACACAATGAACATAAACTAAGATAATGTTGTCTTTTTTCATTTCATCGGTTTCACCAATAA
Source organism: Xestospongia muta (assembly GCA_963693285.1). Taxonomy (NCBI): domain Eukaryota; kingdom Metazoa; phylum Porifera; class Demospongiae; order Haplosclerida; family Petrosiidae; genus Xestospongia; species Xestospongia muta. The sequence goes on from OY848926.1 coordinate 3,996,268, forward strand.
AGAGACTTCTGGTGTCACAAAAAGTGTATAATCGTTGGTTTGTTACATACATACTTATCACATTGTTAAAGTGATGTGTCACTTTAACATATGAATTTGTTATGTGAGTATCATACATCATTACTATGACCCTTTATTATGATACAGAGTGTCTGTAATTGAGTGTCATATATGACTATGATTCTATATATTAGCAGGTTGTTGGGTACATTTACTGAGTTTTGGAATATATTATCAGAAAGAAGAAGCAATGTGCCTGTTCATTATACTAAGTCTGTTAACTCATTTTATGAAGATAGCTCAATATTTGATCATTCTTTTTCTTATGGGATCAGTCCCTCTGGTAAAGAGAGGAGTTTTAAAGGTAATGCCACTAATTTCTAAATCATAGTTTTTAAAGAACTTTGGTTTAATTTAAGGCTATAATGGGATCAGTCCCTCTGGCAAAGAGAGGAGTTTTAAAGGTAATGCCACTAATTTTAAAATCATTGCTTTTAGAGAACTTTACACTGTAAAAAATGATAGTTGATTTAACCATCATTTGGTTATACAGGTTGCAATTGCAAACTTATTGTTTGTCAAAAAAGTAATCATAATACTGCTTTCATTACTAATGTACTATTGATTATGTAGCTACAAAACCATCAATCTCATAGTACATCCGTAATCAAAATACTATTATGTTTACATTTTACACGTTCAACCTGTATAACCATGTATTAGTTAATTCAACCAATTAGCTTTTACAGTGTACTTTAAGGCTATAATGAGCTCACTTATTTCTTACCTCAATTTATTAGTTTAACTTGTTATTTATTACTATATGGAGATCTATATACCAGCAGTCAGATGACAATAATTATGTTTATGAGTATATATCTCCAGCTCTCTTTTATAATTACTAGAAAGTACATATAGTAGTAGTGGTTAACCCATGAGTGTTAGTATATGTTCTATATATCTATATACTTGTATTAATTATATATATACTTGTCCTTTTCTAGTCTCAATACCTGAAAAGCTTGTGTTTCACAGAAAGCATACAATCGTTGGTTTGTTATATACACACTTATCAAAAATCCTCAACTTGCTAAAGCAGTTCAAAATGGTAAAAGTAGTCCTTTGCCAAAAAACTGATGATGTATGAGGACATTGTCAGATGAGCCAAACTACTTGCTTGACACTTTTCACATCTAGCTGTTTGCTACATTAACAAGTTATTATTAGTTATTAATAATAACAAATAGGAATTGTATTTGTAGGTAATTTATGTTTCTTTCCTTCAAATTATAATACTGATGACTGAGCTATATATAATTTGTAGTATATACTTTAATACAAGGCAGCAACAAACATCATATATACTTATATGTGCATGGACTTACAACAAGACTTGTCAGATTGGTTTCCTCAGCAGTTGTCTTTATCCATCAACCTTGACCTTTTTGAATGAACTACAACTATTCTTGCATTTGTATCTCTCTAACAATATCATCACAATGGTCTAACCAACACATTGTATTAATAATTCTGATTTAATAGTCCCACAATTATACATAAGTGTCCTACACATTTGAAGTCATGTTAAAATAGAACCTTAACACTAATGTCACTTCACTCAATAATAACAACATTGTCAACAATATAAGTCTATCAACATTAGCAATATCTCATCTGTAGTCAATGGTATTATCATCATAATTTTGCTTGTACTTTCCGTAATACTAATACACACACATGCACATGCACACACACACGCACACACACACACACACACACACACACACACACACACACACACACACACACACACACACATAATATGTATATATATATGCACTTCCTGGGTACTTCATATATAGATTATGTAAGAACCTTTGAGCTCATTTTTTGCTTAGTTATTGATTTGTTAAAAATTCCTACATCCTTTTGATATCTAGCTTTAAAAGACTAGCCCATTATCTTATCAAAATCACTAGTTGTGGCACAAATATAGAGTGCAAATGGGAGGGCTATGAACCAGATCAGAAAATATAACCAACAGGCTCCCCCCAATTTAAACTTGGTTCTTGTTCATTGATTATGTCTAATACTACTACTATTGAAAATATTAGGTAACTCTACTATATTATGATTTCAAACAAAACAATGATTTCTCTCTTACAGTGCTGCTGATGGAGTTGTATATACTATATTGTTTGTTATTACTGTAAGTCAATTGTCACTAATAAAGAATGTATTAATTATATCATTATGTTAGATTATTGTGTGGATTGTATTGAGTTTTATTCAACGGAGAACTAAGAAAGGTCTAAAAACATGTGATGGAAGACCTGGTATTGTCTTGTGAGTTATCTAATGTTTTCTAAATCATTTCTCACACATTTTTAGTCCTGTGAACTTCTTGAATCCAAGACATCATCTGGTATATGTACTAGCTTGTGGTGCTCTAACTTTTGAGTGGTTTGGGCTGTTAATAATAACAATAAAAGTTAATGTTAACAAAAGGGTAACACCTACTGTTCATTGTAAATATAATAATTGTTTCACACTTTCCTTAATTTGTAGTTTACATTGGTAGGTTACTATGGAATCCAAACTCCATTTATTTACTCACTATTGTTTGTAATAATACAACATACCAATTAATTATATAAGTGATTAATACACAAGGATTGTAGATTCAACGATAATGTTTGTACATTATAAACTTCAAATTAGTTGGTTAAAGTAACATATTAATTTTTACAGTGTATCATCACATCAGTAGATAATGAAGACTTCACTTCTTTTATCTATATAGTCTGATGAAACTGAGACACTCTAGAGAATGTTGAAGAAATGAGTCTCCAAATTGAAGCTTAGCTGATACTATATCAAACTTCTTACTTTTTTCGATTCTAAGATTGTTTTATACTACGTGTTAACTATACAGGGCTGTTTGTTTTGATTTATTGTTGTATATGATTTTCGTGAGCGACGAATGAAATTAACCAGCATACAATAACAGCCGTCACACATAGCAACCAATGAAATCTTATTATTTTTACCACGAGCTTTGAATGGGCGTAACTGACCGAAGCGTCTGAGTACTGTTACTTGACAAAACTTCTTTGATCAGTTCCATAGTTTCTTCCATCTCTTCAACCTTTGAAGTTGGCAATAATCCAGTCCGTTATAATAATATAGTGTAATCAAAATAATCTTAGAACAGTTTTTACAGTTATTTTTTATTGTTTTTTGTCAAATCTTACTTCGAGTGTTGTCTTGGCCAAGTTATGTCCACTAGGTAATTCAGTTCTGTATGATTTCCAATAAAATGATAAAATCTCTCTTGCAGTGTTATTATCCCTACCATATTGTGTATTATTTCTGTAAGTCTATACTATCACTAATAGAGAATGTATTAATTGTATCATTATATTAGATTATTGTGTGGATTGTATTGAGTTTTACTCAACAAAGAACTAAGAAACATCTTGAAACATGTGATGGAAGACCTGGTATTGTCTTGTGAGTTATATAATGTTTTCTAGGTCATTTCTCACATTTCTTGTTAGCACAGTGAAAATTTTTAATAAATTACATGACATAAAAAGCTATGTATATTTGTTGGAAAGTCATTGTAAAATCAATCTAAATTTATAGAACTCTCCCATTTTATGCATCAATCACTGTTAAAATTGATCTGTTGTTTAACAAATAATGTGACTATTTGCTACAGTCCTCTAATAAAACTAATTAATTGTAAGAACTGACTGGTTCATTTAAAGAGATTGTACATATGTAACAATTGGAATGATTTGATGCAAACTTAAAATAAACATCATACATACTGTTTAATATTCCTAACATATACTATCAGATTTACTGAGTCATTATGTTTAATTTCAGTTTGCATCAAATAATTTGTTACATAATGTAACCTGTACAATTATATATATTGGTAAAATCGACCAATCAGTTTTTAGAGAGATATATTTCCTAAAATATATATAGCTGCTATTAGTAAAATCATGATAACATGCAAAGAAAGCTGTGGTAAATATACACTGGTACTTTCTTGTATAAATATCTAGCCTGTAGTATTGTATAAATGTATGGTATTACACATAAAGTTTAGTAGATTACTATATTGTTTATATAAAAATACACACCATTTTATTAGATTTAAACACTGTATAATCTATGAAGACCTAGGAGTGTACTATACTGTTCATATGTTCGTTTGTTTAATATCTTATCATAATATAATTCATAGTTGCTATGACAATTATAGTATCTATTATCTGCATGTGCATACTCATCAGACATTTTCAATAGGTTGATATAGCCAAATCATTTTAGTAGTGAACTCAAAGAGTTGCTAAAGAATTTGCATCTATTAGTAGCTATAACAATATAAATAACATGTTTATACTTTACAAAATCATTTAATTTTTTGTGTTTACAAACAATTTACATCAAACTTTATAGCAGTTGTATTACAAACATTTTTCTTGTGATATAACATATCATTTATTCATCAATATACATCGACACTGTTCAATGCCCCACTTGAACTCATTGCTAAAAATGATTGATTATATCATTTAAAATACTTGTTATATACAGATAAATTCTAAGATTGTCATAGCTGTGATGAATTATATTATGATAAGAAATAAACCAATATTATGAACAGTATGGTTAGTGTACACTCCTTCATAAATTAGACTATATGATGTTTAAATCTAATGAAGTGCTGTATATTTTTGTACATAATCTAATGAACTTTTTTTAAGTGTAACATCATACATTTATACACTGTTACAGGCCACTCATATATACAAGAGAGTGTTCACTTGTCACAGCTAGCTTTGATTGTTATCATAATTTCATGGCAACTATGACAGGAAATAGGAAGATTTCTAGAAATCAATATTGATTTTACAATGATTTAACAACAAATTTACATAGGGTTCATACCATGTAATTTGAAAAAAACTCCTGTCTTTTAGTCCTATGAATTTCTTGAATCCAAGACATCGTCTGGTGTATGTACTAGCTTGTGGTGCTCTAGCTTCTGAGTGGTTTGGACTGTTAGCAATGACAACAAGTCTTAATATCAACAAATGGGCAGCACCTGTTGTTAATCGTAAGAACATTATATTAGTAAATATATAATACTTTGATAAGTTTATAATTTTCCTCGATTTTATTATTATAATTTTTAATATAGCCTTTTTCATAATGTTTTCGGTGTCTGTGGTAATTATTATCACGTATCCTATCCTGGCTTGTGTGGAGGCACCTATACCTCTTGTGGGATACATTATGGGAGCCATTTATTGTGATATCTAGTTAGTGTTATATTAATATGGTATTTATTGTATATTATTATAGTTTACCATTGACTATTGCTCTGTTTGGTATATATCTGAAGTCAGTGTCAACTCTTTCTTCAAGTAGTTTAAAGGCTGTTTATGTAAGTTAATAAATAAATACTTTTTTGCACATATATAATAATTTTATATAGTACAGCAATACAGTGGTATCTAATGTTCCTCGTATTACTTGTCTTGTTGGTATAATTATTTGGTACCACTACAAACTGATCAAAGAATTATTAAAAATTTTCAAAAAGAAATTAAAATCAGCTGCTGTAAGTCTTTGCTATGAGAATGGTTGACATAGTGATGTTTTTATAGATCCAGGAACAGCCTTCTTCCATGAATCACATTAATTATGTCAAAAAGTTATTACAACCTCCAGAGTTAGTATCTCCTAGTTTAGTTTATAGTCTATATCATTAAATTGCTTTGTTCTCTTTTAGGACTGAAACTTTCTTCAAGAAATACATCATTACTAGTAAATATTTACCACTATAGAAATTGATTGGTTGATTTAACCAATATATATTGTTATACAGTTTGTGTGTAGAAAACTTAATTTGATGCAAAGAAAGAAGCATAATACTGTTTTGATTACTAATGTACTATTGATTACTAATATATTACTTCTTTGAAGCTATCCAGTGTTGCTATTTTTATCTGTTATATCCTGGTACAATTCTCCTAAGATTAATAAATGTCAGATTGAAGTGCATATATAAATCCACAGTAACAAACATCTTATTTTTCTAAGAATGAAAAAATCATATTAGTTTAATTTTAACTTATTATCTACATAAACAGTCAATTTCATAGTACATTAGTAACCAAAACAGTGTGATGTTTTTTTAACTTTCTTAGGAACCAAGTTGCCATTTCCAGTTCTAATTGTTGCTATAGTAGTGGCTATCATACTATTTCAAGTATATTTTACATAGACCAGATAATGTCACATTACTATCTTTCATACTCTATATAGCTTACTGTTTTTGTTAGCTTTTTCGTTCCATTCTTATTTGATCAATTATTTGAGCAGCTATCAGACCCTATCTCTAGAGGTCTAACAGGTATATACATAATAGTATATTACAATTCATTTATTAAAATTGACTATTTTTAGCACTTTCAGCAATCTCTCCTATTTTGGCCAGTGTCTTTTGTTGTATACTCTTTATTCATTTTATACACTCTTTGAGGTAAAATAATTATATACAGAAAATTCAACATTCTCAATTTCTTACAATACAGATTAAGTATAAAGGAATTACAAAGTGTCAGAGGAAGAGTATTTCCGTCAATATCAAGTATTGATAATCCTGCAAAGACATTGGTATGGGTAATATTACTAATGTGTGCTTATCTGCTAATTCTTTCCTCTCTCTCTCTCTCTCTTTCTCTCTTTGTTTTTAGTCATCATCAGTTCAATATGCTGGTTATCAAATTGCTGCTTTTATAACTGGTAATCATATGTACCTAAAATTTAATTTATGAATTCTTTCACAGCATGGATTCTTTACACAGTAGTAATTTTTGTCATTGGTCTAGCTATAGGGGCTCTTATTGGGTTCCCATCTGTAGTTGGATATTATCTCTATAAAGTGGTGTATGTTTAGTTGATGTTATACATACAACAATTAACATATTATTATTAGAATTATTGTCATCTGGTTGTTGGTCCTTATTGTTATTCAAAAAGTGATCTATAAACAATTTTTATCTCATGATAGTGCTGATTTAAAAACAGTCATTATTGATAACAGGTTAGTTATACATTGTATGTACTTTATTTAAATATCTATTATATTTTATTATAGACGTGCCTTCAATATGTTCTCCTACATAGTATTGCTCTACAACATGGCTACTGGATTAATGACTGCTATTAAACGTGTAGGTCTGTCTTTCCTATTTATGATTATGATTTTACCAAGAATGGATCGACTAATGTATGTGAAAGGATTTGAGAAATGTGATTCAAGTAAGGATTTTGGATGACACTTAGAATAAGAACCACATATCTATACATTCCCTTATTTTAGGTCACATTATGTTTAAGTCATTTATGGTCATGGAAGGTCTACTGCACAATTCTATTGTTCATGTGTTTGTGAATATATTATCAAAAAAAGGAAATAGTGTACCTGCTCATAATACTAAGTCTGTTAACTCATATGAAGATAGTTCAACGTTTGACCATTCTTTTTATTATGGAGTCAGTCCCTCTGGCAAAGGTAGTTTTTATACAAGAAACAATCTCTAATATTAATTCCATTAATTATTAAGGCATTCCTTCTAGCTAGAGGAGATGAGTTTAATTTAGGACTATATTGAGCCCACTTAATTCTTAACCCAATTTATTAGTTATTTATTGCTATGGAGATCTATATACCAGCAGTCAGATGACAATATGTTTATTAATATATATCTCCAGCTCTCTTTTACAATTACTAGAAAATACATATAGTAGTTGTGGTTAACACATGAGTGTTAGTATATGTTCTATAATACTTGTACTAATTATATATATTCTTGTCCTTTTCTAGTCTTAATACCTGAAAAGCCTCGTGTTTCACAGAAAGCACACAATCGTTGGTTTGTTGCATACACACTTATCAAAAATCCTCAACTTGCTAAGGCAGTTCAAAATGGTGAAAAGAGTCCTTTGCCAAGAAACTGATGATGTATTAGGACATTGTCAGATGATTCAAACTACTTACATGACACTGTTTACATCTAGCTGTTTTCTACATTAACAAGTTATTATTAGTTAGTAATAATAACAAATAGGAATTTTATTTGTAGGTACATTTATGTTTCTTTTCCTGAAATTATAATATTAATGACTGAGTTATAGATATATTGCAGTATATATACTTTAATATAAGGCAGCACCAAACACCATATACACTTGTATGTACGTGACTTACAACAAGACTTGTCAGATCACCTTCTTCAATAGAAGTTATATAGTAACTCTAGATATTATCATTGACCTTTTTTGCATGAACTACAACTATTTGTATCTCTTCAACATCAGTATTCCAATGGCTTAACAAACATACCACATTAATAATTCTGAATCAATAGTTCCATGATAATACATAAATAAATGTCCTACACAATCGAACAAAATTGAAATCATGTTAAGGTAGAACTTCAGCACACATGCCACTTCATTGAATGTTCAGGCTCACCTCACTTTAAACTTTGTTGTTGTTCAATTATACCTAATAATACTACCACTCAAAGTATTAAGTAATTTTAACGTGTGTGATTTCAAACAAAATGATGAATTCTCTTTTTCAGTGTTACTGATGGAGTTATAATTGTCATATTGTTTGTTGTTGCTGGAAGTTTCTTGTTGTATTTAGGTCACAGTATTTTATACTCATAGAAGATCTACTACAAAATCCTATCATTCATGTGTTTGTGGACATGTTAATTAAAGATAATAAAGGTATTGTTAAAGCAGCAGGAGACCATTATATAGGCTAGCATTACCCCCTGCTTTAAATTAACAACTGTTGGCATTTGACAGCCTTGTTTTTTTGTTTTTAGGTAGCATAACACACGAACATAAACTAAAATAATCTTGTTATTTTGTCTTTTCATTTCATCAGTTCCACTAATAAAGAGACCTCTGGTGTCACAAAAAGCATACAATCATTGGTTTGTTACATACACACTTATCAAAAATCCACAACTTGCCAAGTCCTTTAAAAGAAATGAACAAAGTCAGTAAATTATTTAGTCAAATTGATATTTCATTTATAATTAAACCTCTATAGTGTCAGTAAAGAATCCACTGTTTTTGAATGAAGAAACTTCTGTTATAAGGAGTAATTCACTGTCAGAAGTTTTAAAATTGAAGTCTTGTTACATAATTATAAATTTTGTTGTCTAAGACATAATTATTATCATCAATTTATCATCAACATGTAGGATGATTCATTGAGAAATGTACTATTAAACTATCTATAGAGTGGTTTCAGATTATTTCTCCTAATAATAATAGCAAGACAATACTAGCTAGTCTACTTATATGAACTGGTGTTTTGTAAATTTTTGTACTTGTTGAGTTGTAATGACTGATGATTTATAGGCTGTAAGATAATGACCATTGAATAATAATACAAGATAATTTACATTACAAACACCTCCCAAAATCTCATCAAAAAGAGTGGAAACATACTTATCCTATATCAAACATGTACCATGGCTGACTTCATCTTTTATGCTTTCAATGGCAGGATTCATCAGCAGATTCTATAAGTTTCTGACAAAGTTATCACTTTCAGTCTGCATGATTTGAGTAGTACTGTCAAGGATTTATTAGTCATATCAACTTTTCTCTTTTTAATTTAATCATCAAAACACCTAATTAAATGTAAAAATATACAATTACTTTTTACATACTTATAAAAATCCACAACTGACCAAATAAGAGGATCAGACAAGACTTACTATTATGACATTAGCACATCAGTAGATAATGAAGACCTCATTTCTTTTGTCTATATAGTCTGATGAAACAGAGCAAATCAAATATCATTTTAAATGCATCTCTCCAACAGTATCATTACAATGACTTAACAACACATTACATTAACAATTTTGATTTAATAGTCCCAACGTTATACAAAAGTATCCTTCAAAATTGAAATCATATTAAGGAAGACCCTAAGCACACATTCAATTTCATTCAATAATAACAATATTGTCAGCAATGAGTTGGTGTACATATTATCTTGTGGTGCTATAGCTTCTGAGTGGTTTGGACTGTTAACAATAACATTAAAAGTTAATGTTAACAAATGAGCATCACCTATTGTTTATTGTAAGTATAATAACTGGTTCACACTTTCCTTAATAAATTTAGAATACAGCAATTGTCCTAATCATTTTGTTTGTGGTAATTATTATCACATATCCTATCCTGACTTGTGTGGAGGCACCTATACTTCTTGTGGGATACATTATGGGTGGGACCTATTCATTGCGATATCTAGTTAGTAGTATTATTCTTATATTGTTTATAATTAATATATAGTTTGGTCTTAATTATCTACTCATTTGCTGAATATCTTAAATTGGGCTTAAACTTAGTCTCGAACTACAAATCTGTTGATGTAAGCCTATCAACTGTGTGTACTTATGCTAATAGCAATAATGTTTATAGAGTTTTGATCCATTATAGTCCATAATTCTCTAATAACCTACCCACTTTGAGCCATGAGTCTAGAGAATGAGAATTAGTGATCACCAATCTAGTAAAATCACTTAACTACATGTGTGTGTGTCATCAGTAAATTAATTGTTATATAATATTATTGTAATTGTTATATGACATTATTAAGTTTATATTTTGTCTTCATGTATGTAGTAAGAAGCATGGTACCTGTGTGTTGCATCTTTATCTTAATGTTTCCAAATTGGTGAAGATAGACAGCTCCAAAATTATCTGATGTACCTATCTCACCTAACATTACTGGACGAAACTGAGAGAGAGAAAGACAGACTGACAAACAGACTGACAGAGATAAAGAGAGAACAGTTACTAAATACAATACATATCATACATCGTTGTCTCTAATTCTAAGTTTAACCTGATGAGTGTATATTTTGAAGCTAATGTTCATGATAATGCTTTCTTTAGTAAACTTCCTCATTTCTTTAAATGTCTAACAGCTATAAATAATATATTGTAAATGACTATCTCTTAACTATTTCAGTTCTTTCTCCTTTTTGCCACTATCTTGTGTTGTGTTCTGTTTATTCATTTTGTCTAAGGTAAAAATAATTTAATTATATTTACTCACTTTACTTACTACGAGCTGTATATTAAAGATCTTTATAGCAGCAGTAAAAGTGATTTAATATCAAGAATTAATTGGCCTGCTCTAACACTGGTTAGTACAATATAACTACATTAATGTATCCATTCCTTATACCCACTCTTCTCTCAGTCATCATCTGTTCATTATGCTGGCTACCAGATAGCTTCTTTTATCACTGGTAATATCAATGTATTATTTACACATTATATTAGTTTATACAGTCACAGCATGGATTCTCTATACACGGGTCATTTTTGTCATTGGTTTAGCTTTAATAGCTCTTATCTTTATACCATCAATACTTGGATATTATTACTATAGACTGGTGTATGTTGGAAAATATTACATAATAATTTTTGAATTATTCAATAACAGTTTTGTTGTTAACTGGGTTTTACTCATTGTTGGTACACAAATAATCATTTGTAAACTATTTTTTTGTATCTGATGACAGTGCTGATTTAAAAACAATCATTATTGATAACAGGTTAGTTATATATTGTATGTACTTTATTTAAATATCTATTCTATTTTATTATAGACATGCCTTCAATATGTTTTCCTATATAGTATTGCTCTACAACATGGCTACTGGATTAATGACTGCTATTATATGTGTAGGTCTATCTTTCCTATTAATGATTATGATTTTACCAAGAATGGATCGACTAATGTACTTGAGAGGATTTGAAAAGTTTGATCTGAGTAAGACTTTATTAGCCTAACTGCTGTCCATAATGTTTGAATGTTTGTACTACCACATTCCTATTTTAGGTTACAGTATGTTCAAGAACTTTGTACTCATAGAGGCTCTACTACATAATCCTATTGTTTATGTGTTTGTGGACACGTTAACTATAGCTAATAAGGTATTGCTATAGTAAACAGAGTCTATTTAGTGTATATACTAAGAATAGAATATTGTTTATTTAATCTTATATCTTGTGAACACAACTTTAAGTTATAGAAACTATCATAACATAATTGTTTTAAAACCTATATATCATACTGTCTACTGATAAGTTTTTTTAAATGCAACAGTAGAGTCATAATGTTTCAGAGAAAGTATACAATCATTGGTTTGTTAAATACACACTTATTAAAAATCCTCAACTGCTTAAATCTTATAGTCAAAGAGATGAAGAGGGTCAGTAAATTATCTGCTAACAATGCACTTTCAATTAATTAACTCTCTAGTGACTATGAACTGTTGTTAGATGAAGAGAGCAGTGTCCAAATTGATAAAGCTGTCCCGTTAATTACTATAGACAATTAATACATTTACATGTAATATGCATCCAGAGATGTTTGCAGTAACATACATATAATTACTGAGCTGACCTGATGACTTGTCCAATTTTAATAACTAATAAGTATTATTATTGCCAACAATAAAGAATCATTGATAAAGTTTGTCAAAGCACTAAATATTATCTAAATATTGAATGTACATTTGGACTGTACATCATAATTATATCAACAATAACAAAATAACTTCATCTAGACATTTATCAACATTAACAATGTCTCCTCTATTAATATCTAGTTTAAAAACCTAGATTATTATTTATGTCAAAATCTATTAGTCTTGACACAAATATTTAAGTATCTATTGGCGTTATATAGAACGCAAATGGGTGGGCCCGGAATATTAATTTTATATATCCATCAGACTCGCCCCGAGTTTAAAAACACGTTGTTGTTCATTATGTCTAATAATACTACGACTCAAAGTACTAGGTAACTAACTTTCTCATGGATGATTTCAAACAAAACGATGAATTTTCTCTTACAGTGCTGCTGATAAAGTTGTATATGCTACATTGTTTGTTATTGCTGTAAGTCAATTGTCACTAATAAAAATAATGTATTAATTGTATCATTATATTAGATTATTGTGTGGATTATATTGAGTTTTACTCAACGGAGAACTAAGAAAGGTCTTAGAACATGTGATGGAAGACCTGGTATTGTCTTGTGAGTTATCTAATGTTTTCTAAATCATTTCTCACATCTAGTTAGCACAGGGGAAATTTAAATAAATTATATTATATGAAACCTATCTAAATTTGTTGGAAGTTATTATAAAAACAATATATATTTTTAGATTAGTTGTTTAACAAATAATGTGACTATTTTAAATTAATTAATTGTAAATACTGACTGGTTGATTTAAACAGATTGTAGGTATGTAGCAATTAAAAATTATTTGATGCAAACTTAAAGAAGCATCAATATACTGTTTCAAATTTTCCTAACACACTATCGGATTGACTGAGCCATGATCTTTACTTCTAGTTTGCATCAAATGATTTGTTGCTACACAATACAACCTGTACAACCACATCTTGGTAAAATCAACCAATTAATTTTTAGAGAGATATATTTCCTGAATAGCTACTATAAGTGAAATCGTAATAACATGCAAGGCAAGCTGTAACAAATGTACACTAATACTTTATTGTATAAATATCTGAGCTGTAATTCATAGTATTACCCTCATACATAAAGTTTAGTAAATATTTTGGTACATCATCTACTGAACTTTGTTTAAGTGTAATATATACATTTATACACTGCTACAGGCCACATACACACACACACACACACACACACATACACACACACAACACACACACACACACACACAAAGGAGTGTTCATTTGTCATAGGTAGCTTTGCTTGCCATCATATAGCAGTTATGACAGGAAATAAGAAGATTTATAAAATTAATAGAAATCTGCATTTTAAAAAATTTATGTGTCTATTTAGTCCCATCAACTTCTTGAATCCAAGACATCGTCTGGTATATGTACTAGCTTGTGGTGCTCTAGCTTCTCAGTGGTTTAGACTGTTAGAAATAACAATGAGTCTCAATACTAACAAATGGGCAACACCTATTGTTCATCGTAAGAATATTATATTAGTAGATATAAAATATCTTTAATAAGCTAATGACTTTCCTCAATTTTATTATTATAATTTTTAATATAGCTTTTGTCATAATCTTTCTGGTGTCTGTGGTAATTATTATCACATATCCTATCCTGGCTTGTGTGGAGGCACCTATACCTCTTGTGGGATACATTATGGGAGCCATTTATTGTGATATCTAGTTAGTGTTATATATTAATATGATTCTTATATTGTTTATAATTAATATAGTTTTGTCTTACATATTTACGTGTTTGCTGAAAATCTGAAAAAGGGCTCAAATTTCGTCTCAAACTACAAACCTGTTTATGTAAGTCTATCAACTGTGTGTACTTATGCTAATAGCAATAATGTTTATATAGTACAGCAATATAGTGGTATCTAGTGTTCCTCAATTTATTTGTCTTGTTGGTATACTTATTTGGTACCACTATAAACTGATCAAAGAGTTATTAAGAGTTTATATGACTGGCAGTCAGTGGAAATTGGCTGTAAGTCTTTATTATAAGAACACTTGATATAAACTGGTCTCTTTGTAGATCCAAGAACAACCTCATTCCATGAATCATATCAACTATGTCAAACAATTATTACAACCACCAGAGTTAGTAAATCTATCTTTTATCAAGAAGCATATCAGTAAATATTTATTATTTATTATTTTACATGTTTACATCTGTTCTTTAGGAACCAAGTTACCATTTTCAGTTCTAATTGTTGCTGTAGTAGTGGCTGTCATGATATTTCAAGTAAAATTAATTTCTAGTATTCAATCACTTTGTATTGTTATGTATACACAATAGCTCACTGTTTTTGTCTGTTTTACTTTTCCATACTTGTTTGATCTGTTGAGTGAACATTTTGAAGGTTTACTTGAACAATCTTCTCATTTTAAAGATAGTGCTTTCTTTAGTAAACTTCCTCGTTTCTTTAAAAGTCTAACAGGTATATATAATACATTATAGTATATTATGAATGACTATCTCTTTAGCTATATCAGTTCTTTCTCCTATTTTTGCTACTGCCTTGTGTTGTGTTCTGTTTATTCATTTTATATATTGTCTGAGGTCAGATTGTTTGATTGTTGATATGCAACAACTTCTCAATTATTTATATAGATTGCATATCTTAGAGCTTCAAAGTGGTAAAAGTAAACTACATAAAACAATATCCAATATTACTTGGCCTACATTGACACTGGTAAGTAAATAGTCTTATTATCCCTTCATCGTTAGCACCCTCTTCTCTCCCTTCTAGTCATCATCAGTCCGCTATACTGGTTATCAGATTGCTGCTTTTATAACTGGTAAAAGTGGTAATACTGTAAAATTACATGTTAATAAATTTTAAAATTTCTTCTAACAGGTTGGATTCTCTATACAGTGATCATTTTTGTTATCGGTCTAGCATTAATAGCTCTCATCTTTATACCATCTTTTATTGGATATTACTACTATTATATTCTGTATGTTCAATCAATATCATATTATTTATCACTTTTGTTACATTAATAGAGTTGTTTTTAGCTGGGTTTTACTCATTATTGGTACACAAATGATTATCTGTAAGTTATTTTTTGTATCTAATGACAGTGCTAATTTAAAAACAATCATTATTGATAACAGGTTAGTTATACATTGTATGTACTTTATTTAAATAACTATTCTATTTTATTATAGACGTGCCTTCAATATGTTCTCCTATATAGTATTGCTCTACAACATGGCTACTGGATTAATGACTGCTATTATACGTGTAGGTCTGTCTTTCCTACTTATGATCGTGATTTTACCAAGAATGGATCGACTAATGTACTTGAGAGGATTTGAAAAGTTTGATCTGAGTAATAACTTTATTAGGCTAACTTCTGTCCATAATGTTTGTACTACCACATTGTCATTTTAGGTCACAGTATGTTCAAGAACTTTTTGCTCATAGAGGCTCTACTACAAAATCCTATTGTTCATGTATTTTTAAATAAATTATCTGAAACAACCAGTGACACAGTTTATAATGAAAAGTCTATTAGTTCATCAGATGAAGTTAGTCCAGTACTCCAGCCTACTACTACTACTTATGGTATTAGCTACTTAAGAAAGGGTGAGATTTGAAAAACATCTTTAAAATGAAATTAATACTTATTACACAAAATTAATAATTTTTTGTATTATTTTATTCTTTTTAGATTTTACTCATAATAATATGGCAATATACTAAGCCAATATTTTTTTTTTTTACTGAAAATAAGCATGTTGTTTTGTAGTTAGCATTTTTGTTACTACACAATTTTAAAGTAAACAAGAAGTACTAATTATCAGTACTTTAATGTATGTTTGTATTGTATACTTTATCCTAATTTGTGTTAATCACATAACTGTCTTATATTTCTAGTGTCATCAGCTGATAGACCTCGTGTTTCACAGAAAGCATACAATCGTTGGTTTGTTACATACACACTTATCAAAAATCCTCGACTAGCTAAATCTTTTAGCCAAAAAGATGAAGAAGGTCAGTGAATAATTATCTGTTAACAGTGCACTTTCAATTATTTAATCCTCTAGTGACTATGAAGAATCCACTGTTGTAAGATGAAGAGAGCAGTGTCCAAATTGATAAAGCTGTCCATTAATTACTATAAATAATTAATACATTTACATGTAATATCCATCCAGAGATGATTGTAGTAACGTACATATAATTGCTGAGCTGACCTGATGATTTGTATAATTTAAATAACTAATAAATATTATTATTGCCAACAATAAAGAATAAATAATGAGGCTTGTCAAAGCACCAAATGTTATCTAAATATTGAAAGTCTATTTAAAGTACATGTTTATATGATATAATAAATATACAATCATAAAAGCGATTACACAATTAGGAAACAATTATTAATTTAAATAATTAGTCTAACGTTTGTCCAGGCAACTATAACAGGGTTTTTTCCTAAGAGGCCTTCCTATTCGTTGTGTTGTAACTATGATTTGCCAATCTGGTAACAATGCTAGTAGTTGGTAAGTCTGCTCTGTATAGTTTCCAGCAAATAATAAATTCCCATTTGCAGTGGTCTTGAAGGAGTTGTATATGTTGTATTGATTATTGTTACTGTAAGTCTATTGTCACTAGTAAATAGTAACTTATTTCTTCTTTGTTTTGTTTTATTAGATTACCATATGGATTGTATTGAGTTGTACTCAACAAAGAACTAAGAAAGCTCTTAAAACATGTGATGGACGACCTGGTATTGTCCCGTGAGTTATCCATTATTTCTATGTTTTCACACTCGTTCTCTCTAGTCCTTTAAACTTCCTGAATCCAAGACATCAACTGGTATATGTTTTAGCATGTGGAGTTATAGCTTCCCAGTGGTATGAATTGATTATGATATCAGCAAATATCAATGTTAACAAATGGGCATCACCTATAGTTCATCGTAAGTACCTGATAAATGGCCATTTGAATAGTTATATTGAATCTAGCCATCTTCATAATGTTTCTGGTGTCTGTGATAATTATTATCACATATCCTATCCTGGCTTGTGTGGAGGCACCTATACCTCTTGTGGGATACATTATGGGAGCCATTTATTGTGATATCTAGTTAGTGTTATATTCCTAACATTGTTTATCAAAATTGTTATAGCTTTGCATCAATGATCTACATACTAACTAAACATTCCCAATTAGGTTCAAGCTATCCATCTAGCTTCAAAGCTATATTTGTTAGTTGATATAAAGTAATATATGTAATATATTATTTTCCTATATAGTACAGCAATATAGTGGTATCTAATGTCCCTCAATTTATTTGTCTTGTTGGTATACTTATTTGGTACCACTATAAACTGATCAAAGAGTTATTAAGAGTTTATATGACTGGTAATCAATGGAAATTGGCTGTAAGTCTTTATTATAAGAACACTTGATATATACTGGTCTATTTGTAGATCCAAGAACAACCTCATTCCATGAATCATATCAACTATGTCAAACATTTACTACAACAACCAAAGTTAGTTAGAAACAATATAATTTCTTGGAGCCTCACATCTATCAAGAAATACATCATTACAAGTAAGTATTTGCTGGTTTTTTCCGAGAAGTTATAGATGATTGAGTCTACTTATTAGAGAATGCCTATACTGATATTCATTATCTATACACAGTACCTCACAATACAAATTTTACTAATAATAACATCTTTAGGAACGAAGTTGCCATTTCCAGTTCTAATTGTTGGTGTAGTAGTGGCTATCATACTATTTCAAGTATATCTCTCTATCTCACTAAACTTTATTTTATTTCTGTGTAGTTTACAGTGATTATTGTATTTGGATTGCCCTATACTTTTGATCTAATTGCTCGTTATATTAAAGATATTATAGGACCAAATACTACTAGCAGTTTTTTAAGGAAAATTCCTGATATATTTCATAGTTTAACAGGTGAAATGTAATATATTATTGCCATAATCCAATGTTTACTTCTTTAGCTATTTCAGTTATTTCACCTATTCTCTCTACCCTCTTTTCATGTGCTCTGTTCATCCATTTCATCTACTCAATGAAGTGATTCTTTTAACTTAGTTTTAACTGGATACATTTTTTATAGGTGCCAGATTAAAAAAATTCAAAGTGGCAACAGTGAATTTTTAAAGTCTGTTTCTAGCATTAAATGGCCTGCATTAACTCTTGTTAGTACACACATTGAGAAGAGAGAGAGAGAGAGAAACCATTCTGTGTCTAGCTATATCACTTTCTTTTCTCTTAGTCATCATCAGTTCGCTATGCTGGTTATCAGATAGCTGCCTTTATAACTGGTAATACTGTAAAATTACATTTAATACTTTTTCGTTTTTTCTCACAGCATGGTTTCTCTATACAGTAGTCATTTTTGCCATTGGTCTAGTTTTAATGGCTCTTATCTTTATACCATCTATATTTGGATATTATTGCTATTACCTTGTGTATGTTTGATCAATATCACATTATCAATTTTGTTACATTGATAGAGTTGTTTTTGGCTGGGCTTTGCTTATTGTTGGTGCTCAAGTAATTATTTGTAAACTATTTTTTGTATCTAATGATAGTGCTGATTTAAAAACAGTCATTATCGATAACAGGTCAGTTATATATTGTATGTACTATATTTAAATAACTATTCTATTTATTATAGACGTGCCTTCAATATGTTCTCCTATATAGTATTGCTCTACAACATGGCTACTGGATTAATGACTGCTATTATACGTGTAGGTCTGTCTTTTCTATTTATGATCATGATTTTACCAAGAATGGATCTACTAATGTATGTGAAAGGATTTGAGAATTGTGATTCAAGTAAGGATTGCAGATGAATATTTAAAGTAAAGTGTACTGTAATCACATTGCCATTCAGGTCACAGTATGTTCAAGAACTTTATACTCATAGAGGCTCTACTACAAAATCCTATTGTTCATGTATTTTTGAATAAATTATCTGAAACAACCAGTGACACAGTTTATGATGAAAAGTCGATTAGTTCATCAGATGAAGTTAGTCCAGTACTCCAGCCTACTACTACTACTTACGGTATTAGCTATTTAAGAAAGGGTGAGATTTGAAAAACCATTTTTTAAAATGAAATTAATAATTATTATACAAAATTAATAATTGTTTGCATTATTTTATTCTTTTTAGATTTTACTCATAATAATTTGGCAATATACTAAGCCAATATTTGTTTTTTTACTGAAAATGAGCATGTTTGTTTTGTAGTTAGCATTTTTGTTACTACACAATTTTAAAGTAAACAAGAAGTACTAATTATCAGTACTTTAATGTATGTTTTTATTGTATACTTTATCCTAATTTGTGTTAATCACATAACTGTCTTATATTTCTAGTGTCATCAGCTGACAGACCTCGTGTTTCACAGAAAGCATACAATCGTTGGTTTGTTACATACACACTTATCAAAAATCCTCAACTTACCAAGTCTTTTCATGATGATGTAAAACTGTAATTGGAAGAAAATCTTAACTGTTGCTTAAACCATAACTTAACAAAAAAATAATGTTTTGGTGATTTCAATTAGTGACAATCATTTTTAATGTATAATTGGTAGTGGGTTTAACACAATTATGTTTTTATCTGATATCTGATATGTTTAGTTTAACAGTCTCATTTCTGAAACCTCATGCTTCAATTGCCTAACACAAAGTAAAATAGAGCTTTCAAACATAAATATTGTGTTCAGGTACTTCTATGTGGCTATTATATAGAGATGTCCACACCCTTATTTCTCATTTGGGATTGTTTGGGATGTTTCACACTTTCACTCCCATCTCTACATTCAATGAGTTTTTCAAATTTTTTATTTACTTGTTTGTGTTATTTTATTTGAATTATAAATAAGTTAAAGTACGTTCATGATTTATTTTCTTTATTATTACAGGTTGAATGAGTGTACTCATGATATATTATACAACAGAACATTGTCATAATGACTAGTAAATATTATCTATGTATCATAAATAATAATTTAGGTGCATATGTGTATAGCCAAGCCAGAAATAGCTAATTTAACTGGCAATGTACTGTAAGGATACCTGTTTCTTGATTGCTAGAGAACAAAACAAATTTAATCTCTTTAAAGAAGTGTTATACTGACATTAGAACAGGCTTTGTGATAGAATAGAATAATGATCCTACAATTGATGAAGATAGAACATTGTGCAATCCCTACATAAGCAGTACTACTGTCTACCTTGATACCATCTGTGGCTCATAATTAAGATAACTCATGATTGAATCACTAATAGGTGTGTTGACCATACCATTGTTTGTTTTCCTAGTGACATCAGCTGACAGATTTTGTGTTCGAAAAAAGCATACAATTGCTAGTTTGTTTGTTGTTTTTTCCTAATATTTAGAGAGGAAGGTTCATCAATCATTAGCTGGTTTTCATAGGAGTCTTCTATACAAAGACACTTAGATGTTTGGTGCCCAATTGTGGAGGTAGAGCAGGTCCACTCCATTGTCTCACAACATTGAACAGTGGTCACCTTAACTTCAGTGCAATCAAGGTGTCTTAGACCACTTTACCATCACTAACTCATCAAAATTAGCAATTTTGTCAAATCCATATAAAAATATGGAAGTACAACTTTATGCTGTTATGAATATAGTTTTGTGTAAGTGTAAGCCACACCTCCCCTCAATTTAGTGCAAGTTACTGGCAGTATGGATGATAGTGATCAGTGAGTTTTAGAAATACGTTTGTACACCATACCCAATACGCTAGTTATAAACTGACATAGGTCAGTAAGCTCTATAGAATTACAAGTCTTTCTTGTATTCAAGGTGTGGACCTTGGGATGATTTGGTGACATATTATGGTGTGGCTCTCTTTTTTGTCGCTGTTAGTCCCAATATAATACACCTGTTATGTCATGTATTTAATATAGTAATAATTATTGCATTGATATTTTAACTAATAGGTTACAATTGTGTCAGCATTTTCTTTATTACAACGTCGTCGGAAATTGAAAAGAGAATGTTGTTGTGGTGTACCAGGACTGTTTCCGTAAGAATTTAGCCAGTGTTACCATGATCTACAGCATTGTGTGTAGTCCATTAGATTTTTTAAGTGGCAAGCCAAGTCGATTAGTATTGATACTTACATTGACAGCTCTGTCAGGTCATGTCACTCTGAATATCATAATTGCTCCGGTTGTGTTCGGTTTGAATGAAATTACTGCACATATACTAACTGGTACTTTAGTTCATTAAATGAAATGTTTAACTATCAATTTTTGTCAGTATTTGTTAGAATGTTCTGGATTCTCTATATATCTGTCCTCCACATTCCTCTGGTGACCTGTTCTGGTACTCCGATTCCTATACTAGGATATCTAGCTGGTGGGATTTATGCAATACTTTTGTAAATTAATATTAGTACTGGTTAATATGTTGCTTGATGTTTGTTTGTAGAATAACTTTTTTTGTTTTTTGGGGATATTCATTTCAAAGTGACTGTCTTTATTTAAACAGTATTAGTGATATATCATCTCCAGAGGTACACTGTTATATAATACGCAAATACAATTTCAATTTTTTGTTAGTTGGCTACTACTTTCGTAGGTATTACTCCTATTTACTTATGTCTACTTGGTATATTGTTGTGGTATGTTGTACAAGTCATCAAAGAGATTGTCTTAAACCTCAAACACAAGAAGAGAGGATGGGTGAGTATCCTAACTGTTTTACAAGAGTAATTAATAATATAAGTAATTAATATCTAATTATAGGTTCGTTCTTATTCAATACTTCATGTAAACAGTTACAAATTTGTCAAAGATTTGATACAAAACAGGTAAGTGGTAGGAACAAGATGGACAATGCTTAGCTTACAGAAGAAAACAATGTAATTGTAATTGATTGGAGTAATATAGTGTCATGTGACTACTTGTTATAGTAGCTATATAAATTAGTTTATATTGTAGGCAATCTACTATGGAACACGTTGAGATTAAGTCAAATCCTAACATGTTAAGTAGGATACTAAACAAAGTTTATACTAATTGTCCAGGTTAGGCCAATTTGTCATAATAAATTAATATTGACTTACTTGATTGACAGGATTTCGTTTTCCGATAAGAGTCAGTGTAGCTCTGACTGGTTCTTTTGCAGTGTTATATGAGGTGATTCAATATTATCCTGTTTCTTATATTCTATTCCTATTTCTACAAACATCCATACTCATAATCTGATTCCAATAGTTGACATTCTTAATCATTCCTCACTTTCTGGAATTTGGGAACAATTTACAAACACAACTGGGCAACATTTCAAACACTCTCAATCTTTCGTGTGATAATGTAACAAGTCAAGCAGAACAAACTGTATGTAATATTCTAGATCGAAGGGAGATGATTGTCACAGGAATGACAGGTGAGAATACACAAGCTGTCACTGTGTGTCATTAATTATCACATAGTGGTAGTAACAAGCGGGGAATTTAATGTGGCACTTGTCATGGCACACTTTATTTTTGTAGCTTGTCTAATTATTGGACCAGTGGTTGCATTTCCTCTAGCACTTTTGCACTTTATTCCAATCATGAAGTCAGTTAGGTAGGAAACGTATAGGAGAGAGAGAGAGGGAGGGTAGGAAAGAAAGAGAGAGAGAGCGCATGAAGTTGATGGTACGTCCCATTTCAGATCACACCTTCTTAAGGCATATAAAGGTGACATGAGCTTTATTCCTCAAGGAGTGTCTTTATCACCACATTTTGTTATAGTAAGGATAATAGCTATACATGTTCATTAGTCAAATTTATCATCTATCCATTAGTTACTTGTTAGTGTATTGTACTTTTTCCATTAGGCCTCAGCTATGAAGTATCCTGGTTATCAGATTGGTCATTTAGTATGGGGTGAGTTGTGTACCTTGATATTAAGTCAACTTATATATATTGTAGGTTGGTGTCTTTATCTTCTTGTTGTGTGGTTATTTGAAGTGATATTATTATTAGTACTTCTTGCATTTGTATTTGCTCTTAACACATTCATATTACTTATTACATCACTTGTGTAAGAATGAATTAAAAAGTAATCAACTTTTTATTCATTTTTCTCTTATAGTCTTACAGTTACTGTCAATATTCTTATACTCATATTTCAAATGGTTACTAGTAAGTTTTGGTTTTTAGAAAAAGAAGCTTTAAAACAAGAGGATATTGTCATTACTAACAGGTCACTATTATAATTTAGATTTAACCCAATTTAGCATATTATATCATTATTATAGACGTCTGTATCTTATCATCAACTATCTTGTATACTGTTATAATGGTTTTCTGGGTCTTGGATCATCTCTTATACGCACGATTGTCTCCATGGTGATGGGGTTAGTATATATACCTAGAATGGACACACAGGCATTGCGAAGTGCTAAACGTGACAACGGTAATTGTGGGATAAGAAAGAATCGTTTGCTAAGTAATCTGGATTTGAATTGTGATTTAGGTTTATACAAGTCATGAATCACTGGAACTACTCCATTTAATGTCCCTATGTGCTATCAGACATATCACTATAAATACTGTGCTTAGACCTTATTAGTATAATAGTACCTGTTGCTAGGTTACGATGTACCAATGAAGTTATTATCTAATACCTTTTTTAGGTCACTTAATATATTTGGCATTCATTAAACTGGAGGCAATACAGAACAATCCTATAGTTCATGTCTTCCTTGATCTGGTGAGTCAGTCAGTACAAGATAGACAACGTGAGAAGAGTCTCATTGTTGAGAACGATTCTGATGAACAACCAAGACAAGATACAAATGTAACTGAACAAAATGGTATTGAAGAAATTGAAGAAACTCTTAATCTTGAAGAGCGGGATTCTTTGAGACATGGAGGGACTCAGACCACAATAAATTCAATGGCTCTTTACCACCTCTTGGGATGTAAGTTTGTATGGACAAGAAATATATCTTCTCTCCATTGTTTGTTATTCCTTTCTTTCATTGTAGCCAAGTGGCCTCGTGTATCTCAAAAAGCTTATAATCATTGGCATGTAGCCTATTTTCTTGTTCGTAATCCTTCTCTTGTCATCTATCGACATCGGAACCTGACTACTTTAACTGACTCCTCTATGTCGTAAAAAGTTTATTGATATAATAATTGTAAAATGTGTGGACAGAATAAAATTATGAATCTGTTCTCTCTAATTCAGTCTCTTCTTCTTGTTCATGTTGTGCATCATTTTTCTTTCTTTTTGTAGTTAATAAAGTATCATTTTCCATGCTAACATATAAAACCAGGATCAATGACACAAACACAATATAGTTAGTTCACTCACTGTCTTTTGGCTCTTGCTTTAGGTCCCCAGTTTGCCTCTGGGTTCTCAGGAAATCGAGCTAACTTGAGTAAACGTGACGGAGGATTAGCATCTTTTCTGATAACAAATGACACAGGAATACTATATGACAAAAAAACATAGTCTATTCCTCAGCTCTTCATCCACATACCTCGACTCTTTACTTAATAGAATACAAGCTGGTGAATTGGGTGAAGTATTTTTGACTGGGTTTTCTTTGACCTATATTAGGAATATACTAAAATAAAGTACATATCCTTCTCATACCCATGCCCTCATAATGTCCCATATCACATGATGAGGAGCATCAGTCTTCACAGCATTAGCATGAGCATGAGATATAGATACACGATATCCTTTGTCCAATATGGCTGACCTATAAACCACACCCACTATACATTCAATTACCGTCATATTATTACCTCAAGGCTAACATACTCATACTGGTACAGTGAAGTGTAGAGCATAGTTCATCTAATACATGATACAATGGAATATCAGGCAATTCCTGAAACGACAGAGATGAACTATTTAATGTAGGGAGTAATACATTATTCTTACTTCAGCTGCTACAGTTAAGAGGCCAATAATTCTATCACTAGTCTGGTAATCCTTTCTACTGTTCTTTACAGTTGATAACAGCGTCTGTATAAAGTCTATATCATGTATAGGATCACTCCAAATAGGACCACCCAGCTACAATAACTGATTACCAGCTGATCATTAAAGTAAATTACAGGAGATACCTTAAAATCACTTCTTTCACAATGTTCACATTTTCTATCTATTGGAGGTCCACTAGCACAGGTGTATTTCATTCCACTATAAGTAAATTAACTATAATAATAGCAATAATTATAATATCTAGCTTTTAACCCTTTTTTGCCTGTAGCTTGTTTGCCAAGAGGTTGTAAGTAGTAACTACCACAGCCAAAGCAATGATACACCATTGACAATTTACTAGGAGAGAGAGAGAGAGAGAGAGAGAGAGAGAGAGAGAGAGAGAGAGAGAGAGAGAGAGAGAGAGAGAGAGAGAGAGAGAGAGAGAGAGAGAGAGAGAGAGAGAGAGAGAGAGAGAGAGAGAGAGAGAGAGAGAGAGAGAGAGAGAGAGAGAGAGAGAGAGAGAGAGAGAGAGAGAGAGAGAGATAAACATTATATATGTACTTAAAAGCTCTACCTTGATGATTTCTTTACTTCAGCAGGACTAGTATATACTGTGACAAACACACGACAATAAAAGTCAACAGAACACGACAAAAGAGGATAAATATATCTTTTATAACGATTAGCATAACTATTGAGACAAGCCAGAATGATTCTCAAAGCCTACAATTAATTATAGCAATTAATTTATCTAACAAAATACATACCATTTCATGACAATATTTTCCTTTTAAAGATACACTACCATATTTGGCATAACATGTCTCGCTATGGTTACCACAAAGTATACTGGTATCTGTACATGTAATACAGAGGAGACCTGGACATATATAAAAGTAAAGCTTCTAGTTTATTCCATGTTTCTTACCTCCATCATGACAAGCTTGTACAACAGAGTCCAAAAAGGTAGTAGGAGAGCCATAAGGATCAATGTCAATGATATCAAATCGTTTGAATGGATCTCGATGTTCATACATTAACATACTGTATAGTATATTGTATAGTATATTGTATATTATACAGTATAGTACTTGTATATAGCTGTACTTTCTTTCTTATCAACTCACCTTGCATCACGACAACAAGGATGTACTTTCTCAGTGATGTCATTTGCTTCAATATTACGACACATCAATTGATATGCTTCTTCACTAAGGTCATTAGCAACAACCCTATCAGCTAAAGGGATTTCAAGAGCATAGCGAATAGAACGTAGACCTGAGGCAGCTAAAGCCTCTAAAATATTGAGTCCAGTCTAAGAAAATAATAAGAGGAGATTTTTATATGTTTTTAACTACTTGTTCTTGAGTCTTATCTTCTGGTGTCACTGCCATTTTCTCTATATCTGGAGGTTTGGATTTTGATGTATCAATGTCTATTGATTTAGATTCATCTGTGGATTCATCTCCAACTTCTTCGTGACTGCTATCTGATGATTTTAACTTCCAAAATGGTCCTTGTCGATCACAATTATATATGATATTTTTCCTCTCATTAACTAACCTTTTTGTCGATGTCTTTTCTTTGGATCCCAATAATTATTAGCATAATGATTTATAACAGCAATACTAAAAAGGTGAAGAGAAAAATTGCAGTGTATTAAGTTGAAATGTAAATCATGTCTATAATGCAAAGAGGAACATCAAATTACACACTCATCTCAACTTTGTCTCCTCTCTTTAATGGCTACCTCAGATCTCTGTTAAAGATTTGGACAGGATTGTAGAACACCGAATTCGCTTTAGGAAACAAAATTTTTGCTTTTCCTTCAGGAATTTCAACGTAATTCTCTTCCTTGAGAGGTTCCTGTGAGTCCATTTCCAAAAACTGTGATTACACGTGTGTAGTGGGTGTGGTCAATTATATAAAGGAGGTTAACCCTTTGACGCACACGGATGCAAAATTGCATCCACCCAGGTAGTTCAAATTTGGGCGCGGATGCAAATTTGCATCCATCACTATGAACGCCTGCCAAGCAATAAATTTTTGCATTAGGGAAGCTAAAGTTGTCAGAATGTCTGTACTATATTCCAGGTAACTGGCTATGGCTGTAATATTATTACAGAAAACAAAAACTTACCACAATCGATGACTTCTTTTATCGATTCAAATCGCGGTCCACCCAAATATATTGACTGGGTGTGTTGGTAGGTGTGTCCAGGAAAACACTTTAAGTAGTTTGATTTATAACGAAGTATGAATTGACTCCCCACACAACGAAGAGTTCAACTGTATGTTCATAGATATCATAAGTCAAGTTTTACTGCTTTGGAACTGGATTAATATTGTAAGCGCCATTAGTCACAACATACTACAGAGTTAAGGTTGCATTTTATGGCTTTTCTTGTTGTTACGGTAACAGCAACAACCTACCTATCCTCTAAAAGTGATTACTTAGTTGTAAGCGTCATTTAGTCGCTATAGTAAGCTTTTAAAGCGTTGCTACGTTTGAAAAAGCATTATTGAAAAAGGTGCCGCCCACGCGCGTGATTACAATTAATTTGCCCCGCCCGTCAAAGGGTTAAAATAAATTATTGATCACATGCCATTTTAATTAACCGGGTAACTTTGTTCAATTGTTTTCTCCTCAAGTACTTCAATAATGGATGTGAACTTTGCAAGTTTAAAACTACGGACAGATGCTCAGCCTGTTACTCTTTTAAAGGAGCTGGCTCTATCTCCTCTAATTTATGTCAGATTAGTAGGGATAGTAAGTGATTATATCATGTGTATATAACAATAACAAACTGTGTATTAAAGCCTTAATAAAAGGAAAAACCCTTCTAATCATTAGTATTTGTTAATTTGGTATGTGTAACCACAGTGGGGAAACAGTCGGTGCTTCTTTTTTGTTATCTTTATATTGTCTACTTCCTTTGAAGACCTTGTAACATCTATTTTATACAGACCCTATTAAGCTACATACTAACATTGACAAATGACACAAAGTGACCAAAATGGTTGTAGACCAAATAAATATTGTTTTGTTTTTTTGGTAATAATCTTTATTTCTCTTTTCTAGTTATTTTCAATCATTGTATTTGGATGTATGGCTGATAAAGGCTATTTAAAGTCACCTGGAGGAGATCATACTTGTTGGTATAATGCTTCAGGTGCTTGTAGTTATGCATTGGCCATTGGTGTGCTGGCATTTTTGCTGTGTATTGTGTTTCTCATCAAAGATGTCATGATGGTAGTGATAGATTTCTCAGGAAGTATCATTGTAAGTGACATATGAGTTGTTTCTAAATGTTTATCATTGAATTTATCAAGACTATCTTAGAGAGATAGTCTTTATTTCATTATCATTAGGGAGAGTCCCAACCTCTTTTAAGATAATATTTATATTATTATTGTTATTGATTATTACAGATCAAGAAGGCTATTATTATACTTGATATTGCTGTAAATGGATTCTGGGCCTTTCTGTGGTTTGTGGCATTCTGTTTTACTGCTGATCAGTATCGTAGAAGTACTTATAAATCATATTATGGAACTGCCGTTAACAATTGTCTTCGTGCAACTATTACATTCTCATTTTTCTCAATTATACTCTGGGTTAGTAATTGTTACAAATTTATAGAATGTCATATTCTGCTCTCTCTCTCTCTCTCTCTCTCTCTCTCTCATATACACACACACAGATTAGTATTGTTGCTCTCAATATTCTCTTCTTGATATGGATATTTAAAGGCACAGATCGTGACTGTAAACCGTCAGGTGGAGGATATTCTGGGTTTGAAGGACAAGATGAAGATCATAAAGATGATCCTGAAGACCTTGTTCCTTCAGGAGGAAGAGATAATGTATATACACCTCCTGAATATTGAACTAAGAGAAAACTTTTTTCACTATTGATCTTAGATAATACTTCTATAGTTGTACTGTGTGCTCCTTTATTGAGGTCTGGTACTTTTTAGGTGTTCCCTCTGTTAATTCATGTGACTCTTCTATTGACATCACACGTTAATCATTGTGCATTTGTGGTGCAATTGAACTCGTGTTAAATATAGTAACAATGACGTAATGTCTTTTTATAAATTTCGTATGTGGGTGTGGTTTGTCAACCAGTCAACCAACAAGGTAGCGAGTTATTGTGTCTGGTGTTAGTTAGTGTTGTGTATTTTTAATCTTCTTAATTACAACATTGAGTGTTACTAAAGGAATGGCTAACAAGACAGGACGAATTCGACGAGAATCCAGTAATTCTGGAGATAATGTATGTACTTTATGTTGTCAAGAGGCCTCGATATGGGTGATCTCTCCCTGTGATCACCCCGTGTGTCTGACTTGTGCTACCCGACTGAGAGTTCTCTGTGAAGTTAAAGAGTGTCCTGTTTGTAGAGAGTCCAATGAGAAGGTAGAGTCAATATTTCTCAGCCTATCCATTTATCTTCTATACAGGTTGTAGTAGTTGAAAAACGTCTTCCATTCAGTTCTATATCTTATTACAAAATGATAGAAGAAGATAGGTATGGGTTTGTCTTTACAAAAGATTCCTTTAAAAAAGCATTTGAGTCTCTTAAGAGTTTACATTGTTCAAAATGTAATGACCATCCTTACTTTTCTGATTTAAAGTCTTTACAAGTTCACCTTCGTAAAGAACATGGGTTGTTTTTTTGTGAACTATGTCTATCACATCTCAATTTGTTTCCTCGTGAACATAAATTGTACACTCATCAACAACTGGTTCTTCATAAACGTCAAGGAGACCCTGATGATAGTGCTCATAAGGGACATCCTCTTTGTAAATTTTGTAATGAGCGATTTCTCGACACTGAAGCTTTGTTTTTCCATCTCAAAAATGAACATTTTTGGTGTCACTTTTGTGAAGCTGATGGCAAACAAGACTATTACGCTAATTATTCTCAACTACGAGTACATTTCCGTGAAGCTCATTTTCTATGTTCAGAGGGACCCTGTCGTTATGAAAAGTTCACATCTGTGTTTCGTACTAAACTGGATCTACAAGTCTGTTGTTACTTATCCTTGTAATGATTTGTGTTTTTTTTTATTTCTTAGGCTCACAAAGCTAAAGTACATGCTAAAGGGTTAAGTAAAGCTGAAGCTAAACAGTTACGTTATGTAGATGTTGGTTTTATGTACACCAGAGAAGATGGAGGAGATGGACTACCTCCCATATCTCAGAGGCGAGGAATTAGAAAGGCTACCAAACAACCCCAATATGGAGAGAACAGGTACACTGTAGTTTTATTTGTTTATATAAAGGAATTGTACTCAGAGTATAAAGGGTAAAAATAGTAAATACCTTTAAACAATGTGTTGTCTTTCACTCAATAGAGAAGATGTAGATGTGCAGATAGCCAAGGCTCTCTCCTTACAAGAGAAAACTTCCAGTGACACTCAGTCTTCATCAGAAGATAAACATACTTCATCTCAAGATATACTACCTCAACAACTACCTAGTGATGTGAAACAAGATGAACCTAAAGTTATTATAAGGAAACCTCCACCTGGTCTGGAGTCACTAGTTGTGCCTACAACACTACCTGTACCCAATTCACTTGAGAAGGAACTAGAAGAACAGCAGCCTACTGAATGGCCATTGCTAGGAACTGAAGTCAAAGAGCCTATACCAAGTAAACCACCTGGTTTTGCTCAAGTTACAAGTGGAGTACTTAATAATATTAAATCTCTTCCCGGAGTGACAGTTCTAACTAGTAATCCACCTCCTGGATTCTTTATGTCCATGAAAGATAAAGTAGTAATGACTGATCGAATTAAAATGTCTGAAAACGACATTTTTGAAACTGCTAGGAGTCTTTTAGACAATGACAAACGTAAAATTAATCAATTTCGGAGATATTCAGGTAGCTATCAGAGAGGAGATATAACAGTTAATGAATATTATAAACATTGTCTCTCTTTGTTTGGATCAGCATGGAAAGAATTTGGTACTGAACTAGCTCATACAATACCTGATGATACAAAACGTCAAGAACTGCTGTCATTATGTAAAAATAACTTTGTCATTGAAGAACCTGAAAATCCTTACACTCATTTTCCCCCACCTGGACTAACAACCAGCAATAGTAACAAGTCTAAAAAAGCTAACAAGAGTAATAGTGGTGCATGGAGATTATCAGAGAAGCAATC
This sequence comes from Xestospongia muta, assembly GCA_963693285.1. Classification (NCBI taxonomy): domain Eukaryota; kingdom Metazoa; phylum Porifera; class Demospongiae; order Haplosclerida; family Petrosiidae; genus Xestospongia; species Xestospongia muta. The sequence continues at coordinate 4,028,065 of OY848926.1, forward strand.
CAAGGGTAAACTATCTCTTAATGATGATGAGTTCCCCAGCTTACAGACAGCGTCACAAATGCCAGATCCTGTTCTGGCATTACCTAGTTGGAATGTGAAGGTTACTGTTAAGTAACAAAAAATGGAGCAGTCATGATGTAGTGATTCAGTGTTATTATCTATTTATTAGCATCAAGTGTGTCATGATCTCACCTGTTGTGCATTATAATTGGGTATAGATTCAATAAAAGTTACATATTGTTATAATATTTCTGTTCTATTATTGTTTAAAATTATTGTTTAAAAAAGTCAAATATAGCTGGAAAAAAACACAAATAGGTTTGTTCATAAAATTAACTAAGGCGGACCTCCAGAATGACCAGTTGGATAAGGTGGTGCTTGACCAGGCCCTCCAGTTGGGTATGGTACTTGACCAGGTCCCCCAGTAGGATAAGGTGCTTGTCCAGGTGTACCAGTAGGATACGGTGCTTGTCCAGGCGTCCCAGTAGGATAAGGTGCCTGTCCAGGTGCCCCTGTTGGATAGGGTACTTGCCCAGGTCCTCCAGTTGGATAAGGTGCTTGACCAGGTTGCCCAACTGGATAGGGTGCATGCCCAGGTGGTCCAGTTGGATATGGACTTCCTCCAGGATAAGGAGCTGTTTGCAAGAGTAATATATTTAACACACCAGATTACCCATACCTTGGCCATGGAGAATTGTAGTTTGCTGTTTTCTCAATGGAGGTGGATTAGGTTTGATACCATGAGCTTTCATGAATCCTAAAAACTGACCAGGGATTTCAGCAAGTGTCTCCTTAGCCTAAAGAATATAGATTATAACGAGAAAGATTAAAATGTCTTCTTACCAAAGAAAATTCACCACCCTTACGAGAAACAAACTCTCTAAGTGGAACAAATTGGACAATATCTCTCGCCATTCTTTTCCCATATTTATCAACCAGAGGAGTGTCATCAGCATCTAATCTCTCCTGCAATGACATCATAATGATGTAATGTACCCTCATATCATTGTACCATTTTACTGAAGTCAGCTCCACCCACTCCAACAATAACTATCGAGAGTGGAAGGTTGGAAGCAGCGACGATTCTATCAACTGTTCTTTCCATATCAGTAATCTCACCATCCTAATGTAATAGATTACAATATGAAGTACGAAATGATATTCCACTCACTGTGATGACCAAAAGTATATAAAATTGTTGGTTTTGTTGTGTGACTCCAGAAGAAGCATATCGGGTGGTAGTGTCCAAAATTGAAGAGAAATTAGTTGGACCATACAAATCCACTTGATTAAGAGAATACCAATATGCATCTAGAATTCCCTTCAGTAGAAAAGCAAAAGATTAAAGGCTGTTGTTGTGTATATAACTTACTTGGACACCTGCAACTTCTGGGTGTTGGGGGTTAAAATTTAGTGGAAAACAATGAGACACTTCACCATTATGGCGAAACTTTGCACCAAAACCAAATGCTGGGAACCTTTGGTCTGTATCATATGGTACCAGTACACTGGCCACAGACTTAATAGCAAGAACATATTCGTTGTCTTGATAAGGATTATTATAATGTAATGAAGAAGGCTGATGTGGCTTGCCATTAGATGCCTAACGATCCATAATATAGTTATGTGACTTCATTATTATTGCAAGAACTTACAGTAAAATCAATAGCAACAATTAGACTGATCTGACAGCCTCCTTTGACATAGTCCATGAAACTAGAGACTGGTGTTGTACTACAAGATTGATGAATAGCCAACTATCTCACATACAAGAAGAACCACTTACATAACAGAGACAAAAGAAAGTATGCCTGAATTGGTATACTTGCTTTTCTTTCTCTTTAATTCTTGATTTATCAGGTCAATTTGTGAAATAGTGCCACCTCTGAGAGCAAAATATACTCATCACTATTAAACTACAAAGCTAGCTGTACCTTTCAGGAGTGATGTCTTTTAGTGTGACAGTGCCTTCTCCAATCAACTCATGCGAGCCATTTGAGTTCCAGTCAAAGACGCTAATTTTTAGCGTTCTCTCCCAATCTCCACTGCAAAGTTTCCGACCTGCTATGGTAAAGGTTGGCCACCTAAACAAAAGACAATATATCATACGATATCTTGTACTGGAAATACCTGGGATTTAATGTTTTCATGATAGGATTGGATCGATAGACAACAGTAAATGTTCCACCTTCTTGTGCTTTGGCTATTACAAAGAAAGGATCCGACTACAAAGTATAATGTCAGTAATATCTACACTCAGAGAGTACTACCTTTCCGAAAAAGTCTTTCTTATCCAATTTTGATGCAGACAATTGCATTTTAACTTCAAACTTGGAGTCTTCAACTTCTTCAGCTAAAATAGAAATATTTCCTCGAGGCTCTCCTATAGTTCATAGTGAAAGTCAATGAGACAGGCAAGTTGAGAAAACAATGTACATTTAAGAGAATAATGTACAAACACAAATTGTTAGTTGTGGTAGTAATAGTGATATCACAAAATGAAACCTTTCATCAACCTTACCTTTATACCTAAGTTTCCTGTCATACCGTTGACCTGCAGTGACAATCTCAGCTAATGTGCATTCAGTTTCTCCAATCATTTCTTGTTTACTAGTATCATCAACTCTTTTTTTGTCATCTACATCATACACAATAAATTTGAGTTGTTGAATTTCCTCAAAACGATACTCCACTAGAAATGTAGTGGCAAACTATACAATATAACAGAAAATACAGTACATCAGCCACATATCAGATAATGCATTAGATGAATACTATTTCATATATCAAATCTTACTTTAGGATTGAGGTTGTTGTCAATTACTTCAGTTCTGCCTAACCTGACCCATTCCTTGCCTTTCTTTTCAAATAGAAACACTACAGGATCACTTTTTGAGAAATGATCGAGATCTTTGAGATTGCTACAAGAAATTGAGATTTCTACTTTAGAATAAAGATCATCTGCCGATCCAGCCATAGTCTCGCTGTAAGTGGAAACCACTCCTTCAAGTGGAGGCGTGGCTGACTAATTGTGGGATTATCCATAGATAGTATAGACTACATAACCGGGATTGGAAACGCCCACGCACTTCCGGTACACTCCTTGTCATCTTTACCTGACAAGCATAAACTGTATAATATATGTAACCATGGCTTGCAGTGCTCCTGTTTCTTCTGAAACGAGCGTGTAGTATTTTTGGAATTTTTCTTCAATTAAGTGTTACTTTATAATAAATATTTATTAGTGTTAGATAGTACAGTACTCCTGTTAAATGGTGTTCTAGGTCTGAAAACAGGGAGATTGTATCAACTTTTGCAATCAGCCTAGTACATGACCTGTCATCCACTCTTGAACAAGATAATTGTAAGAATATGACAACAAGAAGAGAGAGAATATGGGAAAGATACCATGACATCAGGACGTCAGAGCACTTTAGGTCTACATGGTGTAGTTTCATTCAAGCATCGATTAGTTGCTCAAACAATCTTGTCGTGTATCAGTACATTACTGATCAAATATTTAACGGGATAATTATCCTAGTCACAAGTACTAATTCCTATAAAAGATCTATTATATTGGCCTGTACTTTCTATAGTACAGTCTAACTTTTCTTTTACAATTTGAAAGGAAAATATTTATTAATAATTTTTTTTGTGCACTACAAGTAATTTTTGTACTGCATATGTACGAGTATTTTGTATCTTACATAACTACGATAAATAAAAATTACATTAATGTCTTCATAGAGTAATACAATACTGGTAAGACTGTGTCCAGATTACAATGTCAGGTAATAAAAATTAATTGATTTCTTTGGACACGGAGTGCGTTTTCGAATGTTCATTCAGTTCTATGGGATCACGTGATCCGTTTCCAATCCCGGTTACGTAGTCTATACTATCTATGGATTATCTTAATAACTACTTTTATTGCGTTAATTAATTTGAATTTTTTTTATCAAAGTCCCTTAACTAAAAGAAAAAACAATTACAAATATTACAATTAAAGAAAATCATTATATTTATATATTTTTCCTTTTAGTTAAGAGTACATTAATGACTGTATTTATTGATACATCTGGCAGGATAATAATATAAAATTTAGTCCACAGTTTCTGTTAAAGACAGGGAGACATTTGTACGCATAAAAACACAACACAAAAAGGCAAGTGTTCCAAAATATTTTGACAAATTTGTGCCATTTTAAGCTCTCTCTCCGCGAATACGACGAGCAAGCTGGATATCTTTGGGCATAATAGTAACCCTCTTGGCGTGAATAGCACACAAGTTAGTATCTTCAAAAAGTCCAACCAAATAAGCCTCAGAGGCTTCCTGTAGAAACAAAAAACGATTGTATAAACAAATCAGTAACGATGCCAAGGTCAGCACTATGTTATTATCATAAAGGTAATCTTAACATTGATACTGGTTGTTACCTGAAGAGCACCAATGGCAGCACTTTGGAACCTCAGATCAGTTTTAAAGTCTTGAGCAATTTCACGAACCAACCTTTGAAAAGGGAGTTTACGGATTAGAAGTTCAGTGGACTTTTGATAACGACGAATTTCACGAAGAGCAACTGTACCAGGCCTGTAACGATGAGGCTTCTTGACACCACCAGTTGATGGAGCACTCTTCCTTGCTGCCTTAGTTGCCAGTTGTTTACGGGGAGCTTTTCCTCCAGTAGACTTACGAGCAGTCTGCTTAGTTCTAGCCATTCTTAAAACAAGTTCACGTTTAGTTTAGTTTAGGCAAAAGCCTAGTTTATTGGTTTAGGCAAAAGCCTAACGTAACACTTAGTATTAGAAAATGAAATGTAATTGTAAAAGGTCTGAGTCAAAGTATTTCTTTTATGTGGATAATAAACCACCCCTAGCATGGTCACGCGATATCTGTGATTCTATTGGTCATTTATAACTTTTATTAGTGACGTTTGATGACACTTTAATGAAGGTTGAACTGATCCGTTAGGTCGCAATACCATAAATCTACATACCATGTTCTAATTATACTCTCCAGGATATTTTTAAGGAGTAGAAGAGAATCAAGTAGAATGGGTTGTTGTTATAGGCTACGATATTCTAAATATTCAAGTTTGTTTATGTATAGAAGATTATGGACTTCATATGCCAACCAAACTCATCATCCTCTTGTAAAATCATCTTATACTTATCTTATAGACAAAGCAAAAGAAAACCAATCATTAATGCACAGAGAACAATTTGCAGTTGCCTTGAAAGAGTATTTATCACTTGAAAAATATCGAAGAGGTCATGTCAACTTTATCAAAGAAGGACTAATTCGTATGGACGAATTTGGACTACAAAAAGATCTCCTTACTTACAACAGATTACTAGACTTATTTCCTAAAGATCGTTTCAAAAATAAAACCTTATTTGATGCATTGTGGCCTAAACCACATCCTCAAATCGATTTAGCATTAGACATTCTCCAAAAAATGGAAGATCATGGCGTTCGTCCAGATTACACCACTTATTCACTTCTCTGTGAGATTTTTGGTCGCGTCAGCTTCCCAGTACAAAAGTGTACTCGTATTGCAGTTTGGTTTGACAAATATGAGAACATTGATCCCTATCGTATACAGGGAGATCTACCCACTGACCCTTATGCTCTTAGTAGAATGGCTCTACAAAGAATTACAGGAGATGGTTCTCATTTGAGAGAAGTCATGGTATATAGTATGTTACACCCTTTTGATTTAATCATTTGATTTAATTATAGGTACCAGAATCTGAAGAGGATTCTTTTATATTAGGTGCTAGTAGCAAACAACAAGTCGATGTTATGCGGTCTATAAGCAGTCTGGATTCTGGTAGCATTCTATATGTTGATGGCCCACATCGTTTATGGTTACAAAGATTACCACTGTTTTATTACTCCCTCAAGCTTTTTCCATATAAGGACAACAAATCAGAAACAACAGAATCCATAAAAGAATACAGTGATGGTCAGTATTAAATCTGTACATATACATACTTTATTAGTAATAGGCCAATATGGGAAATTTCAGTAAGTCCCTTGTCATATGTTACATGTATGTACAACTCATGCATGTGTAATGAAAGTACAGACTTCCCCTGTTGATAAACATCTATTAAAATAAGCTGTTTTCTATTTGTAGATATAATTCTAGGAGTATGCATGTGTAAGCCACCTACACAAGAATGTTTGACATTATGGTTACAAGATCTCTCTGAGGAGTATCCTTATTTAAAGGATGTACCTGTTGTGTACGATGTGACTGTTCTTGATGATTTGATTGGCACTTATCATAAACCTAAAACAATAAATAGTTCTATATTGTCACATCAATTAAAATCTTAATGCCTTCAATATTTAGTGGGTGTGGCTTGATTTCCTTCTCATCATGGCTATAGTCACTGGTTTAATAGTTTTCGTTGTTGTCCTTATTCTTTTCCGTTTGTTGAGATTTATAACTGCAGATGCCGACCTTACCTTGCTAAATCACTCATTGAAACCAGAATTCTTCAAGGACAAAGTGGTGTGGGTGACTGGAGCTTCCAGTGGTATCGGAGAGGAGTTATGTAAACAGTTATCCAGATTGGGAGCTAAAGTGATATTATCATCTCGGTCAGAAAACACACTAGAAAAGGTGCTGAGTGAATTGGCTCATCCTGAAAATTCTCGCATTTTTGTTTTAGATGTTTCTAGTAAGGACAGCGTAAGAGATGCACCTGTTAAAGTGAAGACATTGTTTGGAAGAGTTGATATTCTTATAAACAATGCTGGTGTTTCTATGCGAAGCACGTTTCTTGATATGGAAGAAGATGCAGCTCGTCAATTAATGGAGGTCAATCTTCTGGGTGTTGCCTCACTGACAAGAGGTGTGGTTAAGGTTGCTATGCTTGAACAAGGAGAAGGACAAATAGTCAACATAGCTTCAATTGCTGGCAAATTTAGTTCTCCATTACGATCATATTATAATGCTTCTAAATTTGGTCTGCTAGGTTTAATGGATAGCATAAGGTATGAATTGTTGGATAAAGACATTCATGTTACCAATGTTTGTCCTGGACCAGTGAACACAAATGTTGATCTTCATTCTTTGACATCACAAGGTACTCTGTTTGGTAAGAGAGATGCTATGATTCAAAATGGTATGAGTGTTAAACGTTGTTCAGAGCTTATACTGGTTAGCATTTGTAACAAGCTACGAGAAGTCTGGATAACCCCTCACCCTTATTTAGCAGGAGCATATTTAGGACAATATATCCCTTCTCTTTCATTTTATGTGGTAAAGAAAATGGCCAAGAGTTTCCTTCAAGATGCTTTTGAAAAAATAAAACAGAAGGATCATTAGCAGATATTTTGTAGGTTATTGATATTTTGATCACACACACACCACTAATATATACATTTTGTGATTATTTATATAAAGTTAATTATCAAGGTTATTGATATTTTGATCACACACACACCACTAATATATACATTTTGTGATTATTTATATAAAGTTAATTATCAAGGTTATTGATATTTTGATCACACACACACCACTAATATATACATTTTGTGATTGTTTATATAAAGTTAATTATCAAGGTCACTTTCTAAAAGCAACTCCCATTGACTCCTGCCATCTGTCGATGCTATTGTGTCAGTTGTAAAAACATTGGTTCTGATAACTTTTGATCTCGAAAAGTCAACATGTTGTCCATGACTTGTGGCAATATAAGTTCCTCGTCTCCTGGGACATTCTAAAATAAGGATATGCACAATCAATGTTAGTCCAGCAAAAAGGCTCAGACAAGGTGTTGTGATGGCACTCCACATAAAACTTGAGTAGCTTACATTTTTATGAACTGCACCTAATATTCTATTAACAAATGAAGGTGCAAAGAAGACAATGAATAGTATGGGATAAGCTACAAGTGGTATAATCTCTTTTAATGCTTTTTTACGCTGCTCTAAATGTTCTAGTAATGGTAAAGTATCATCACTAGACCTATCATTGCATTTACAATATGCACGATAAATCAATACAACAACAATGATTATCACTGCCAGAGCTGCTAATGTAAGACCAATAAATGCAGGTCCGTATAACAAGGCATATTCTTCAATTTCTCCTTCAGGTAATTTGGTTTTTACACAGTCACCTTTCCAGTTTTGTATCCAACACCATGCTCCAGCTTGTCCATAGATTTCATGAATAAATGGCACCCAACTGAAAGATAAAGGACCCAAAATCGATAACATGATGTATAACAATTCAAGATACCGTAAATTAGTATAAAATACAGCGAAACAAAACAGGTGACATGTTAGACAAAACATGAACATCAATTTCACGGATACTGCATATTCAAGTAGAAAACCAACTATCATGCATAAAGGATGATATAAATGAGGATTTTTGTCATAATTTATAAACGACATTTCCATTATACAAACACTTCCAAAGAACAATGCCGCCAGAACTTGATACATTGCTAGACGATGTACAAAATATCTGTATAATTTCAAAAACATTACCATGGCTAATGCAATAATGCAGACAACAACAGCTGCAATTCCACCAGTTCCCATAGCCAGCAGAATATAGTACTTTTCTGATTCAGTAAGAGTCGATCCATTGTTACTATTACTACAGTTATCCATAGTTGTTCAGGTAAACACATGCGCATGCGCATTACTCAAGTTCTTTTTACCACGTGCTTTTTCTTTCTCTCCATTTTGGCATAAGACGAGTGTAAGTACTCCGATTTTGTTGAGTATTTCTCACAATTCTCATGGAGCTTCTAACTCTATATAACTATACTATACTTCCTAGGCATTACTTTAATGTATTCTCTTATTCCAGTTTGTTCTGCGTCACTTATTTCGAGCAATCCTCTGAAAATGTCTGGGGGCTTTGACATACTTGCAATGAAAGAAGATGATGTTACCAAGATGTTGTCAGCTGGTGTCCATTTGGGTGATTCCAATGTTAACTTCCAAATGGAACAGTACATTTATAAAGTGAGATCAGATGGTAAGTGTTTTTAGTTAGAAAGCGCCACTTCATCAGTACCATCCACAAAGGTACTGCTATCATCAATCTTCGTAAGACTTGGGAGAAAGTCTTGCTTGCTGCGCGTGTTATAGCTACTATTGAGAATCCTGCTGATATTTGTGTTATTTCTAATGGAAACTTTGGTCAGGTGTGTTAAAACTTCCTCAATTATCATTTAAAAGATCTGGCTTTCTTGTACAGCGCGCTGTACTGAAGTTTGCTAAATACACTGGAGCAGCACCAGTAGCAGGACGATTCACTCCTGGTACGTTTACCAATCAGATCCAGAAAGCATTTCGTGAGCCACGCCTCTTAGTAGTGGCTGACCCAATTACCGATAATCAAGTAAGAGACAATAGACAAAATTGTTTAATATTATAAGCGTCTCATAACTATAGCCCATAACTGAGGCCTCATATGTGAATATACCTATTATTGCTTTCTGTAACACTAATGCTCCATTGCGTTTCATTGACATTGCCATTCCTTGTAATAACAATGTAAGTAATGAGTTTTGTTGTTAATCATAAGACATAAACTTGATATCAGGGCAAGCATTCTCAAGGACTCATGTGGTGGTTTTTGACACGAGAAGTTCTTCGTTTGAAAGGCTCAATCAGTCGTGACATTCCTTGGGATGTAGTGCCGGATCTATTCTTTTACAGAGATCCTGAAGATGTAAGACTACAAAGTTATCAGATAAATGACAACTTCTTAAATGACATCTGTAGGTTGAGAAAGAAGAACAAGCTAAAGCAGAGCAAGAATTATTACAGCAACAAGACAACTGGGGTGGCACTGCTCCTGAAATAGTAACAGGAGAGGAATCATGGAACGATTCTAGTACATCCCCCATCACTTTATCATTCAATGTATATGTTATTATTAATGTTTAGGTAATTGGACTACTGAAGGGACAGGAATTAGTGGACCTCCTCCATCTACTACTACTATTGCTAATACTACTAATCCTACTCAGCCAGCACCCTTTATGGCCGGAGGAGAAGATTGGAACGTAGGACCATCTACTACTACAAAAGATTGGGGAGCTGATGATGCTGGTGGTGAATGGGGCAACACTGATACTACAGTTAGTTCTCAACTTAATGTATTTATATTATAGTTTGTTTTTGTCCAGGTCAACTGGTAAATATAGTAACTATTTTTCAATAATATTCTCTGATGATTTAATTTAAGAATAATATCACCAACCAAGAACTGAATCGGATGTATTAATAATAATTAAAACGTTAATCTTTGGGCGATGGTTCAGTCACATGATCAGATGAATCAATATCTATGTGATTTAACTTTTCTGCTGCCTCAGGATATCTGTCTCGTATGTCTCTAGTAAGGTGGTCAACCACTTTGGCATCACTTGTATCATAGCTACGTATAAATCCCATGTACATAATGATACCAAATATTGTCAGACCCAGAGGTATAGCAAAACGTTGTCTCTTTCTTGCAGCTTTATCTACTTCGAAACTGTCTCTGAGTTTGTGTTGTCTTGCTGGGGTTTCAAGAAATGGGAGTGGTTTATCAGTTTTGTTGTCACTGGAATAAGATGATCTAGTGAATTGACTATACAAAATTATCATCTGTCTTGAGAGAAAAAAATGTTTTCCTACTAGTATTCCTGATTATGAAATGAACCAAGTGATTTATAACAAACTTCTAACTGACCTCCGTTTGCCATATTACACGTGACTATGAATATTAAGTATAATGCTTTAATATCATATAAAACGGATGTGATTATTGGCCTTTAATTTTTGATTTTGTTCTTTGCGTGGTTGGTTCAATGATGGGCCTTTCATTGGACTAATTTAAGAAAGTGTATTTAATATGATCAGCTGACAACTTGTCAGCCAGTGAGTACACATACATTCAGGTGATGTGCATGTACAACTGTATGTACAAATTTGTGATAGTTACTATCCTTGAAGAGTTAATTTGTCTTGTGATCTGCAGATAACATACACAGACACAAATCAAATTCGTAGTGTCTATTTGTCCGGCAGGGAATGTATACTTTGTTGTATAAAGGTAGGTTAAGGTTTAGGGGGTGGGGATCAGTTTAATACACAACAAAGTATACATTTCCTGCCGGACAAATAGACACTGCCAATCAAATTTTATATTGAAGAAGGCAAGTAATCATTGCCTATGTCATTTCTGTTTAAAATGTATTTTAAATCAAAGATTAAGCAGCAATGACAACTATAACATATTAGCAGCAAAATTATGTATCCTGATTGAAAATACTAAAAAAAACTAAAAGGTTTGTTGCAATAAACAATACATACTAATCTAGGCCTAAAGTTTACTAATCTAACAATCATTGTCATTAATTGCTGTCCTTCAGTCAAAGTTTTGAATTGAGACAAGGTAGCCATTAGTACCCACGTACATGCATGTACCTGAACCAGTACGATTGAAATAGAGGCCACCATACTCATGAGTGAAGTTAAATCCACGTCCCACTGGAATACGCCAAATGATACGTCCATCATATGCATCTATAGCAATGACACTGTACTCTGCACCTTCAGTAGCTGAGATAGTTTCATACCATGCTCCACTGTAAGCAAAGATAATACCGCTTTTTCGAGCTAACATACTCATACCAAAGAAAGTGGTGCGTTCATTGTTCCAAATCGTCTCTGCTGACTTTATGGAAGGCAACACTTCAATCAAATCCATTCCTGGTTCATTAGAGACCAGTTGAGAGTAAGGATAATCAGTGGTATGGCCAAAGTTATTCTCTACAACAACACGATTATTGACACCGATCAATGATGCTTCATCGGCACTCCTCATTTTAGAGAAGACAGGTTTCTCTGCAATCAGCTTTCCACTTTCACAATCGACCACGACAACATTCATCCTAGGGTTGGCATTGTCAGTGATGGCTACTGACTTTGTACCATCATCACCTACCATAACAGTAGGTGTAGTACCAGAACCAATGTTCTTCTGGCCAGTCTTTAGGAGTCCACAACTCTTGTATTGATAGACCCACTTAGCAACAACAGTAGATTTAGCTGAATCATATTTGACACAGTAGAGATAGCCAAAGTCAGCAGGCACTGTTTTGGACTTCATAACATTAGTAACAAAATAAGCAGCACCAGTATCATCAACTGAAAATGTGTTGTTGTTCCACTGGTTTTCCAGTTTAAGATAGCCCTTCACTTTAGTAGTACATCCATCTACTTTTTTGGTATCTGGAACAATTTCAACGGCAGCCATGTAGGCAGGTGACTGGAGCTCACCACTAGAAAAGTCATAGTCTCCAGCCAAGAGACACCAATAGAGGTTTTTCTGTCCCCAGATTGGAAGAGCTGCGTATAAAGTGTTACCTTTAATATTGCCAGTAACTTCTCTAACGATGTCTGCACTTTTCCATTTAGCTTTCAAAGAGTAGACTTCACTCTTTTGAGGAACAGAAGCTGTTGGGTAGCATTCAAGTCGTGAACCAGTAGTAATGATGGCATCATGATCGTTGTTAAGGTAGAAATAGCCTTTAGCAAATGTACCAGTGAAACCACCTGGTATACCAAATTTAGTTGATGATATGATGTGGCAATCAGAGTCAAAGACCACAAGAAAGAACTCTTCATAGTAACTGACACCTATCATTTGGTTATTAGCATTACATGCCATAATGGAAACAACACCATACGGATTGTATTGGGTAATCAGCTTGAGTTTGCTTGAGGTGGGACCAGTAAGGCCAACTGACTCAGAGCAGTAGCTGTCTTGATGACCACTGCTGTAGTTGTTGTCTCCCATGCCTGGATTTTGAGGGATTGTGATACCAGTATATACATTTTTGGCTGACACAGCTGGCTCAACATTGAAGATTGTCTCAGTTCGATAAACCAAATCTGATTGATGACTCTTTGCCATCTTCGTAATTCAAGAGAAAAGCTTTAATTTGAAGATGCTTAGAGTTTTGTTCTACTACTCAATTCCAACTGGTTCCTTTTATAGTCAGCTAGAGCTGCTCTTCAAAGTATTTCTTGACATCCTGTTGAAGCCATTTACAGTTGTGTGATCACATCAAGAGAGATAGGATGTGTATGTAAATATAGGTAGTGGGTACAAGGGGTAATGATCTCACAGTACATGATGAAGTCAATGTTAATGATCATAATCTCATTATCAGACATGAGGATGATTAAGTCGGGGCTGACTATGACATGTATTATTAAAACTGACTCAACATCCATCTTTCATATAGACATACAAAGATATGCAAAGATGTGTAATCTTTAAACTATATATTTAATTAGACTGTATGATAAAAATGATACACAGGAATATATTATTCTTAAATATTTTATTGATTGGTAGATCAATTAATTGTGAGGACAGTGTAAATATACATGTTCAATACAGTCTATTGCTGACTAGCCCTAGTAAAAGTAATTCAGTACTTGTTATTAGATCTGGATGCACTAAAAGTGATTATGCAAAAATTGAAGCTATAGCATCTTTTGTCAGATCCTTTAGCTAGTGATTATGATTTCAACACAGGATGATCTGACCAACAACCATGACATGATTTTGTTCTTAATGAGATTAGCGAAGTTATATAACTAGGGATGTATTTATATGATATTAATCAGCTCTAGTTTATGTAAACTAAAGCACTATGCTAATTTATATGATATTCAATATAGTGAGATTGTTTAGTAAAGATAACATAATAATGATTTATAAACTAATAATAGTTCACTGGCAATGTCATATACAAATCTATACATATGTTCAATACAGTCTATTGCTGACTAGCCCTAGTAAAAGTAATTCAGTACTTGTTATTAGATCTGGATGCACTAATGTGATTATGCAAAAAGTGAAGGTATAGCATCTTTTGTCACATCCTTTTAGCTAGTGATTATGATCTGAACACAGGATGATCTGACCAACAACCATGACATGATTTTGTTCTTGATGAGATTAGTGAAGTTATATAACTAGGGATGTATTTATATGATATTAATCAGCTCTAGTTTATGTAAACTAAAGCACTATCCTAATTTATACGATACTCAATATAGTGAGATTGTTTAGTAAAGATAACATAATGATTTATAAACTAATAATAGTTTGCTAGGCGATATCATATACAAATGTATATAGGCCATTGGCTAGCAACTTAGTGTATATACATAAATCTATTATTAAATCATCATATTATTGTTTCCAATATATACAAGAAACTACACACAGAGAATTACATCAAATCATAAAATAGTCCAAACCTTGTCCTATTTCCCAAATGGCTATACCAGTACCTAACTCCTTGCTTAACTTCAGTCTCTCCTGCAAAGACTAGAACAGAATAACATATTGTAATAAATACATTATATATACTGGTTTGTAGATTGTATACATTAGTGATGTTGCTTTAGTATATCAATGTAAGAACAATTATCCTAGGACACCAATACAAAGGGTTGTACTCATTTACTGACAGTATTAGTTGTCTAGTACCTTTAATGATGGGTAATATACGCGATGATTTATTACCACCAGATCTTTATAAAACAATAAGAATTGTCAAATTGAAACTGATGGCCAACACAGTTCTCACTTAAAATGTTCAGAATAATAATTATTCCATTTCAATTTAAGGTTGTGCTAAATATTCAATAAGCAGGACCAGCTCTTCAAAGTATTTCTTGACATCCTGTTGAAGTTTTAATGTTATGTGGTCACATCAAGAGAGAGGATATGTGTGTAAATGTGAATAACCCTAACCCTAACTAAAGGATGTCACTAAATGTATTCCATCATAGTTTTGCAGTTTAGTATGTGTAAGGGCTGTCACTATATTTATTCTGTAGTAGCTTTGTTGTGTATTATGTGTACTTAAAGGATATCACTACATGCATTCCATGGTAGTTTTGCAGTTTACTATGTGTAAGGGCTGTCACTATATTTATTCATGGTAGTTTGCTGTGTATAATATATATGTGTAAGGGCTGTGCATTATATGTAGGGTAGTAGTTTCATAGATATTGATACATACTACACATATGCTCATTTTGTGAAGTCAAAGTACATAATCTGTATAGTTCCATAGTAATTAATCATCAAATTAAAACAGTATATAAATATTGTTAATGGTTTTCAATGCATATATTTTGGAGGATGTATGCAATCCAAGTGACTGTTATGCAATCAATCTATTATAACAGAACTTACCCCTCTTAACTTGATGGAATAGCAAGTATTAGATACATCTCATTATAAATGCTTTTCACAGATCAGTCATATTTATAGTGACCTCCCAATTAACTCCGTACTTTAAACATAGCACCATCAAATCTTTAGTGCTCCCTGGAGGTGAGGTAATTAATCAAGAGTTGTAATTATTGTTCCACATGGAAACAATAGATACTTAACCTATGTGGAACATTCCTTGTAGGTTAAGTATCTACGATCTATCTATTGATGATGACCAGAGGATTAAGCTTTAAGATTTTAAAGCTTTAATGGGACTTTTCAAGCTCTCTTCAACACTGGAACACTCGGCGAACGTTCGAGCTCTCAAATAACAAGACATAATGTTCAGTGCTACCATATGCTGATTATACTTTTAATAAAGAATAAACAAGAAGATAATTGGAAAAAATCCTAAAATTATTTGATGGTACTGAATGTTGCTGCTGTAAGGTACTGGATTATTGTTACCTTTGAAACTGGAGAGTTTCCATAAAAAAGTCCATAAGTACCCAATCAATATTCAATCTTACAAGCTTTCTAGGCATGCAAATGTTGCACAGAAATGTTGGTCCTTAAGAGGAACCTTTAATTAGCACTTCCTCCATCAACTCATCAATCCAACCTCCCCCTCAAGTAACTTGCCACTTTAACTTTAATTCCTTTACATATACCTTAAACCTCTTTCACTAACTCAAGATCAACTAGCTCGAATCTTACATGACATCCCACAGGGAAAATGTTTGAGATCCAATTGTTGGAAATTTGATCTAAATACTTAAAATGGATTTTTAAATTGAGAATCCTCCTCCACCACCTCATCATTAACTCTCTCCAACCTTCCTTTACATCCTCCTTCCCAACTCTTCATTGACTAGCTCCAACCTTCCTTTACATCCTCCTCCACCAACTCTTCATTGACTAGCTCCAACCTTCCTTTACATCCTCCTCCACCAACTCTTCATTAACTAGTTCCAACCTTCCTTTACATCCTCCTCCACGAACTCTTCATTAACTAGTTCCAACCTTCCTTTACATCCTCCTCCACCAACTTTTGATCAACTAGTTCCAACCTTCCTTTATAAGGGAAGGTTGGAGCTAGTCAATCAAAAGTTACATCCCTACACCAACTTTAGCTCCACCTTCCTTAACATCCTCCTGCTCCAACTCTTGTCGACTAACTCCAACCTTTCTTTACATCTCCCTCCACCAACTCTTAACTTCAACTGTCCATATATTACCTCCTCCTTCACTATCTCTCCACTCCAACCTTCCAGTATTAGCTCTTCCCCACTTTCAATTCAATCATCATTCTTATTCTTTTCTTCCAAAACCCCACATTCTTCTTACCCTTACTTTCAATCAACTTCCCTTCTATTTACCAATATCTTCAACCTGTCCTTTTTAAACCTTCTGTCCTTTTTTCTGGTCCCACCTCTCTATCAATTAATCCATTTCAGACTCATTTCAATGCTCACAGCATTCTTCCCAAATTAGATACTCCATCCACTTTTTGTTCTATTCATTGCCCTGATCTTAGCTACATTATGGAACTCGGTTATCTGCTGACATTTCTAATTTTGATCTAGCACTCAAAACTACCTTTATTTTGCTATTATTGTAATTGTGATGTTAGTATCTATATAAAATCACATTCAGTTGCTTGATTAAAGTCAGGGCTGGCTATGAGATATTTTGTTATCATTGATGACATTTAACATCAGGGCTATTGGGGGAGGAGGAATATGAAATTGTTGACCAAACTGCCACCAATATAAAGATATGTAAATATTAAATTATGCATAGAATTACATCTAATAGTAATACATATCCTTCTTTTCTCTACAGTTATGAAAGATTGGTAGACTAATTGTGAGGACAGTACTAGTGTAAGTGGATATGTTCAATACAATCTATTCCTCACTAGCCCTAATAGAAACAATACAGTATCTCTTATTGAACTTTACACAAGCCCTGATACTCTTAATGAGGTTAGTGAAGTCATATAACTTTATGTTTTCATAACAGCCCTAGTTCATGTAATTAAACTAAAGTTACATAATATTCAATAGAATAGTGACATTATGTTGATAAGGAGATCACAATAATAGTAATAATAATTTTGCTGGTAATATTATATACACATGCAGCTAGCCATAAGTTTGTATGTTAGCAGTCTGATTACATGTTATCACAAGTCTCAATATTGTATTATACGAAGACTTCCAGAGAAGTAAATGTGTATACGAAACAAGCATATATTAAATCATCATACATTGTTTCCAATATACACAAGAAATTACACACAAGATTTATAACAATTCATGAAAAATAGTCCAATCCTTGTCCTATTTCCCAAATGGCTACATCAAGAGAGATAGGATGTCTACGTAAATGTAGGTAGTGGGTACAAGGGGTAATGATCTCACAATACATGATGAAGTCAATGTTAATGATCATTGATGGTATTTAACATCAGGATTATTGAATATCAACATGAACTAGGGCTGGTTCAAATTGTAAAAACATAAAGTTATATGACTTCACTAACCTCATTAAGAGTATCAGGGCTTGTGTAAAGTTCAATAAGAGATACTGTATTGTTTCTATTAGGGCTAGTGAGAAATAGATTGTATTGAACATATCCACTTACACTAGTACTGTCCTCACAATTAGTCTACCAATCTTTCATAACTATAGAGAAAAGAAGCATATGTATTACTATTAGATCTAATTCTATGCATAATTTAATATTTACATATCTTTATATTGGTGGCAGTTTGGTCAACAATTTCATATTCCTCCTCCTCCAATAGCCCTGATGTTAAAAGCATACCTTCAATACAATCTATTTCTCACTAGCCCTAATAGAAACAATACAATATCTCTTATTGAACTTTACACAAGCTCTTAATGAGGTTAGTGAAGTCATATAACTTTATGTTTTTTTATAATTTCAACCAGCCCTTGTTCATGTAATTAAACTAAAGTTATATGATATTCAATAGAATAGTGACATTATGTTGATAAGGAGATCACAATAATAGTAATAACATGAATTGTTATAAATCTTTGTGTGTAATTTCTTGTGTATATTGGAAACAATGTATGATGATTTAATATATGCTTGCTTCATATACACATTTACTTCTCTGGAAATGTTCGTATAATACAATTTGAGACTTGTGATAACATGTAATCAGACTGCTAACATACAAACCTATGGCTAGCTGCATGTGTATATAACATTACCAGCAAAAAACAAGCCCTAATGGGACTGGACAATGATGTTAAGACCTTTATGCTCTTAATGAGGTTAGTGAAGTCATATAACTTTATGTTTTTATAATTTCAACCAGCCCTAGTTCATGTTGATATTCAATAGCCCTAATGTTAAATACCATCAATAATAACAAAATATCTCATAGCCAGCCCTGATTTTAATCAACATCCTCATGTACTATAGTGAGATCATGATCATTAACATTGACTTCATCATGCATTGTGAGATCATTACCCCTTGTACTCACTACCTACATTTACATAGACATCCTATCTCTCTTGATGTAGCTATTTGGGAAATAGGACAAGGATTGGACTATTTTTCATGAATTGTTATAAATCTTTGTGTATAATTTCTTGTGTATATTGGAAACAATGTATGATGATTTAATATATGCTTGTTTCATATACACATTTGCTTCTCTGGAAGTCTTCGTATAATACAATATTGAGACTTATGATAACATGTAATCAGACTGCTAACATACAAGCCTATCGCTAGCTGCATGTGTATATATAATATTACCAGCAAAATTATTATTACTATTATTGCGATCTCCTTATCAACATAATGTCACTACTCTATTGAATATCGTGTAACTTTAGTTTAATTACATGAACTAGGGCTGGTTGAAATTATAAAAACATAAAGTTATATGACTTCACTAACCTCATTAAGAGCATAAAGTTTTTAACATCATTGTCCAGTCCCATCATGGCTTGTGTAAAGTTCAATAAGGATACTGTATTGTTTCTATTAGGGCTAGTGAGATATAGATTGTATTGAACATATGCACTTACACTAGTACCAAACTGCCACAATATAAAGATATGTAAATATTAAATTATGCATAGAATTAGATCTAATAGTAATGCATGTGCTTCTTTTCTCTATAATTATGAAAGATTGGTAGACTAATTGTGAGGACAGTACTAGTACTATAAATGACATACATTACAATACTCAAGAAGTGACAGATCTGTATCAAAGTAGTGATTACTAACAGTAAGTCCAATTTGGTATGCACAAATACACAAGTCAATCATTAATAGCTTTTAATAGTAATTACAGTGAGGATGATGTAGATATCACAATAATTAGAATTAAGTCTATTTTCTGAATCTCCTATAAATTCATCTGCAATGTCCTTTAAATTTAGCATAAACCACAAAACAGCTGAGCTAAGCTATTCTGTAGTTTGTACATACATTTAACTACTAAGCATTAACTGTATGTACATGCATGTAAAGTAGTTACTATGCCATGCACAAATTGACTGAACTATTGATCAGGCCATGGCCTGATCTACCTTACCACTTGTTCCAGCCCTGCATTAATTGTCTAGACTAATTACTCTAATTGTTTATACCATTATACAGTTAAGCAACCATAACATGGATTGTAATTACCATATATGGCTATACATTAATTACATCTGATGGTGTTTCTTAGTTAACATATAGCTAGTTTTAGTATGTCACAAGTTTATACATATACATCTCTAGGAAATCCATATGTTTCCAAAAGTCAGTAAATGTACTCAACAACCTGCTACTATACAGAGTCTTAGTCATATATGACACTCACATACAGACACTCTGTATCATATACAGAATCATACTGATGTATGACACTCACGTTACAAATTCATATGTTAAAGTGACACATTACTTTTAGCAGTGTACTGGTTTACAGATCTTATACATTAATGATGTTACTTTAGTATATCATTGTAACCACATGTATCCTAGGACACCATCTATAATGATTATATCATTTTAATTTAAGCTTGTGATACATATCATGTATTCAATAAGCAAGATATTTTTTTGTTGGTCCACAACTGTACATGAAATTTGTAATAGCTACTATCCTTGAAGAGTTAATTTGTCTTGTTACCTGCAGACAACGTACATGCACATAGATCAAATATTGTTAGAAGGAAGAAGGCAAATAATCACTGCCTGTTTAATTACTGTTTTAAATGTATTTTGAATCAAAATTTAAACAGCAATGACAAATACAATTTATTAGATTTATTAGCAACAACATTATGTATCCTGACTAAAAAAAACTAAAAAATTAAACAAAGGTTTTATTACAATAAACAATACATACTAATCTAACATACTAATCTAGGTCTACAGTTTACTACTCTAACAACCATTGTCATTAATTGCTGTCCTTCAGACTATAATCTTAGTGTCAACGTTTTGAATTGAGACAAGGTAGCGATTAGTGCCCACAAACATACTTGTACCTGAACCAGTACGATTGAAATAGAGGCCACCATACTCATGACAGTACTTAAATCCACGTCCCACTGGAATACGCCAAATAATACGTCCATCATATGCATCTATAGCAATGACACTGTACTCTGGACCCTCAGTAGTTGAGATAGTTTCATACCATGCTCCACTGTAAGCAAAGATAATACCGCTTTTTCGAGCTAACATACTCATACCAAAGAAAGTGGTGCGTTCATTGTTCCAAATTGTCTCTGCTGACTTTGTGGAAGGCAACACTTCAATCAAATCCATTCCTGGTTCATTAGAGACCAGTTGAGAGTAAGGATAATCAATGGTATGGCCAAAGTTATTCTCTACAACAACACGATTATTGACACCAATCAGTGATGCTTCATCGGCACTCCTCATTTTAGAGAAGACAGGTTTCTCTGCAATCAGCTTTCCACTTTCACAATCGACCACGACAACATTCATCCTAGGGTTGGCATTGTCAGTGATGGCTACTGACTTTGTACCATCATCACCTACCATAACAGTAGGTGTAGTACCAGAACCAATGTTCTTCTGGCCAGTCTTTAGGAGTCCACAACTCTTGTATGGATAGATCCACTTAGCAACAACAGTAGATTTAGCTGAGTCATAGATGACACAGAAGAGATTGCCAAAGTCAGCAGGCACTGTTTTGGACTTCATAACATTGGTAACAAAATAAGCAGCACCAGTATCATCAACTGAAAATGTGTTGTTGTTCCACTGGTTTTCCAGTTTAAGATAGCCCTTCACCTTAGTAGTACATCCATCTACTTTTTTGGCATCTGGAACAATTTCAACGGCAGCCATGTAGGCAGGTGACTGGAGCTCACCACTGGAAGTATCATAGTCTCCAGCCAAGAGACACCAATAGAGGTTGGTCTGTCCCCAGATTGGAAGAGCTGAGTATAAAGTGTTACCTTTAATATTGCCAGTAACTTCTCTAATGATGTCTGCACTTTTCCATTTAGCTTCCAAAGAGTAGACTTCACTCTTTTGAGGAACACAAGCTGTTGGGTAGCATTCAAGTCGTGAACCAGTAGTAACAATGGCATCATAATCGTTGTTAAGGTAGAAATAGCCTCCCGCAAATGAACCAGAGTAACGACCAAATTTAGTTGATGATATGATGTGGCAATCAGAGTCAAAGACCACAAGAAAAAACTCTCCAATAAAACTGATGGCTACCATTTGGTTATTAGCATTACATGCCATAATCGAAGTAAAACCATATGGATTGTATTGGGTAATCAGCTTGAGTTTTTTTGAGGTGGGACCAGTAAGGCCAACTGACTCGGAGCAGTAGCTGTCTTGATGACCACTGCTGTAGTTGTTCTCTCCCATGCCTGGATTTTGAGGGATTGTGATACCAGCATATATATTTTTGGCTGACACAGCTGGCTCAACATTGAAGATTGTCTCAGTTCGATAAACGACGGATGATTGATGACTTGCCATCTTTGAAAAGTGCCAAAGTTTGAAGTTGCTTCAGAGTTTTATTCTACTCCTTGGTGTTTACACACAACCCCTTGTAGGATCCTTTAGCCAGTGATGATCTCAACACAGAATGACCTGACAGTGACTTTTATGCTCTTGATGAGATTAGTGAAGTCATACAAATTTGTTTTTATGATCTTAACCAGCCCTAGTTCAAAGACACCACCATGACACTCAATGTGGTAGTGACATCATGTTAATAAGGAGAACACAATAGTACAATTTGCTGGCAATGTCAAACACATGCATCTAAACCATAGACTTGTATGTTAGCAATAAATCTGATTAATCTGAATTATATTGTATTATTTGAAGGGTACCAGAGAAGTAAGTGTGTATAATTATGAAACAATCATATCTTAAATCATCATATATTGTGTCCAATATACACAAGAATTATACACACACAGATTTATAACAAATCATAAAAATAGTCCAATCCTTGTCCTATTTCCCAAATGGCTATACCAGTACCTAACTCCTTGCTTAAGTTTAGTCTCTCCTGCAAAGACTAGAACAAAATAATATACCATAATAAATACATTATATACTAGTTTGTACATCTTATGTATTAATGATATTACTTTAGTATATCAATGTAAGAACAAGTAACCTAGGAGGCCATCTATAATTAGAACATCTAATGCAAAGGGTCCTACTTATTTACTGACAGTATTAGTTGTCTAGTACCTTTAATGATGGGTAATATACACGATGATTATTACCACCAGACCTTTATAAAAAATAATAAGAATTGTCAAGTTCAAGCTGATGACTGACACAATTCTCACTATTGAATATCAACATGAACTAGGGCTGGTTGAAATTATAAAAACATAAAGTTATATGACTTCACTAACCTCATTAAGAGCATAAAGTTTTTAACATCATTGTCCATCATGGCTTGTGTAAAGTTCAATAAGGATACTGTATTGTTTCTATTAGGGCTAGTGAGAAATAGATTGTATTGAAAATATGCACTTACACTAGTACCAAACTGCCACAATATAAAGATATGTAAATATTAAATTATGCATAGAATTAGATCTAATAGTAATGCATGTGCTTCTTTTCTCTATAATTATGAAAGATTGGTAGACTAATTGTGAGGACAGTACTAGTACTATAAATGACATACATTACAATACTCAAGAAGTGACAGATCTGTATCAAAGTAGTGATTACTAACAGTAAGTCCAATTTGGTATGCACAAATACACAAGTCAATCATTAATAGCTTTTAACAGTAATTACAGTGAGGATGATATAGATATCACAATAATTAGAATTAAGTCTATTTTCTGAATCTCCTATAAATTCATCTGCAATGTCCTTTAAATTTAGCATAAACCACAAAACAGCTAAGCTAAGCTATTCTGTAGTTTGTACATACATTTAACTACTAAGCATTAACTGTATTTACATGCATGTAAAGTAGTTACTATGCCATGCACAAATTGACTGAACTATTGATCAGGCCATGGCCTGATCTACCTTACCACTTGTTCCAGCCCTGCATTAATTGTCTAGACTAATTACTCTAATTGTTTATACCATTATACAGTTAAGCAACCATAACATGGATTGTAATTACCATATATGGCTATACATTAATTACATCTGATGGTGTTTCTTAGTTAACATATAGCTAGTTTTAGTATGTCACAAGTTTATACATACACATCTCTAGGAAATCCATATGTTTCCAAAAGTCAGTAAATGTACTCAACAACCTGCTACTATACAGAGTCTTAGTCATATATGACACTCACATACAGACACTCTGTATCATATACAGAATCATAGTGATGTATGACACTCACGTTACAAATTCATATGTTAAAGTGACAAATTACTTTTAGCAGTGTACTGGTTTACAGATCTTATACATTAATGATGTTACTTTAGTATATCATTGTAACCACATGTATCCTAGGACACCATCCATAATGATTATCTCATTTTAATTTAAGCTTGTGATACATATCATGTATTCAATAAGCAAGATATTTTTTTGTTGGTCCACAACTGTACATGAAATTTGTAATAGCTACTATCCTTGAAGAGTTAATTTGTCTTGTTACCTGCAGACAACGTACAAGATATTGTTAGAAGGAAGAAGGCAAATAATCACTGCCTGTTTAATTACTGTTTTAAATGTATTTTAAATCAAAATTTAAACAGCAATGACAAATACAATTTATTAGATTTATTAGCAACAACATTATGTATCCTGACTGAAAAAAACTAAAAAATTAAACAAAGGTTTTATTACAATAAACAATACATACTAATCTAACATACTAATCTAGGTCTACAGTTTACTACTCTAACAACCATTGTCATTAATTGCTGTCCTTCAGACTATACTCTTAGTGTCAACGTTTTGAATTGAGACAAGGTAGCGATTAGTGCCCACAAACATACTTGTACCTGAACCAGTACGATTGAAATAGAGGCCACCATACTCATGACAGTACTTAAATCCACGTCCCACTGGAATACGCCAAATGATACGTCCATCATATGCATCTATAGCAATGACACTGTACTCTGGACCCTCAGTAGTTGAGATAGTTTCATACCATGCTCCACTGTAAGCAAAGATAATACCGCTTTTTCGAGCTAACATACTCATACCAAAGAAAGTGGTGCGTTCATTGTTCCAAATCGTCTCTGCTGACTTTGTGGAAGGCAACACTTCAATCAAATCCATTCCTGGTTCATTAGAGACCAGTTGAGAGTAAGGATAATCAATGGTATGGCCAAAGTTATTCTCTACAACAACACGATTATTGACACCAATCAGTGATGCTTCATCGGCACTCCTCATTTTAGAGAAGACAGGTTTCTCTGCAATCAGCTTTCCACTTTCACAATCGACCACGACAACATTCATCCTAGGGTTGGCATTGTCAGTGATGGCTACTGACTTTGTACCATCATCACCTACCATAACAGTAGGTGTAGTACCAGAACCAATGTTCTTCTGGCCAGTCTTTAGGAGTCCACAACTCTTGTATGGATAGATCCACTTAGCAACAACAGTAGATTTAGCTGAGTCATAGATGACACAGAAGAGATTGCCAAAGTCAGCAGGCACTGTTTTGGACTTCATAACATTGGTAACAAAATAAGCAGCACCAGTATCATCAACTGAAAATGTGTTGTTGTTCCACTGGTTTTCCAGTTTAAGATAGCCCTTCACTTTAGTAGTACATCCATCTACTTTTTTGGTATCTGGAACAATTTCAACGGCAGCCATGTAGGCAGGTGACTGGAGCTCACCACTGGAAGTATCATAGTCTCCAGCCAAGAGACACCAATAGAGGTTGGTCTGTCCCCAGATTGGAAGAGCTGAGTATAAAGTGTTACCTTTAATATTGCCAGTAACTTCTCTAATGATGTCTGCACTTTTCCATTTAGCTTCCAAAGAGTAGACTTCACTCTTTTGAGGAACACAAGCTGTTGGGTAGCATTCAAGTCGTGAACCAGTAGTAACGATGGCATCATAATCGTTGTTAAGGTAGAAATAGCCTCCCGCGAATGAACCAGAGTAACGACCAAATTTAGTTGATGATATGATGTGGCAATCAGAGTCAAAGACCACAAGAAAAAACTCTCCAATAAAACTGATGGCTACCATTTGGTTATTAGCATTACATGCCATAATCGAAGTAAAACCATATGGATTGTATTGGGTAATCAGCTTGAGTTTTTTTGAGGTGGGACCAGTAAGACCAACTGACTCGGAGCAGTAGCTGTCTTGATGACCGCTGCTGTAGTTGTTCTCTCCCATGCCTGGATTTTGAGGGATTGTGATACCAGCATATATATTTTTGGCTGACACAGCTGGCTCAACATTGAAGATTGTCTCAGTTCGATAAACGACGGATGATTGATGACTTGCCATCTTTGAAAAGTGCCAAAGTTTGAAGTTGCTTCAGAGTTTTATTCTACTCCTTCTTGGTGTTTACACACAACCCCTTGTAGGATCCTTTAGCCAGTGATGATCTCAACACAGGTGACCTGACAGTGACTTTTATGCTCTTGATGAGATTAGTGAAGTCATACAAATTTGTTTTTTTGATCTTAACCAGCCCTAGTTCAAAGACACCACCATGACACTCAATGTGGTAGTGACATCATGTTAATAAGGAGAACACAATAGTACAATTTGCTGGCAATGTCAAACACATGCATCTAAACCATAGACTTGTATGTTAGCAATAAATCTGATTAATCTGAATTATATTGTATTATTTGAAGGGTACCAGAGAAGTAAATGTGTATAATTATGAAACAATCATATCTTAAATCATCATATATTGTGTCCGATATACACAAGAATTATACACACAAAGATTTATAACAAATCATAAAAATAGTCCAATCCTTGTCCTATTTCCCAAATGGCTATACCAGTACCTAACTCCTTGCTTAACTTTAGTCTCTCCTGCAAAGACTAGAACAGAATAATATATTGTAATAAATACATTATATATACTGGTTTGTAGATCGTATACATTAGTGATGTTGCTTTAGTATATCAATGTAAGAACAAGTAACCTAGGAGGCCATCTATAATTAGAAAATCTAATGCAAAGGGTCCTACTTATATACTGACAGTATTAGTTGTCTAGTACCTTTAATGATGGGTAATATACACGATGATTATTACCACCAGACCTTTATAAAACAATAACAATTGTCAAATTCAAGCTGATGACTGTCACAATTCTCACTTGTAAGTAAAATAATGTTCAGAACAATGGTCATCCCATTTTAGTTTAGGCTTGTGTTTGGAGAGTAACTCTACATATCTACAAAATAAAGTATTATCACATACTAACTTGACTATGTCTCTAGACATCATTACCTATTGCCAACTACAGCTGTAAAGGAGAACAAAGTGAAACTGAAAACTGTTTTAAAGTAATGTGAAATATTATTACCTTCTAATCCACTGGAACCAAAGTCATAACCATAAAAATTGAGACCCATTAAAATTTTGCCCCTCTGAGGAGAAGGGTTTGGTAACAACAGCTCGATACACTCTTTAATCCAATGCAATGGTGCTGTTGGACCAGGACTGAGTGTGTATGTGTGTTTTAGAGAGACAGAGAGAGATACACACAAGCATATATTTAGCCATACCTCTCCATTGTAGAGTAGTCATAAGTCATTAAACTGAATGCATCTACAAAATCAACCAGTTTACTAAACTCACTTGTACCAAACAATGA
The DNA here is from genome assembly GCA_963693285.1 of Xestospongia muta. Taxonomy (NCBI): domain Eukaryota; kingdom Metazoa; phylum Porifera; class Demospongiae; order Haplosclerida; family Petrosiidae; genus Xestospongia; species Xestospongia muta. The sequence goes on from OY848926.1 coordinate 4,055,650, forward strand.
AGACCTATATAAATACATCTAAACTTTTATATGTATTAAAAGTGATACATTTGACGTACCCCTCTCTACTTGATGGAATAACAAGTATTAGATGCATCTTATTACGATGAAGTTGATTAGCAATGCTTTTCACAACTTCTATAAGTTCACTAGATTTACAATAATTACAGTAATGAATAGTTCATTAAGTTAAGTACATTTCACAGTCAAACATACCTCTTATAACGACCTCCTAATTGACTCCATACTTCTAATACAGCACCATCAAATCTATAATGCTAATTACAATACATAAACATAATAACTTATTATATTATAATAATAAATATTACACTTAGTTCATTTGTTAAGAAGGTAGCTAGTTTGGTTTTCTCTTGTTCACTAGTAAAGAGTTGTTGATATGTCTCCATACTCCATCCTTCAAATAGGACTCGTGGTACAATACGAATCTCTTTACCATTTTTTCTAACCTCTCCAACCCATCCTAACAATAAAAAAGAGAGAGAGACAGAGAGGCATGGAAAGGTGAGTTAGAGGAGTGAAAACATATAAATATAAGCACATGTACATTTCAAACCTTGGTCAATATCATGTGTTCCTGTTAGAGTATAACTTGTTCCAGTAGGTCTATAATGACAATAATAGTGGTGATATCCACATAATAATAACTTTATCATTACTGACCTAACTTGTAACCATACAGGTGATATATGAGTGAACTTGTTAGCAAACCATTTAGCTGTATCATATCCATGATTATTCCACTATATGACACAATAAGAAACTCTCTCTAATACTATAAGTAATAAGGACCTTAGTGTTCACAGAGTTAATTATTTATTGTACGAATATGTACAAATGTACTGGTATATTTTAGTATATATAATTTGTACAAATATATTGGTATTTACTGGTATATACCAGTATGTACTGGTATTTACTGGTATGTACTGGTATGTACCGGTGTAACATATCCAAGAGATAAAGCTGAAGGACCATTGGTTTGAGCAGTTGAATATAACTTGTAATTGTTAACGATATCTTTCCATTTTATATCTTCAGTAACTAGTCCTCTCTCCAAGACATTTGTAGAGCTCAGAGGTGTGTCCTTCTAAAAGGATGATAAGTGTATATACCCATATTTACCTTGATCAATGATATAATTAATTCTGATCAAAGAAGCAACTAACTGATGCTGTTTTCTCTTTATCAGTCTTGTTCTTCTTTTTCTTTTTATCTTGTTTACTCAGTGTAGCATTACTCATTTCAAGTAGTACAAGTACCAATAGAAACAAAAGGAAGTAACTCTTCCAGTCCATGTTTTTACATGTGACTTAGTTAGTGGGGCATTAATTGGGTTGCCACAAATCATGTTGTTGATTGTTTTAGTGTTTCTTATAGGTCTCCACGTTATTACAGTAGTATATACTGATGGAAGTAATATCTCTAAATTGACTGGTCCAGATACTTGTCCTGTGATTGCTGTAAGCCACAATACATACACACCATGTCATACAATAAAGGACTCGTCAGGTGGTGGATGGTATGTGATGATATCATTCATATATTAGTACATTATTGTCTCTATTACTTTAGGAATATACCTCATAATTTATCTAATCTCACTGGAGGGCCCTGTAATATTAAGAAGTTTAACTGGACCCTCTCACAAAATGATTTTATACTGAAGTGAGTCATTGGTCTTATATATGACATCTTCAATCAATAGAAGTACTTATATACTTTTGTTCATTTGTTTATAAATAACTCACTATCAATTAATACACACAAAGTTACTAATTATCCTTACAATGATTTATTTTCATTATGTTAGTTGACATCACATACAGAACATCTTTGTAAAACATGCTCAAATTATAATCTGTATCTATTGAAGTTTACTATGTATTATATAGTTATCTCACATGTTTTATGTTTATAGATTTGCTTATACTGAGCCAATAATTCTAGTTGGAATAACAGATCAATCAGTAAGTCATCCATTACTTATATAGGTATAATGGCTGTTGATATTAGAGATCAGTGTTATATATTGAGTTATATACCAAATATAGATTGTAAATCAGTTTTATCTTATTTGTGTTTAACGAATCAATTTGGTAATATTAGTCAATGATCAATATAGGAATTTCGCTTCCATTCTAGTCGTGAACAATTACTTTCCAAACACGGGCAAGACTTGATTACAGTAACTACAGCAGATACCTATTCATCTCCTAAAGGTATATACATCTTCTTATTTGGGCATTAATATCTACATCTGTAAATATAGCTCAGATGACATTACAACATTATGTTGAACAAATTATGAGACCTCAGACACTGGGAAGATTAGGCAGTGGTTTGTGTGATATTAATATTATAAGACATGTCCATATATGGTATGTAGATACTTTGTATCATTTTGGTGACAATGATAGAGAGGGATGGCAAGACCTCTTTTCACTTTATCGTTTACCTCCGTATCCAATACCTGAACTAGAACCAGTTTTAAGTTTTGGATTAGCAGGTCATTATAATAATGATAGTTGGTAGATCTCATGTATTGTCTCCATAATAGGTCCAGGTACTGGTGTCCCTTTTCATATACATGGACCTACATTTGCTGAAACAATATATGGAAGAAAGGTACATACTATTTATGTCATCGTTATCTATTATCCCTCGTCTATTAGAGATGGTTCCTGTATCCACCAGATGATAAACCTTTGTATGATCCTAGTGTTTCTACATTAGACTGGCTCCAAGAAATCTATCCTGACCTCCCAACAGATAAGAAACCTCAAGAATGTGTCCTTCATCCAGGAGAAGTAAGAACTATATCATATTATAGTGTGTATTTTATTGTAAATTGTGTGTAGGTTCTTTATTTTCCTGATCGATGGTGGCATGCTACATTAAATGTTGATGCAGCAGTATTTATGTCAACATTTTTAGCATAACAGCCTAAAAGATGCTTTTAACATACCATCAAGATTTTGGCAAACAATAACTTATAAGCGTTTCTTCTCTCATAAAACTAAGGAAACAGTCAATTATTTTTTAAATGACTGTTTAGAACTTTATATGCTATATAAAGTTCTAAGTTTAATATCAATTTTATGGTGACATATGATCATTATGTCAAAATTAGAACATTTCTATAACTATTTCATCTTGATACATTCATAGCAAACTTATTTTAATAGAAGTTTGACTATAAACAACTTTCTCAATATCATCAAGTTTTCAGCAAATGATAACTGATGAGTATTTCTTTCTCATCCTGAAACTAATAACATAGACACAAACAATCAACATATAGCCAATGTCTGTGATTTATGAAAAAGATGGTTTACAATTCTAGAGTTCTGAGTGTAATATTAACTTCAAATTGAAGTATGTTATTTTGTTCATTTTTATGCATAATATGAATGTTTAATTTCTCTGGACAACTTTCATACTGATAAATATGTAGCAGACTTACTCATTTACTGCATTGGATAGATTGTATGTATAAGTAATAGTCAATAGCACCATGCATTTTTAGTAGTATAAATTTGACTATACATTCCATACATGTATTTTTGAAATAAAGAGATCATACAGCATTTTGTTATATATAATTTGATCCTGACATAGTGATATGTCCTTTATGAACTGATACTCCAGACTGTGAGAGTAACTACAGTTGCTACTTAAATAGTTGTTATAATTATAAGCCAGAAAGCACTAAAAACTCATATCAAGAACATGTCCCATGGGACTAGTACAAATGTGTATTTTATATATTGTACATGAGTACAGATGTGGCATGCATGCATGTATTGTAAAGATATAATGCAACACAATATGGTAATATATATATATTGTCTAACAGATACCCTATTCAATCTGGTATTCCAGTGACTACAACCCAAATACTGATGTTCCTTATGGGTATGTGTGTATTGCACTGTGAATATAAAAAATCCAATAGGACTTATGTTAAAATAGTTCTTAGATAAAAGATATATTTTCAGTTTCTCTTATCTATTAGGAAGTAAAAACATGCAATATAATGTAGAATGGTTTCATGGTGGATGAGGAGGATTTGCCTCTGACAATTGAGAGACAGCTATTACACTAAGTGCATGACATGATATCTATTACCTAGAGACTCTTGTGTACCTAGTCATGAAAATATAGAGTATCTACATACAGTATATGGAAGGAATATATTTAATGTACTGTAAAGAGCTAATATCATAAATATTCCCTTTAATAGCTGGTACCTACAGTCTACTATCTCACCTCAACTATTGTTTACATTTTACTATTTTTGAGTCATTATTACTTTTAATGTGGACCAGCCCCATTAGGTAAATAATGAAATGTATCTATGGGATACCAAAATAAGGATTATTGTTTATTTAGTTGGCAATTTCATTTGATAGAAATATCCATAACTTATTTCCCATAAGTTGGCACATTTCTTTAATTAAAAATAAAGTTAATATTTGTATAATGGATCTAAAGGATATATAATGTTGTACATTAGGTGTACTGTATTTATTAATAATATTTTGTATAGAGACACAATTTAGGTATATATTGCACAAGGTATCAAAAAACCAGCGAAGTCAAATATGCTATGACAGTTAACTTTGTTTGTGAGGTATTATATTAATATTGAATTTTGCTATTGTGATATGGAATGCACATTTTGACTTCATCTATAATAACAATACGAATACCAAAGCGTCGCTACACGATCCAGTGCCCCGAGTAGGCAAGACATAGACTGACTACTGAATTATTAAATACATCAACATCATAGTTATTACAGGTCTCCAGCTTGTGAGTAGCCCCACCTTTTGTGGTTGGTTTGCTCTGCATAGGCGGAGGAAGCTCAAAAAAGTTGGGGGGGGCTGAACATATTTATACACAGTTTCACATGCAAAAGTATACATTTTAAAGATAAGAATTAAAATGCACCAAAATATTTTCTTCGTTCATCATCACTTCTTGGCAAGTTCTTGCAGGTCTACTAGTAATAAATGTTAGAATGCAAAATAAGTTACTGTATGTAAAAGTTGGGGGGGCTCTGCCCCCCTTTATAAAAGTTGGGGGGCATCAGCCCCCTTCGCCCCCACCCTCAGCCGCTTATGTACTGACGTCAAAGAGCAGGAAAGTCAGGAAACCTGTAAAAGCGAAACAGAGACAGCTCTCAAAATTGTGAAATAAATTGTCTTTTTTGGGTAATTTATACAGTGGCTATAGATCCAGGATGTCTGAGAAATCTGGAGGCAAAATTTGCGATCGTTGTCGCACTCCTGCTCCATCTGGTGCGAAGTTTTGTGCAGAATGTGGTGATAAACTGCAAGTTTCCACGAAAGAGTGTGCTAAGTGTCATTCATTAATTCCTTATGATGTTAATTTTTGCTCGTCCTGTCAGCAAAACCAGAAAGAACAGATACACTGTATTCTTTGTGCAACTGTGCTGAGTGACAATACAGACTACTGTTATTTGTGTTCATGTCCTCAAAAACTTAATTCTATATCTCTTAAAGAATGTGCTGAACCCAGTTGCCAAACTCCTTTGCTGTATGATTCGGTATTATGTTACAAATGTCGTAGTGAACAGCCAACGAGTCCTCCAATGCCTCCAATTTTAAGAGAATTGTCACAACATCTACAACCTCCATTCACTGGGGCACCAAAAGGAGTGGAAGCAAAGTCACACCCACCACAGTATTCTATACCTGGAGCATCGTCACAAGAACATCTTATACCAGCACAAACTGAGTCTTTTATTCCTGGAACATTGTCACAAGAACAGTCTACATCAGTAAAAGCTAATGAAATAGCTACAGCAGATGTAACATTACAACCACCACTGTTGTCTATCCCTGAAGTATTGTCACAAGAACAACCTACACCAGTACAGGCTGATGAAGTAGCTACAGCAGATGTAACATTACAACTATCACAATCTTCCATTCCTGGAACATCATCACAAGAACAGTCTACACCAGTAAAAGCTAATGAAATAGCTACAGCAGATGTAACATTACAACCACCACTATTGTCTATCCCTGAAGTATTGTCACAAGAACAATCTACACCAGTACAGGCTGATGAAATAGCTACAGCAGATGTAACATTACAACCACCACTGTTGTCTATCCCTGAAGTATTGTCACAAGAACAACCTACACCAGTACAGGCTGATGAAATAGCTACAGCAGATGTAACATTACAACTATCACAATCTTCCATTCCTGGAACATCATCACAAGAACAGTCTACAGCAGTACATGCTGATGAAATAGCTACAGCAGATGTAACATTACAACCACCACTGTTGTCTATTCCTGGAGTATTGTCACAAGAACAATCTGCACCAATACAAGCTGAAGGATTACCGACAACTGAAGTATTGTCAAATATTCCTGATAAAGCTGCAGCTAAATCAGATGGTACACTGCCTATTGATACCTATGAGAGTGAACAACAAGTATCAACTGAAATAAAAACAAGGTCCTCCCAATCAATGTCTGAACGCCCACATTTTGCAATTGATGTAATCCAATCTAGTGAAAATACAGTAACTGCAGTGGATAAAGTAAATGATTTGGAAGAGACAAAATCTTGTGATGAAGATGACAAAAACAAAATAACGAATGTAATTGAAACCAGTGAGAGTAATGAAGATGATCATAATGTAATAGAGGAGAAAAGGACAAGAGTTGATGCTGAAGAAGATGAAAAAGCAGGAGAGGATATTGGTGACAAAACGGACACAACAGAAGCGAAAGTAGAGACAAAGGCCAATGATGAAAAATATGAGCAAAGCCAAGACACCCCTACAGTAGGATCCATCTTGACTAGTTCTTCTGAGGAAAAGATGCCTATTGCAACAATTATGGACTTAAGTGATATGAATGGAACTGAATTGACATGCCCTAATGAAAGGAATGAAAATCTACCTAGCACTATGCTTCCTAGTGTACCTGAAACAAAAGAGATTGATGAACAGAAATTATCTATGCTTCTTAAATTTTTGTAGGTTTCTCAAGATATTTATGTGCTATATTTTGTTTTAATGTAGGCCTGATCGTACAAGACAATTACCACCTGGATTTTGTTCTGAAAATGACAGATTTGCAATATCTGTCATATTTCGTGCAGTGATTCCAAAGGATGTATGGGAGTGGGATGAACATGCACGAGTATACATGAGATTTGGTGTCCGTGAATTAGGAAATTGGGAATATGACTTTGGTCCAGGAAAAATTGAAAGGTACTATTATCTGAAATTGCAGGTTTACAATATATTTTTACTCATAGAGAGTTACCAAATGGATTTGTAGCAATCACATTTCGTCCCTACTTCAAAACATGGTTTGTACAGCGACACCCAGTCATCCCATATAAGTATTTGGTATATTCAAAACGAATGAAGGAACCAGATGATGCTTATGAATATCTATATGGTGTCCCTCATGCCAGTTCTGTACCTAATAGATGTTTGAAATTTTTAGAGTCAAACTTCTTTAACAGTACGTTATCAATGTTATTATCATTATTAAATTATGTGATGTCTTTCAGAGTTTTATCGTCAATATGACACCTTTGTATTTCCAAAATCAAAGACTAAACCAACTCAGATTAAAAAAAAACAAAATTTCACAAGTTGGATATCAGGTGATCCATATCAAACTTTTAACATTCCAGAACCATCTTTGATGAGGCAGATGTGTTTAGAAATACATCTAATACCATCAGAAGAGCTTTTTCTTGAAGATACTCCCTTTTATCGTAGTTATGATATATCAACAGCTACTGATGGACTTGTTCAACTATTTGAGTCATGTTACAATCAGTACCTTTTAAATCGACAAGGAGTAGTACACTTATGGTCTTCGGATTCAGTAAAACAGGTACAAAAATAAACAAATCATTGACTGTATGTATTAATGTGTTTATAATAGGGTATGAAGGAATGGCTTGAAAATTTGACAAAGAAACTTGATACAAGCCAACCTTCTCCAAAACGCTTGGGAGCTGCTGTCAGTTTAATCTGTGGTATTAGAAAGTGTCTAAATCGAAAGTATATTGTTTATTTTGAAGAAGATGTCATGATAGCTTTATTGCGCATGATGGCTTTGACACATACAGCTGCACCAAAGGAATATAGTTTTTTGAAAAGTCTACTAAAGAAAGAACCTTCAAAGTTAGATCATTTATCTATATTGGAGTAATATTGATATGACTTATATCACACACAGAAAACAAGTAATTGAGTCAATCACAGGACTTTTTATGTTTGCTGTTGATAAACTAAATAGAAGAAAGGAGTATTTCATTGATTTAATGAAAGCCTTACCACTTATTCACTTCCTTAGAGACAATTATGATCCCCATAAGAAGACTGAGGTTACACCAAGTAAAGTGGAATGGGGTGATGACAGTTTGAAACTTTCTTCTCTTCGAGATTCAATTTATCAAAATTCAGGGTACCTGTGTGTGTGTCTGTGTCTGTGTGTCTCAAAAAATTGATTTATTTAACCAATCCATGGTCATTCATGTCGTACATACAGGATGAGACACTGAGAAGTAGTAAAGCTTAATACTGACATTTGGCAGTCATGTAGTTAATTGTCAGAACCATGAATATTCTGTTTACAGAGTGACAGCCCTCATACACATGGCCAGTGTCCATTAAAATTAAACAATGAGGCATGCATAATTTTTACAATTGGACACCCTATCAATTCCATAGTAATTAGTAATTAGTAATCAAAACACTATATACTGTTAATAGTTTCAATATAAATAGTATATAATAATCAACGACCATGAATTGGCTTAAATAACCAATCTATTTTTAACAATGTGTGTGTATGTATGTGAATATATACTTGTAGCATGCTAAACATATACAAGGTTGTATCAAGGGGAGGAGGAAACAAATAGTGGGGCATCTGTAGTTTTTTAGAGTGTTACACAAAATTTATTTGGTTGACCCTGCAATCACTTTGATCTAAGGAAGTTAGTCCCAGTTAATATGCCATTGCTTCCCAAACATCTGTATATCTTTGGATGTGTGACATTTTAATTTTCTATGGTTTAATATAAATTAATTATATAGTCTTTTTGAAGAACACAAGGAAGAGATAATCAAATTGTTCTCTTTGGATCCATTTCTTGTTCGAGATATGATATATGTTTGCCCAAGAGATGATCTACCATCATTGTGTCAACATGTCCCTCTTGGTCTTGTTTTTGGATGGCTTGATAACAAGCTTAAAAATACTACCACATATATACATAAGCTCAAGAAAAATGAAGTGAGAATACAGAATTATTTGTATTCATGCATCTTTTTATCACATTGTTGTAGTATATATGGTATTCTCTTTTAGAAGTTACTTAATACTAGGATAATATGCATAAAGCATTAACTGAATAAATAAGAGGGCTCCATAGCTGTAGCAAACTAATTACCAATACTATTTTTTTTCAGTTGAAACATATTTTGGAACCATTATTTGCCATTCAAAGGTCTCTCATATTCTGTGAAGTTCATGGGTAAGACCAATTTAATAATATTATTCTGAACTACTAATACATTTTCTTAGAAATATTTCTTATTATATTGAAGGAGCTGATCTAGTATTGAATTCTTTTAAAGAAAAGCTACAAAGTGCATCTGATAATGACAGACAAGTTGCTAGGACCTTTGCTGCTACACTGTTATGTATTGTATATAAACTTGAAAAAATGTCTAGTTCTAAGGATCCTAGGAATCAAATGGAGAGCCTTTGTGTATATATTATAGATTTTTTGAGATCTTGGATTGTGAAATTAAGTGTAATTGGTGGATCTGTGTTTGGAGGAACTGTTTCTAGTAATAACAAGTCAGATATGGAAGTTGATGTGAGTTATTTGTGCCTGCAAATATTATAACTTGTTATTAACTAATATATTGTAGATTTGGCAATTTATGCTTTCTCTTGAATTTGACACTGAAGTGTCACAATCAAACTTCAAAAAAGGCACTTTACCTTCTGAGGTTGAGCCACAATGGCATGTTATTATTTCAACTCTTGTCAGTGAGCGATTGACACAATTGCCAATGGAGAAAAGAATTGATCGATTTTGTGACCTAGAGAATCGCCAACACACATCAGATGTAATTATGAATATATTTATGACACATGCTTCCAAAGCATTGGATGAACTTGTGTTTACTGAGGTAATATTTTGTGTTAATCTGTTTTATGTATAATGCCTAAAAAATCTTTAACAGACATCATCTTACAGTTTAAGAAGTATTCAAAGATTACAAGATGTTAAATCACAACGAGTAATGCGTTTGCTTGGAAATCTTTTACAGAAGAAATACCGAAATTTTAAAGAAACTGATGAAATTCCTGTCGTAGATTTGTTGGAATGGGATCTCTGGCCTGGATTTTTAAAAATATATGGTAAGTGCATAAAATCTTGAAATGATTGTTTACATTATACTTCAATTAAAGTGAATCACTCTGAGGTGACTCAGAAAAGTGCTCATGAAAATTGGCAACTTATTTGTATGTGTGCTCTTAGCCAATTCCAAGCTCTGTGCCGTACGATTTGCTCTGGCACCATTACTGTTGGTGACATGAACTTGATTTATACCAGACAAGCACAAATGTACAAACTTTGTGAGGTAGCTATCACTAATGACACACTAAAAAATAATTCACAAGATGGAAACAGCTCTGATATCCCATCCTTTACTCTCTTAAGTTATTATTTAGAATTGCGATTGAATGAATTCCGTTGCTTTATCAGTTATAAAGATCAAATGATAAATTTGATAACTCATCTACATTCAATTAAAGTAATTGGTAAGTTAAAATCTATTCTGGTCTAAAATCTCATTGTTATATAGGTAAGGATGATTTGTTGAAGCAACTCAAAGAAAACTTTCATTCATCAGAAATTACTTTAGTATGTCATACTGTTAATGGTGGTGGCTGTGAAGTTGTTTCATTCCCAACTGCTAAACCACTGGAATGCTGTTATAAGCATTTTTATGTGATGCATCCTAATGATATCTTTAATAGATTCTGGTGTGAGAAACTTTCTCACGTAGCCAAAGAAAAGAAAGCCCTAAGTTTTCAACAGGTAGTTGATAATGTGTGGAAACCTGTTTTTGATCAGTGTGTCAAATTACTTGGTGAGCTCAAGTCTAGGCAGTTAAAACTATCAGATGTTGATAGTTTGTTTAAAGAGAACTATTCATCGGATCAAAATAGTTTGAGACAAGATCTTTGTAATCTCCATGTGGCCATCCATAACAACCAATCCTCTGATGATTTTGAATGGATTGAAAGTGTTGTATGTCATATAGGACAGTATTGGAATTTATGTAATTATCATGAAGCTGCTAGAGCATTTATAAAAATTCGAGACATGCTCAATCTAACAGGAGACTTCACATTAGTGGAAGAAGTTACCAGTCAGGTATTTAATGAAGCAAGAAATTATTAAACTTATTGTTTTCTCTAGGCATCATCGTCTGGTGGAGAGCAAACATTGGACTCTATTGATTACAAGAGTGTAGTGGAAGCAAGTCAGTTTTTAAAAACATATGCTGAAGACAAAAAGAAGAAGGAATGCTTGAAAGCTTTTGCTGAATGTCCAAAGATGGTTGAATGGATTAAAAAGATAGCAAAAGGTAAGAATGCTGTGAATTGTAATCTATTCAGACTTTTGTTTGGGTCCTAGATGTAAACAGTCTTCAAAATTTTGTTACTGTTGCTCTTGCTACTTCTGCTGGTGGAGAAGGAGACATGACAACAGACAGGCTTTCATATCTTCGAACTGTGGGAAGGGGCTTTGGTCCTCTTATCTATAACCTTCCTCAAACAGCAGGCTTTCATCTACTCAAGGAACATTGCAAGACTCTCTGGGAGACATTGAAACATGCACCAAATCTTCCAGAAATGATGGTAATTTTGCCAGTAGTGATTTACTGTAGATATACATAATTCTTTCAATAGAGAGCCTGTGAAAAAGAAATAGAGTGGTATAAATCAGTGAAAGAAGCACAAGGGTCTGTTGAGGTGACCTCATTTGGTCAAATGAGAAACATCAATAGTTATGGGTCATATGAAATTGGGTCTTCAAAGAAAAATATTCTTACAAACAGATCAGATGCTATTTGTTTGAAATTGAAACAATCTAAGACAAAGAGAATACATAAATTACAGTACTCTTTGGATGAAGTAAGGGATCTGGAGAGTAAACTAGTTTTAATTACTGGAAGAGAATCAGAAGAAAGAAAAGAAGTGGATATGTTTCTTAAAGTAAATTATATTCTAAAATTATTAACTATTTCCTGAATGAGTACAACTTCAATTATCTCAATGATGTTGACTATCTTACTTTTAATTGATTCCTTTACAGATCTTTCACAGTGTTTGTCGAGTTGCTGATGTTTTAACATCATTACAGCAATATGGCAATGACAAATACATTGGATGGGCTAGAGAATTTAGTTGTAGTAGTGATGATCTTTTAAATAAATTGCAAGTACAAACTAGTGAAATGGAGAAGGATCTAACAGATTGGAAAAAGCAATTATCACGTATGAGAGACAAGTTCTATGAGCTTAATTATTTTACCACTCCTCAATTGCTATTATTGAGAGAGGAACTAGGACAGTTCAAAAATGATCCTGACACTACCACTCCTGTCAAACATGAAGTGATGTCTCTTCTTCAGAGTGTCTCTCAAAAGATCACCTCCGACTCTGTCAAAGAGTATGTCCTAACTGTTAATGCTACATTTGCTGAGCAAGAACTTGTTTTTGGGACATATTATGGTATGTTGTTAATTATGATCCATTTAGATATATATGTGTGTGTGTGTGTGTGTATTCTAATTTTATAGATGAGCTACAAGAAGAAAGTATTTCTAGTTTTAATGATCAATGTGAATCCACTACTCCAACACTAGCAAATGATTCCCCATCTAGAGTTATTGACCACCTTCAAGTTCAAAGAATTGAAAGTGAACTTTCTGAGAAGCAGAAAGCCACTCTTGTCAACCTGAAAGAAGCTTATGGATTTTCAACAAAGCTTATCCTTCAAGCCTTTAAAGAATGTAATAATTCCAATTTAGAAGAAGCAATTCAAGAGTGGTGCCTTCAACATGCAGAAGAATATGATAGCACTGTTAGTGATGAAGAAAATGAAGATATCTACAGTGAACCCAGTGATGCCAAACTAGAAAAAAATATGACAACTGATAAAATGTATCCCTTTGATATGTCCTTGGAGACTCCATCTAGCTCTCAACAAGAACCTGTTGATGTAGAACAAAAAATGATGCCAGAAATTGCAGTAGAAGAGCAGATGTCAATTAATAAATATCATCCATTTGTTAAGGACTTATTGGATGCTGGATATCCATTAGAACAGTGTATTGATGCAGCCAAAAGACATCCTGAGAGTATTGATGAAGCTATAGCATATCTATGTTTCATGGAAGACTCTAAAGAAAACCAAGAAAAAATTCAAGCCCCTGTAGACAAAGATGACACTAAAGAAGATGCAGAACCAAGTAAAGGATTTGATCATGAGTGAGTTCTTGCTGTATGTATACAACCTGACATTCTTACTTAGTGACGTGTCCACTAAAAATTATCTTTTACTTGTGGAACTTGGAAGTGTTCTTCAAAAGCTTAGTAGAAGCTATGAAGGTAAATAGCAAACTACCTTCTTCTGTTTAACTTATTATTTCATTAGCACCAGTTAACCAGAACAGACCTTTCCCTGATGGAGTTAAAATGGGAGAACCAAACTTACTTGTGACTAAACCTGGTATTTTCTTGTCAATATACATAGTAATTTGTCTTCATCTATTATGTTAGATCATGTTCTTAAGACTGTCCTGTCTCTATACATGGAGGATCAGACTCTCCCATTGCCTACTCATGAAGAAGCTCTCATATGTAATGAGTACACTACAGATGAAGAAATTACTTTACTGTGGAAGAGAGCTATGGGAGATCCTAACCACTTCAAAATATTTTGTCTAGTTTATGCTGAGAAGTTGTCCTATCAAGTTTGTGATAAGGTACTGAGAACATTATTGGACTACTCACAAGGACAAAGAGGTAAGTATATATGTATTGTGACCTTTTATTGTTACATATCTCTCAGGATACAAGCTTGTGATTATATGTAGCAATGAAAATGAAGACAACTCTTACATGATCTCTAAGCTACAGCTTTATCGACGACCTGTTACAATTCTTTTTCCAGATCATGTGTTTGCTGAATATCTTAAAGCTCACTTTATTAATTGTCATTTGATTGGAGATATGGAACAAATTATACCAGCTTCAGTAGTTGATCCAGAGAAGTGAGGACTGTTTCAGCAGGAACCCATATGAAGAAAAAGTGCCTACCTTCAATTCTATCTTATTCCATGCCACTTTCTTTGGGATTCTATTGTCACTGGGACATGAGCTGTGTGGATATATGTAATAGCAGTAATTCAAAAAAAACTGTAAACAGAAGTTTCAAATAGTGCAAATGTTGAATTTGTCATGTCAATTTAAATTATAGGCACTTCTTATTGATGGGTTCCTGATTTATTCATGGTTCCCTATATTACACATAATAATTATTACTGCCCCCCCTTTAGATCATATGTACGTGTGGTGAGGTCAGAGAGAGCAGGCATGGGCAAATCATTATATATTCAACGTTTGAAAGAGGAATTGGAGTCTAAGTCTCAACAAGGACCCCACCATATTGTTATTCCAGTTCATGGTCCAAAGGTCACATTTGATAGCATTGTACAAGCTCTCAAGCATTCCTTTGAGAAGACTACTGATCAAGACAGTGATCATGGCATTATCTTTCACTTAGATATTTCACCAAGTGTAAGAATCTGAACCTCTAACTCTGTTCTTTATATCAATACATAGGTACTAAGACAGGTTGACTCAGTTCTGTTTTCTCTCTTAATACTTCAAGCTGTCTGTGATAGTCAGGGTAGAATATGGAGATGTCATCCATCTCATCTATATGCTATTGAAGTGACAGTACCAAAGGTATAATTAAATTACTATTCTGCTGTAGTATATTTTTTGTAGAGTGAAATTAAGTTTGCCAAATGTTCTGTTACTCTACTCAACCTTTTACCATCAATGGAATGTCTGTCTCCAAGAAATGCATTACAAATGTTACAAAATCATACAATTGGTTAGTAGAGAAGCTATACTTCTCTATATTTATTTTATTTATATATGACTAAAGATTCTACTAAATGTACTATTGATAAAGGAGAATTCGAGAGTCATGCCTTTCAGCGAGTGTTCCAATATTTGCATCGACAGGCAAAACACAAGTCATTAGATAAATTTTTTTATGCAGAGTCAGTCGAAGGAGAACCTAATGAATGTCTGCAAACACTTTTAGTGTGAGTGAATAAGGATTGTGATTCAGATTTTTATATCATGTTTAGTCAATGTGGAGTAAAAGATCCTTCTTGGTCAGAATTGAAGCACTTTGTGCGATTTTTAGATATCCAACTAAAAAATTGTGAGAATTCTATTTTCTGTAAGGAAGAATTAGTTGGAGATGTTCTATGTGGATTGAAGACATTTGTAGTGAAGTTCATGATCAGAATGTCTAAAGTAATGACAATTTAACTATACAATGATAGACTTTTGAATATTTTTAGGACTTTGCCACTTCCTCACTGAAAGGTGAAGTAGCCACAGAGAATGAAGAGTTCATTGTCAATGATGAACAACTTAAGGAATACCAGATTGACAAAAGAAAAGAATGGGAACAAAAGTAACTTAAACTTTTATTTCTCTACTTCACTAATCTGTTATCTTATTTCAGCTACCATCCTTATCTTTTCTTTAATGAAGATGGCAATAGTATTACCTTTGTAGGATTTAATGCCACTAGTAATGGTGATCTTCGAGATCCTGTTAAAAGAAAGATCATTGAAGCAGGCATTTTAAGTCCTCGGTTATATTATGGTCTTAAAAGCAACCAAGTTGATTTATCTGAAAACTACTTGGCTTGGGGTAAAGATGTAATGATACAAAAGATAGGAATGGTGATGGGTCTAGAATGGAGTGTTGATCCAGACCCTACATATGTTCTAACTGTAGACAATGTCATTAAAATTATGGCAATTCATATGAGATTTAGGTATGAACAATTGAGTGTCAAACACTGTCAATGGACTATCTGCCTTTCTTTAGATGTAATATTCCAGTAGTCATCATGGGTGAGACTGGATGTGGCAAGACTCGTCTCATCAGATATATGTGTGATATTGCTGCTCAAGGGTGTATAAAAGGTGGGGAGGGTGTGAATAATATGCTCATTATGAAGGTATGAGGTGTATTTGGTATTGTATTATTATTAAAATGTTATTAAGGTTCATGGAGGTACCACAGAGGAAGATATAGTGAAAAAAGTGGAGAAAGCTGAAGAAATTGCTGATGAGAACAGGACAGTTCATGAAATAGATACTGTAATGTTTTTTGATGAAGCTAACACAACTGAAGCTATTGGACTGATTAAAGAAGTTATGTGTGATCATCGTATTCATGGGAGGCCTATCCATGATGATGTCAAGTTCATTGCTGCTTGTAATCCTTACAGAAAGTAAGATTTTTTGCAAGTAACAAATGATCAATGTTGTTAAAATAGGCACACTGATGAAATGATTAATAAACTAGAGAGAGCTGGACTTGGATTTTATGTGAAAGCTAATGAAACACAACAAAAACTTGGTGAGTCCATGTATGTATAATTAACATGCAATACTATCCTCTCACCTGTTTTAGGTACAATTCCTCTTCGTCAACTAGTCTATAGGGTACTAGACTTACCTCCTAGTATGAGACCTCTGGTATATGACTTTGGTCAACTGAACAATACAACAGAAAGAGACTATATTGCACAAATAGTTCAATACAGATGTCAGAATATATCTGGAGTCAGTGAACAAAGTGACATTATTAATGTAGTCACTAATGTACTGGCCTGGTCACAGAGTTACATGAGAGAAAGGAATGTAAGTCATTTGTGTTATTAGAATTATAAAGAATACTAAGTAGACCTAGGAGTAGTTGCAAAACATTGACGAGTAAAATCTGCTGAAATGTGCCATGCTGTATGATGATTATTTCCTATTTTTTATCTCATTAGGATGAATGTAGTTTTGTTAGTCTAAGAGATGTTGAACGAGCAATGATTGTTTTCAAATATTTCTGTGAGAATGAAGATCTGTTCACAGAAAAAGTTCTTCAACAGGCTCAGAATGAAGTAAGTAAATATCATATGAAGTATTGTAATATAGACTCCCTTATTTTGTCACTTCAGGACTCATGTGCTGTTGATGAGATCACTCGTGCCTTAATACTAGCACTCAGTATCTGTTATCATGCAAGACTACAAGAAAGAAGGGAATATGTAGATGGTGTAGTACAACAGTTTAAGTCTCCACTAACAATTCCTGGAGGAGTAGAACAGTTCTGCAATGAAATAAAATGGTAAGAAAAAAGAATACTAAAAAGTAATGAAGCAGTTTCTCTTTAGGTGTCAAGATATTCTCTTAGGTGATGATCATGATGGTATGACATTAGGTCCAAATATTGCTAAGAATGCTGCTCTGAGAGAAAATGTCTTTATGATGGCAATTTGCATTGAGTTAAGGATACCTCTCTTCTTAGTGGGGAAACCAGGAAGTTCAAAGTCATTGGCCAAATCTATAGTGGCTAATTCTATGTTAGGGAAAGCTTCTGAGAAAAATTTGATGAAAAGGTTTAAAGAGGTACAATTTGTGTAACACATTTCAGTTTTGTCATCTTACTTATGGTTTAGGTTCAAATATTCTCATATCAATGTAGTCAGTTGTCTACTCCTAAAAGTGTCATTGAAGTCTTTGAAACAGCAAAAAGTTTTCAAAAGAAACAAGACACAACTAAATATGTATCAGTGGTAGTACTAGATGAAGTTGGATTGGCTGAAGATTCTCCTAGTCTGCCACTAAAAGCTCTCCACCCTCTTTTAGAAGATGGCACTGAGGGAGCTGATGACTCTCAACAGGTAACAAGACTCTAGTCTAATTATTGTGAGGTATTGTATTTTGTTTATCTTTCAGATCATAGAACGTGAACAACGTGTTGCATTCATTGGTATTTCAAACTGGGCACTAGATCCTGCTAAAATGAATAGAGGAGTTATGGTAACTCGTGGTGATCCTGACCTAGATGAACTTGAGTTATCAGCAAGGTTAATAATACTATTGATTTTCGATTATAATTAAGTGATCTAATAGAGGAATTTGCTCTAATCTTACAAATGATCCAGTTAAAAAAAGACTAGAGGCTTACTTCAAGCCACTAGCAGCAGCTTACAAAGCTATTTGTGATAAACAGACAGAACTTCATAAATCATTTTTTGGTCTCAGAGATTTCTACAGGTATCAATGTTAATAGTGTTAAATACTACATCACTCCTTCTGTATGTAATAGTCTCATCAAAATGTTGTATTGGATGTGTGAAAAGAGTAAAAAGCCACCAACAGGACCTCAACTACAACATGCTATAAAAAGAAATTTTGGAGGTCTTGAGGATTTTGATACTTATGAAATATTTAAACAACATATCTCGAACCTGGATGGTGAACCTGATATGACAGATGTATCTGAAATGGTAATGATGCTTCATTGTTCATTGATCATAGGACTATTATTATTATTATTATTATTGTTGTTGTTGTTGTTGTTGTAGCAAAAATCACTTCTCTCTCCTGATTGTTCTCCTCTTGGACTCATTAGAAAGAGTTTACAGACCAAAGAGACTTCTTGGCATGGGTACACAATTTTACAAGTTGTTTACATGTGATTAATATTGTCTTTTCTGTGTAGGGAGAACCGCTATCTTTTGTTCCTAACTGAAAACTATTCAGCATTACATGTACTCAAACACTATCTTCATAAAGAAATAAACTTAACAGTTACAGAAGAAGGAGCAGGGTTGGAAGAGAAAGAACACAAGCAAAGAATGGAGCCATTTGTTCTCTTTGGTAGTTCATTCCCAAAAGACAGAGAATACACTCAAGTTTGTCGTAATATCAATCAAATTAAGATTTGCATGGAAACGGGTCGTCCTGTCATTCTCCTTAATTTGGAGAATCTTTATGAGAGCTTGTATGACCTGTTAAATCAGTATTATATCTTGTTGGGAGGAGGTCAACGTTATGTAGACTTGGGCCTGCAAACCCATCGAGTCAAGTGTCGTGTACACAATGACTTCAAGTATGACAAAATCATTTGTTCTTTTTACTTTTACCACATCTGACTAGGATTATTTTGATAGCAGAGAAAAACACAGTTTATGAGAAGTTCCCAACTCCTCTTATTAATCGTCTTGAAAAACATATTGTATTGACAGAAACTGTCTTACTAGACTGGCAGAAACAAGTGCTCAATGATCTCACTAACTGGGTACATCAATTCAGTAAAGTTCTTGAAGGGAATGTAAAGTAAGAACTTTCTTTTGAAATAAATAATTTAAATTTTTTATTTTGCAGGTTTACTGAACAAGATGCTTTCATTGGCTATCAAAATGACACCCCAGCCTCTGTGATCTTCCAGGCTACTCAACAACTACATCAAGAGAGACCAAAACAAGACGAAGAGTCTAAAGAATGGAAAGAAGCTGTCTTAGATAGAAGCAAAGCAATTCTCTTACAAATGGCTTCACCAGATGCACTTATTCGATTACATTGTACAACGCTATTGAAAGATCGAAAAAACCTTACCCAGGTATATTTCTCAGAACAATTTCATGGCTCCATTGTTCAGTTCCTTGGTCATCATCTTCATAATGCTGGTCATGTAGCAGGTCAATGTGGTCTTCTAATACAAGTCAGTCATAATATTAATATATTGTGTTATATTCTCTTATTATTAGGTTACTACTCATAGTCATCTTATGTCTAGTCAAGAGCTCAATAAATTATGTCAGTGTATTAATATGGGAGAAGATCAGGTCTTGTGTTTCTTACTTCAAGAATTTGATACAGAAATGGATTTCAGTAGCAAAATTAGGTAATGCCATAGTATAGCAGTATAATTTGGTAAATAGTGTTTTGTGGGTTAAAATTTGGTGACTTATTTAAAATTAGACAGTATTAACATTAATGTGAAAAATTTGTTGGCTTAACTTGCCAAATTTGCTAAAAATTGATCTAATATTTAAATTAAAACTCTTGCCAAATTTTCTCCCCTATGCAGTTAAATTACTTTGTATATATTATGTATTTTTCTTTGTGTTCACACATTAAGAGTTACTGTTGAAGTCCAATATAATCTCCATCTTCTCCTATATGTACACCTTTTATTTAATAATTCTAAAAAACTGCAAAACATATATATTTTTAAAAGATGGCTCAATATGTATGTCTCAGCCATTATTACAAATAAGACAATAATAGGGATGGCAATACCATAATCCTATATAATATCATATTAAAATACAAGTATGAAACAGATGCATATAAGCTTTGGATTCTTTTATGATAATTAGCCCTGTCTTGCATATTATCTAGATAGGACTTCTGTTCCTACTTTGTCATCAGTTTTAAACTATTCCTTCAATTTTTAAGAATCTTCTTGTGTTTACAAAATCCATTAAATTAATTAAGAACCCTAATTTCTAATATAGACGTAATTCATTTACTTCTTAATTGTAGTCCTGCTTTCTCTCGGTATAACAAGAAAGATGTTCTCTTGATAATTCAGTGTGATTCTGGCCATTTATATGGTGATCTTATAGCTTGTGCTCGGTATCGTATTGATGATGAGAGAGAGAAGGCAAACAACCAATTGCAGAACAATGTTCATGTCCTTTTTGTAATTCATTTTCCACATCAGTTTAGTGAAACAAAAAAGCATGGATCTTCATTTGTAGGATTTCAAGGAGGTCATTGGATATCAGCTCATTTAGATGACATATCTGCTCCTCTTGAGACAACACTCACACTCAACAATGCTTTGAGTGCTCCTATTAGTGATCTGTTTTACAGTGGTGATTTTATATCCACCAAAGAATCAGTCATTGTTACAGGACCTGCTGAGAGAAAGTTAGACAGAGATTATAGACAAGTTCCTAAAGGTAATGAGGATTTGGAGATTGAAGATCTGGAAAGCATAAATGAGCAAGAATTAAATCTTATCAGTGAACAGCAAATGGAGTTATTACCAGTGAGTGACAAGGGGCTGGAAGGAGATCTAGACCACAATATAACTGGAGAAGAAAACGAAATGGACTTGGAGGTAACAAATTCTCAAAAATAACTTAACAAGTATTTCCCATTTTATGATAAAGAACTAATGGAACATGTTAAAGTAGATAATATAATTTTCATGACCACAATCATTTTTCTTTACAGCTTGATGATGAGATTCCATTAAATGATGATGTGACTATATCTAGACCACAATACAGTCAATGTTATCGTCTATATAATTGTATTCAAGCAGCAGTTGCTAGGATAATTGATAAGGATGAAGGTAGAAAAGATTGGGGTGCACATCGAGTTAAATTACTACTAGAACTGATTCCCCAACATCCAACATTTCCATTAGGTAATTATACAATGAAATACCTTTTTGATCATTTTCAGACATATGTATCTATTTTGTATCTATTTTGATTATTATTTAGATGATCATACCTTCTATGGAGCACTAGTAAAACACATTAGAAATGTGTTAAGAGAAAGAGAGAATCTCCAACAAGACAAGGAGTGGGTACTGAAGGAAGCATTGAGTGACCGAAAACTACAAATTGGAGGAACTTTTCAGAATGTATTGGAGAGAAGATTAGATGAAGTCACTGTACCAATTTTTGCAGCCATTCTCTCATTTACAGATCACTACTCAAATTTAGACCTCATGAAACCTAGGTATTGTTGACATACAACATATAACTCGATTCATCTTCTTTGCAGACAACAATTACAAGATGATAATTCACTGCAACAGCTGTGGGTTCAAATATTCTCTAATGAAAAACTCTGCCACTTTAGTTATGAGAGTTTTTCAATGGGTAAAGGGATAGAGTATCAAGAGTTCCAGACAGTTGTCAAAATGCATGGAATAGCAACTAAGGAAGAGTTTTCTTGTCACTTTCCTTTCTTTTGGCTGATCAAAGAAGCTATTGATTCGAAACTAGAAAGTGCAAAAAACATTGCGGGTATTAGCAATGAAATACTGTTGATTCTCTAACATTTCAACCTTCTACTCTTAGGTAGTTGTTGGGAAGATATACATGAACGACTTTGTGAGATCCTAGCAGATGACCCAGTAGCATCTGCATTAACAATGTCAGAAAGACACTGGATGGAGTTTTACAGATTTTATCTTCATGACTTTTTGAGGAGTGTTCATCAAGTGACTCATCATATGGCTGATAAAGAATATGAAGTTAGCATATAAAAGTTGAATAATGAACTATTGTCTTAATATTAATTGTAGATAATTGGAAATGCGTGTCATGCAATTGTTACTGGACCAAACTTTACTGCTGCTTCATCATCACTTCTTTCCAAAGTAGCTGCAGTTCATGTAGTATATCATCAATATCAACAAGAAATCATGTGGTTTGGTCAACTAACTAATCATATACCTGGTATCTTAGTACAATTGGATACAGCAATAGGTAAGAAAACATTGTCAAGTAATTCTATGTAATCATTTTCTTTAGATAATTACAACTCAAAGTATATGGATATATCTCTGCATGCAGTTAAAGTTGCCATCAGCAAAGATAACTTAGCACTACCATTGGATCCTAAGGAGAGACAGTATATTCCTGATAGACTTGTTAAACTACACTTATGTCAAAATGCCATTGACTCTATTTTAACACTTGGAGAGTCGAACACTGAACTCACTAGGGAGATTAGGTATGTACTTGATATCATTTCTATTTATTTACTGTCCCTTTGTAGACATTCATGGCAGCGAGTGAGAGCAATTCAACTATTTGTTGAACATATTGTTGGAAAACTTGATAGTATGTTTGTTGAACTTGTCCGCTATGCAAAAAGAATTGAACTAGTGAGATATTTCACCTTTTAATTCTGATAATTATAATTTAATACACTACAGTTCTTGGCAAGACAAGCTGATTTTACTAAAGTTCAAACCATTGAAAATGTACAGACAGTTATCCGGACATTAAAAAAAAATATAAAAAAGAATTGTTCGTAAGTATTAACCTTTATCTAACTTGCTGTAAATATATACAATAACTTCTCTCTTCATGTAAGATCCTATGTGCAGAAAATGATTTCTGAGTGTTGTGATTCGTATTTTATGGAAATAGTATCCTCACTCTGTTTTGGTCAATCTAACCACCGCCCGGAACCAGCTCTTATTGAAAGATTAATAAAGGCAGTATTTACTGAAGAAGGACAAGTTCAAGAAAGACCTGACAAAATACCAGTGATGCATTCCTTTTTATTACAACTTCTACTAGAGCAATAGTAAGAAATAACAGACATATCCATTTTTTATTTGTCACTCATTTTAGTGCTGAGGAAGTAAGAGAACATTTAGAGTACTACTTTAAACAATCACAAGTTGTTGAAGATGACCATAGTCTGTGTTTACTCTGCATTCAATGTCTTGAGGTACACATTTTACACATTAAAACCTTTAACCACTTAGTTTCACAATTATAATACAGTGACCTTAGGATTTGCATATTATAAATTCTTGTAGCCATGGCTTTAGTTAAGTATTGAATTAAATCTGTATATCCTGAATTAAAGAAATAATTAATTTAATGATCAAAACAGAACATAGTTTATTTTAAACAATGTAGATACACCCACCAGTTCTTCTCTGAAAAGCACTTTGCATTTTTAAATGTTTAGGACATTTTAAGTCTTTTTTTTTGTTAGGATGGCCTTCATAAAAAACATTCCTATTTACACGATAAAATCAAGCATGCTCACCAAGTGATGAGTGAAGGTAGAGAAGATGTCTTAAATAGTACCTCTGTTGAGGGAGCTATTCGTCTGCAGTATTTGGAGGGAATTGCTAAGTTACGATATGCTATTATAGTAATGGCTGAACTTCTTTACTATAAACATGGAACCAGTATTGAAGATGAAGGAAGTCAAAGCTATTATACAAATGACACAGAGCTTCTATTAGATATTGCTAAACAATGTTGCAATGATGACACTCTTAATACTGATAATGCTGGTCCTGCTGTGTTCTTAGTAAAACAACTAGCTAGACAATATGGTATCTCTCTCTTAACTAACCTCACTTCAGATCAAACTATGCAATGGATTGTACCTGATCATCTACAAAGATCTAATGAGGTAGTTTTAATAGGTTTTAAATACAATGGTCATTATCTTATTACTAGGAGCAACAAACTAGTGATCCATTTGTCATTTATCAAGTTTATGAAAAATTTAGAAGTACTCTTGCTGATGCAGTGTATGGTCAAGACTTGGAAGAACTGCAGAGAATGACTGAGGTATTTATAGTGTCGTTCTCTAATGTTTGGTGTATTATTGTATCATATTAAAACAATTGCTCAGGGACTGAATGCTAGAGATGCTCCTGTACTGTTGTTAGCAATATATCAGGTAGTTACTGGTAGTTGTGTTTTTATTAACCAAGCTAAACAAGTGACAGTAAGTAATAAATTTATATGTTTGATAATTCTGTTATTAAAAATCAAATTTGCTTTTGTCGTAGTTCGATATTAGGGAGAAAATGTCTACCCTTATAAAGAGCTGTGAAGTATTAAGTGAACAGGTAACATCTAACTTGTATTATTACAGTGATTGAATATTCTTTTACAACAGTTAATGTGGACAGCTCAAGCTCTTATTGACAATACATATAGTGGTGAACTAGAAGTAATGTTGCTGAGACCACAAATGACACCACAAAATAGACTTCTAACTGACTTAGTTGTACATATTGTCATTGCACTACAGAGCAAAGAATTGGACATCCTACAGCCTTTTTTTAAAATGATTAACAGTCCAGAAGAATTGAAGGTAATAGAGAGTGTAGTACAGTAACTAATGTATGTGTAATTGTTATAGGGAGCATTTCTACCTGGTATGCCAGAAGATAATCTACCATTAGCAAGAAGTGCTTTAGGAGGTGCTTTTTATGGTGAGTCAAACGAACAAGTCTAATGTTGATTTATTGTATCTGAACAGAATGTCCTAAAGGTCATCCTTACTTTGTGTCTGAGGTGTGTTTGGAATTTATTTATTACTTTATATAATGTATGTATCACTTAGTGTGGAAAACCAATGCAACAATTCACATGTTCCCAATGTGGGTCTGCAATTGGAGGTGCAAATCACAAACTCAGATTTGATAATAAATCATCTAGGAAGTAAGTACATATTAATTGCTTATGGATATATAGTTAACATTGTCAATGTTATTCATAGCACTGACACTACTGAAACAGGCTATGCACTTGGTCATCCTGATCAACGTGAAACCATTCCTTCATCTGAAAGAACTTTGTCTCCTGCAGCCTGTGCTATTGTTAGAGTTCTAATGCATGCATCATTACTATGGGCATCATGTAACAATGAGGTATATAACTAATATCCACAATATAGTGAATGACAGTCTCTTTATATGTTAGCATGCCATTGAAGGTCTAGTGGATCTTACCAAGGGTCAAATTAGACCTGCAGGCTTACCTCTTTTCTTCTGGCAACATTTAGAACATGATATTGATATTCTGAGTCGAGCTTTAGGCAAAAGTAAAGATGAGTCATGTCTTGTCTTACACATGATACTCAAAGATATTATTATAGAAGATTGTCTCTTTCGTGAGTGACCAAAACTCTAGCTTACTAATAATTACTATTTATTATATTTGTTTATAGCTACTGATCTATCCACACATGCTACATTAAGATCTAGAAATGCTAGAACAGAATGGGAAAAATGTTTTAATAATATCTACATTGAGCCAGTATTAACTGTAAGTATATACATTGTATGTATAATTAATATAATATTATTATCAATTAGAAACTAGAAGCTACATTACAACAAGCTACTGATCTTGTTCTAGCTGACAAAAATGAAGGTTTGATACCGTGTTAAAGCATACTATCATAATATACTTTCCTTTTACAGATCAAGATCGTCTGTTCTATGTAATTTATGAAAAAGTGTCTGTAGCTCCAGAGCCATTTCTCTCTCATTTGTGGACCTATCGTTCTCGGATCACATTAGAACACCTTTATCAGATTCTACAGACACAGAAAGACACATATCCCATCCTATATGAGTTCTTACAACAAGTAAATACACAAATCTTTATTATATCACTTCATAGTATTTTAGGAACCTCTCTTGCGAGCTACACAGTATCTACCTGGTATTATAAAACTACAACAACAAATGTATGAACTTAGTCACAGAAGATGGGACAAAACTGATGTAGCTCAACAGACTATAGGAGAGTTTATTGGAGTACTAGGGAAAGGTATTACAGTCACTTACTTTGTTATCGTCAATAAATTTACTGACTTACATGTAGAAAGTCATACTGAACAGAATAGGAACCAATTTCATGAGAAACTTGATTGTGTTAAAAAAGCCTGGAGTTTAGTGAAAGATAAACTCAAAGAACATTGTAAGTGAACTGATAATAGTTCAGTCAACTCTTTTTTTTCTTATTATTAGCTCGTGTTCCTGTTGATCCAGAGTATCTGGTCAAAGCTACTTGGGATGAGTCTCTTCCGCTCAGTTATCTCATCCCTACCCTCACTGGTCCAGGAGTATGTACAGTTGTTCTAGTCGATTTACTAGTTGGAGTACACAATGACTTTATTGAGAAATGTCGCTTTCAGTTAAAAAAGAAACAAAAGAAAGAGTAAGTCTTATATCATTTGATCAATATGATCTGATACTATTGTGTTTAGTATTATGTGGAGAGAACACAAGGTACCAGTTAGTCATATCCAACACTGTCACCTCCTGGAATATGAGCATCAACTTCTCTCTATTGTTCTCTCTCACTGTCATTATTCTCTGGAACACGGGAAAGGACAAGATGTCATTTATGATCTCTCTGCATTAGAGAAACATATAGTGGACCGTTTTATACATGGAAAACCTCTCATTCAATTGGAGATCCCTCAAGTTGTATACAGGAAAGATGTATACACTGCTGAAACATTTGCTAACATTAGGAAGAATATAACTCCACAAGTATGGACAGTGACTGCAATAAATAGTACTGTACTTTTCTTTTACAGATAAAACTTCGTGCAAGACAACAAAGAGAGATAGTTAATGAACTGGGTACAACACAAAGTCTCAGAGAGTGTCTTGATGTAGTAGAGATAGCTATTGGATTCCTTTCCTCTGGAAAGACTGATGCTAAAACAAAACTTGAGAAATATGTTAAAGGAGTATTGAGACTGGAAAAGAAATTCACTAGCAAGAAAGTAATTTGTACAAAGCTTACAAAAAAAAATTGTTGTTATCTTCTTTTTATATAGGCTATGGAGTATTGTACTTTAGGTCATATATTGTCTTTATGGGAGACTTTGTCAGTAGAAATTGCTAAAACGCTCACTCTATCCAGAAAAGTAATCACCATAGTAATTAGTTGTTTTATCTTGATTGTTTGGAGTATATGTCTGGCCATTGTAATAGAAAGATGAAATCACTGGTAGTCTATAGTGTTATAGTATAGGATTAACAAAACAGCATATAATAAACAATCATTGTCACCAACCAATCATAGCATTATTCTTACAATCTCTTTTTAGGAGCCTTTTCACTTACTTGGTCAAGATTTTCTTAAAACCTTAGACAAAAATGTGGAAAACGAACTCAGAGGATTCTTACGAGGAGTTGATATTCCTCCACTTCTTAATCTTCTCTATGAGTTTATTGAAACTAATGTTCAACATAGAAAACCTAATGAGAAGGACTGGTCGTAAGTATATTTTAGAAACTATATGTGTATGAATGATTGTTTATAGTTTAGTTGTTATTAAGATAATTAAGCAATTATGGTTAGAGTCCTAATTAGAAGGTTCTTTCTACATTATTGACCTTTAGCGTGACACAAAACATTGTTGACTTAAGTATTTTTGAATACTTGAGTTGAATGTGGATTTAAGATATGAAATTTAGCATCTTGTCTGTTGCCAGCTGATAAGACTTTCCTCTTCAAATATCATGAAAAGTCAACTTGCTTTACCTACAAGCTTAAATCAGATTAGAAATATATAATTATAAGAGTAATTAGTTAATTGAGGTATCAATGTTTTCTATTAGTCTTATTGATACAGTGGTTGCTCATTTGGATAACTATGGATTAGAGGGACTACCTCCTCAGTTTGAAGAACAGTTCCCACAGACTATTACAGTTGGTCAAGCTGTAGCTACATGGAAGGCTATAGTATTTTATCAAGAACAACATGAGCGTGATATTAAATCTTAACAGTAATAATATATAGTAGTGTGTAGTGTGAACACTTAGTTATATTATTTTTTCTGAACTTATAGTTTATAATAATATTATTATTTCATAACTAATTTGTTGCTGACATTTGTAGCATTAACTTTTTGATAATGGTATTATAATTGTTATGTTTAGTTTAGTAGTTCTTTTCTGATATTATTGATTAAAGACATCAATTTCAACATAATTCATCCATTCTTGATCACTAGTTCTGGTAACCTCATGCAATCATGTAGTTATTGATGGCATTATCCTCAATGTTATTAGCTGGAAGTTGACATTGCAGTTCTTCGGTCTTAAATTATACTCTGGTGTTTATACAGCTTCAGTATTAATATTCAGAAATCAAAAGATGACTTTATTAATAATTATAATTTAATTTAATCTCTACAAAATTTACTATGACACTGGTCACACCCATTGTAAACTCACAGGAAGAACAGTGTATATAGGTATACTGACCTAACATCCTCTATAGTATTTACTTCCACTCAACAGTTATTAACATTGTCACTAGCTATTAAGTTTAATATTCATATTCAGTATGTTATTTGTTTGCAATTGGTTCAAGAATGATCTTATAAATGTAAAGGTTTCATTTTGAGTGTACTAGAGTTATAGAATGAATTTTATGAACTAAAGGAAACAATTATATAGAACGTAATAACAACCATTTGGGTCAATTAAACTATGATAGGCTCAGTTCCAGGAATTAAACTATCTTGACAATAGTCTTGTGCTCATGAGTTCATGAGTACTCTCTAGTGATACATAATTGAATTTATAGTCCATAATACTAACATTACAACAGTTTGCACCTGACATCCAAAGCACACCAGCCCAAAACTTACAGAGGAGGGAATAATCAGCATATTGATCTAGCATCCTCTATCTGTTTGGCAAAATGAGTGGTGTTATGATCATACTCATCACTGTTGTGGCTATCTCCTCCTGTCAAGCATCTACGTGTAGAGAATATTATGGCGGAAAGAAAATAGTCCACTGGTATAATTGTTGTGACAACTGTGGCGAGAGCAACCCATATTGTGATGGAAGAACTTGGCAAGGTGGTAGTTCAGCAAAATATTGTGGCAGTTGTGGTAGAAATTCTTTTGGAGGGGAACCTTGGAGTACTACTTATAACTGTGTAAATTGTGACATGCAGGAGAAATGTGCTCAGAAAGTTGCCTCAAATGATTGGCCAGGTTTATGTTGGAGATGGTCTAATGGTTTTATGGAGTGTTGTAAGAAGGCTGCTCGCTACAGTAATAAGAAGCAGGTTCTTGTTGATATTAGTTCCAACAACTTCACTTTCTGTGGTGATGGTATTTGTCAGGATGACGAGACACCAGCATCATGCCCGTCAGACTGCTGCTACCAAGTGAACAGTAACTGTACTAACTCAGGCTGTACTCCAACGTGCTGTGGAGAATCAAGCTGTTGTCTGAATGACAATACATCAGGGACAGCTTCACCCAACAACTTATCTTTTAGTTTTCTTATTTTTATGATCTTTCTTGTAACTTTCCTTAAAGTTTGAACTGTAGATATGTATAGCCTTAGTTCTTTATCACCAGCTGAGTGTATTCGAGTCCTATAGTTTTTTAATATGTTAGCATATGATTTTTTGCATTTATTAATAGTAGTTATTTCCTTTCTGTAGTCAGTTTACGGTACATAGTTCTTAGTTTCTGTTATTAAAATTTGCATATAAAATTAAAATAAAATAATCAAAACTATTAATTTTCTCTCTCACTATGAGTATAATGATGAAATTGTTGAATAGTCAGAATTCTTAGGGTAGCCTGGAAAATTATTGGCTGAAGAAAGGTAAGGTCTTATAGTAATATTTACTCCCACTCAACAGTTATTAACATTGCCACTAGCTATTAAGTTTAATATTCATATTCAGTATGTTATTTGTTTGCAATTGGTTCAAGAATGATCTTATAAATGTAAAGGTTTCATTTTGAGTGTACTAGAGTTATAGAATGAATTTTATGAATGTTCCTAAAACAGGACACAATTAGAACGTAATAACAACCATTTGGTCAGTTCCAGGAATTAAACTGTAACTAACTCTTAAGCTCAGTTCCATTAAACTATCTTGACAATAGTCTTGTGCTCAGGAGTACTCTCTAGTGATACATAATTGAATTTATAGTCCATAGTACTAACATTACAACAATTTACATCTGACATCCAAAGCACATCAGTCCCTCACTTAATAATAACCAAAGGAGGATTATTTTTAAAAAAATGATAACACAAACATCATACATTCAGTTAAACATGAATTGTTTATTTCATTTATGGTATTATATTCCAACAAATGTTTGAGCTATCACAGTTTCCTTGTATCTTCTTATGCTCAATCTAACAAGAGAATCATATTCATTACTTAGATCATATTCTGTAGACTATGTCTTACCGTATCAGTGAACTGGTCTTGACAAGCCATTCTTATCCTTTCAGCAGATGCAGGACTCCAAAATTCAAAATATCCATCAAGACCTTTCTCAACTTGTGCACTTTTTACTGCCTCTTTAATAGCAAAGAAGACAGAAGCAGCTAAAAACAGAGGAGGTTCACCAATACCCTATAATATAATACTATTAATTCATAATGTTATATTACTACTACCTTAGATGAGAAGATAGCTTTAGGATTCGGACAGCGATCAAGCAGAGTTACATTTAATTCAATAGGAATATCACTACAACCAGGTATCTTGTAAGTATTAGGGCCTTGAGTATAAAGCTTGCCATCTTTTAAGAAGACACACTCTTCCATTGTAAACAGTCCCAGTCCTTGAGTGAATGCTCCCTCAATTTGACCAATATCAATGGCAGGATTTAAACTGTTACCAACATCCATTAACAGATCAGTACGTAACACCTAGTAGAAAGAGAAGGGAATCAATTATTGGGGAACTTTATATATAGACCTGTATATTTCCTGTTAGTGTGTCAACTTCAACAAGAGAGCAGCCAACACCATATGAATAATAATTGTATGGTTCGCCTTTGCCTTTTTCCCAGTCCATCCAAATATTTGGTGTTTTATAGAATCCTTGAGCTGAGAGATTAACTTGAGCTAAGTATGCTTGAATAACCTATAGTAGATAATAACTAGTCATGTTGTATGTGATGGACAATATCTGACCCATCCTTCCCAACCAGCATCAGGAGCAGCTTCCTGAAATGGTTTTAATCTCTCCATTAACTGGTCACAAGCATGCTGTATAAACGATATAACGACAGTATCCATACATTTCTCTTCAAACTATCTTACTTTGACAGCCATTCCATATAAATCAGAAGAGATGGAGGCAGCAGTAGCAGTTGCATTAGGTACTTTATCAGTATTAGTTTCACTGATATGGATCTTTTCTAAAGGTATATTTAGACAATGAGAACAAACTTGTACCATCTTAGTATGTAGACCCTACAATATTGTAAAGATAAGCAATAAGTAAGTGATAGAACATTACCTGTCCCATTTCTACTCCTCCATGACTGATCAGAACAGACCCATCAGTGTAAATATGAACCAGTGCTCCAGCTTGATTTAGAGGAATAAATTCAATGCCCATCCCATGAAGGGTAGGTACAATAGCAATCCCCTGTTTCTTCCAACGATTCTGCCTATAAGAATATAGATCTCAATGTAACAGCACAGTAATATATTAATATTATAGTAGTCTTACTTATTGAAGGTCTCAACTTCCTTCTTTCTTTGATGGTAGTCACATTTTTCTAGTAGAGTTGTCCAACACCTCCGTATTGTACAATCCTTAACTATCACTCCATATACCAACTCTTTTCCATCTCTCAGAAGATTTCTTTCCTGTATTATTGTTTTGTCAACTCCCAGTGTATCAGCCACATGAGATATAATAGTCTCCATGATCATGAGAGCCTGAGGTATACCAAATCCTCTCATAGCACCATTTGAAGGAAGATTAGTTTGACAACCATGACCACCAATGTGAATATTAGGTATGTAATACACACTTTGTAAACGTAAGATAGCACCTTGCATGATCTAGAATCAAGAAGATAGCCTTCACATATATTTAAGGTTAAACCTAATATCATTGTCTGTGATATTAGGTTTTCCATTAATATAGAAAGATTGATCAATGATCACTTCACGTTGTTGATCTAAAGTCAACAATACAAATTACAGTCTTTATTGCATTATAATACTGACCTGTAGATATTAGTTGAAGACTGACTTGAATAGCAATTAATATAGGAACAAGATCTGATGTTCTACTAGCAGCCATTATATTACCACCAACAGTCTATTAGAAAGATTGTTGAAATGTAGTTATTATTTAAAGTCATTACGTTTAATGACATAAAGGTATCTATTAAAATAACTTACGGCCATATTTTTAATCTGAGGTCCACCAAACCAGTGTAACATGTCCACTAGTGCAGAATAAAACTGACTCTTAGAGACTAAATAATACCAGAGAGATAGTGAACTAACTTACTATCAATATTACCTGGTAAGATATTAACTATCTCCTTTAATTTGTCTTCTAATTGTGCCACTGTTACTGCAGCTCCCACAACCAAACCTCTCTCATTCAGTTCTAAAATCTGTAACTCAGGTATGTGGGTTACAGATATGAGAATGGGACACAATGTTCCTTTCTGGCGCAATTCTAACACTAAGTTTAAAAAAATGTTTACATTTCCAATCTGTCATATCCACATACCCATACTAGTATTGCCAGCCACAACCTTGTTCTCTGTATGACCAGAGAATCTGTTCTTCAGTGCGAACAGTTGCTTAAGTGTTATTGGTCGATACCATTGTACTCTGGGTCCTTGTATTACCAATGGAGACACACTAGTATTAATCTTGCAATTGAGAGAGAGAGAAAGAGAAAATTTAATATCAATGCTCATTTTGAAGTTATACTTTCAATTGAGGAGGAAAAATGGTTTCTTGTGTTGAGTCTAGAGGTATAAACTTGTCAGGATCACTCAAAAGAGGCAATTTCTACAAAATCCATATTTTAATATCTTATTACACTTATACTGACCTCTTTGTCATCAGATTGATCACCACATTTTGTGGTACAGGAACAATCTTTGCAAAAAGTTCTATAACCATCAAGAATAGATCGATATCCAGTACATCGACAGAGATTACCTAATAAAAGTTAAAAGATAAAACAGTAATTATTCCTTTATATCTCTTACCATGAAGTGCTTCTTCCATTTCTAGTTCAGTTGGCTGTAAATTATTACGTAACAATGTATTCATTGACATCACCATACCAGGTGTACAAAACCCACATTGACTACCATGACTAAGAGCTATACGCTCCTGAGGGAAAATGTAAACACAGAGTTAATAAAACGAAGTACAATACTACAATAGTTTTCCTTCAATTAGATATTATAGTATTTACTCATGACAGGTAAGTGACACTACATGTGCTACATGAAGATAAATGATTGTGATAACTGATAAGGTTTAAAGAAAAGTTTGGAGAGGTTATCATAACTCTTTATCTGTAAGACCTGACAAGGATGTAATTTAGTCAAAATACTACCAATGCCCTCCACAGTAGTAACAGCTAATCCATCCAGTGAACATATTGGTAAGAGACAAGCATTTGCAGATATATGTCTGTTAGAGGAGAACATCATACAATTATGACATATTGTATGTAGTATGTATGTAGCAGACCTAATCTTGTTAGTATGTGGATTATACTGTGATAACATTACAGTACATGCTCCACAACCTCCTTCTCCACATCCTAATTTAGTACCAGTTAAATGCACTAAAAGAAGAAATCAAATAACAATATCTTTATACTTGTATAGCAATTGGAAATGAGTTTGATAATAAAGTATATAATATATCGTTACATGATCTCCTCAAGTAGTAAAGAAGATTAGTTTCAGGGTCTGGATTTTCAATAATCATCTAAATACAGATGATTACAATACTACAGTAAATATACAAATACCTGCTTTCCATTGACAAAGAATGAAATGGTCGACTTTGCACCATCCATTTTTGTACTCTACCAGCCACTCCTCCTTGACAACCACTCCCTCCTTAAAGACTGGATGATGGACAAAATCATTCAACTATTTGTTAATTTTTAACGTCTATCACAAATCATTACAAATGTTTATAAATGGCAATGTTCATTTCATTTATGGTATTATGTTCCAGCTAACTTGAGAACTATCAGCAGCCATGTTTACTTTCTTGCTTTCAATCTATTATAAGAGAGCCATCAACTATGTACATTATATCATGTATTTGAGGAATGTGAGGCTAACTTCAGCTGAGTCATTATATCTAAGGATTACTTACCATATCAGTGAACTGGTCTTGACAAGCCATTCTTATCTTTTCAGCAGATGCAGGACTCCAAAATTCAAAATATCCATCAAGACCTTTCTCAACTCGTGCACTCTTCACTGCCTCTTTAATAGCAAAGAAGATAGAAGCAGCTAAAAACAGAGGAGGTTCACCAATACCCTATAATATAATACAATTAATCCATAATGTTATATTACTACTACCTTAGATGAGAAGATAGCTTTAGGATTTGGACAGCGATCAAGCAGAGTTACATTTAATTCAATAGGAATATCACTACAACCAGGTATCTTGTAAGTATTAGGGCCTTGAGTATAAAGCTTGCCATCTTTTAAGAAGACACACTCTTCCATTGTAAACAGTCCCAGTCCTTGAGTGAATGCTCCCTCAATTTGACCAATATCAATGGCAGGATTTAAACTGTTACCAACATCCATTAACAGATCAGTACGCAATACCTAAAAGAAAGAGAAGGGAATCAATTATTGGGTAACTTTATATACAGACCTGTATATTTCCTGTTAGTGTGTCAACTTCAACAAGAGAGCAGCCAACACCATATGAGTAATAATTGTATGGTTCGCCTTTGCCTGTTTCCCAGTCCATCCAAATATTTGGTGTTTTATAGAATCCTTGAGCTGAGAGATTAACTTGAGCTAAGTATGCTTGAATAACCTATAGTAGATAGTAACTAGTCATGTTGTATGTAATGGACAATATCTGACCCATCCTTCCCAACCAGCATCAGGGGCAGCTTCCTGAAATGGTTTTAATCTCTCTATTAACTGATCACAAGCATGCTGTATAAACGATATAATGACAGCATCCATACATTTCTCTTCAAACTATCTTACTTTGACAGCCATTCCATATAAATCAGAAGAGATGGAGGCAGCAGTAGCAGTTGCATTAGGTACTTTATCAGTATTAGTTTCACTGATATGGATCTTCTCTAAAGGTATATTTAGACAATGAGAACAAACTTGTACCATCTTAGTATGTAGACCCTACAATTTTGTAAAGATAAGCAATAAGTAAGTGATAGAACATTACCTGTCCCATTTCTACTCCTCCATGACTGATCAGAACAGACCCATCAGTGTAAATATGAACCAGTGCTCCAGCTTGATTTAGAGGAATAAATTCAATGCCCATCCCATGAAGGGTAGGTACAATAGCAATCCCCTGTTTCTTCCAACAATTCTGCCTATAAGAATATAGATCTCAATGTAACAGTACAGTAATATATTAATATTATAGTAGTCTTACTTATTGAAAATATCAACTTCCTTCTTTCTTTGATGGTAGTCACATTTTTCTAGTAGAGTTGTCCAACACCTCCGTATTGTACAATCCTCAACTATCACTCCATATACCAATTCTTCTCCATCTCTCAGAAGATTTTTTTCCTGTACTATTGTTTTGTCAACTCCCAGTGTATCAGTCACATGAGATATAATAGTCTCCATGATCATGAGAGCCTGAGGCATACCAAATCCTCTCATAGCACTATTTGAAGGAAGATTAGTTTGACAAGCATGACCACCAATGTGAATATTAGGTATGTGATAGACACTTTGTAAACGTAAGATAGCACCTTGCATGATCTAGAATCAAGAAGATAGCCTTCACATATATTTAAGGCTAAAATAGACATACTGCTACTGATAAATCCATTGAAGCACCTCCATTAAGGTAAACATCAACATCAAGAGCCGTGAGTTGTCCTTCACTAGTAAATGCAACCTACATTACATACTCATATACTGTAATACATTTGTATAAAGTAGTATACCTTGTACTCTCCTAGAAATGGATGTCTAATTCCTGTATTTCTCATATCTTCATGTCTTTCTAACATAATACGTACTGGACCTTGAACCCTATAATTAACTTATTAGATTATCATATTGATAAAGATTATAGTACTTGTTAGCGGCCACTGCTACAGCTGCATATGGTATATCACATCGTGTTTCCTTACCTCCAAACCCACCACCTAATGTAAGATATCAACATGTACTGTTGCTACCTTTCATTTCCTTACCAATTCTTTTAACTTTAGCTACTACTCGATTTGCTGGTATTCCTAGAGCTTTTGAGACAAATTCCTGACATTCCATCAAGTTTTGTGTTGATGCAATAATTTCAACCTCTTTCTTCTCTCTCTTGGGAATGACAAGACAAGCACATGTCTCCATATAAAAATGTTCTTGTCCACCAACTCTCATTGTTCCCTCAATTAGATGCTCTGCTGAGCTCATGGCAGTTTCCACATCACCACATCTTAGGTTATTTTCAGGTTGAAAGAACATACCAGCTGACTTAGCCTCCTAAAATGATAATAGTGTATTAATATATTAGTTAACTTGTTATATACATACTTCAATAGTAAGAACAGAAGGTAAGTTAGTATAGGTCACTTTAACAGCTCTAGCTGCTCTTTGAGCTAATGGTTTACTCTTTGCTACTACAATACCAATAATTTGTCCAATAGATGTCACTTTCCCATCAGCAAAAATATAGTCATCATTAATTAACCCAACAGTATTACTACCAGGGACATCTTGAGCAGAAACATAATCCAGAACACCCTGAATTAATTAGTATATCACAATATCAGGGGTCTCCACTAATAAACCCTACCTCCATTCCTTCTAGTGCTGATGTATCTACAGTGATAGTAGCATGAGCTGATTCACTTAATACAAGACCAGCATATGCTTCACCTTCAATATGAGGCAGATCATCTACATATCTATATTAAAGACAGTACTATGTCTCCTATATCTGTGATAATGTTACATACTTAGCCTCTCCAGTAGCTTGTTCAAGAGCTGACAGATGCATTATTGGTCGACCAATAGTGTCCCATATTGGTTGTGTAGATGAGACAGATTGAAAACCTTGACTACCTTTAACCGGTATGTAATATAAATTCTAAACAGAAATATTAAATAATTTTTTTTCAATTATTGTCAGTGCATACTTTCGTTCCACTGATCTCTCTGTCAGATACTTTTGAAGGATCAAGGCAAGATTGTACTTGTAAATAGAACTTGTAAAAAAAAGAGAGACACAAACTCATACGATAGTCCACCATACCACCCTCAGCATTAGGAGGTAAGACAAGTTCTTCTGACAAACTTTGACAAACTAACAAGAGCAGTTCATTATTCCAGTGTCTATTAATATATAAAAGTTACATTTTAACTATTAAATTGTTTTACACACCTTCCTTTTATCTTTTCTTGTGTTTGTGTTGCAACAATAGGTAAAGGACTCATTCCTCCATAAACAAGTTGACAATCTTTAACAGTTCCAATATCATCTTGTCTCATCCATAAACAAGCATTAACTATAGCAATATCTAAATGTTTCCTACGAGACTGTTTAAATACTGCAATATGATCACTCTACAATAAAGAAAGTATAACTAATGTTAGTTATAGTAATACTCTACCTCTATTGAGAATGGTATGATTAGAGAGACTAAGATTTCATTGTCTGTGATATTAGGTTTTCCATTAATATAGAAAGATTGATCAATGATCACTTCATGTTGTTGTTCTAAAGTCAACAATACAAATTACAGTCTTTATTGCATTATAATACTGACCTGTAGATATTAGTTGAAGACTGACTTGAATAGCTATTAATATAGGAACAAGATCTGATGTTCTACTAGCAGCCATTATATTACCACCAACAGTCTATTAGAAAGATTGTTGAAATGTAGTTATTATTTAAAATCAGTACATTTAATGACATCAAGGTATCTATTAAAATAACTTACGGCCATATTTTTAATCTGAGGTCCACCAAACCAGTGTAACATGTCCACTAGTGCAGAATAAAACTGACTCTTAGAGACTAAACAATACCAGAGAGATAGTGAACTAACTTATTATCAATATTACCTGGTAAGGTATTAACTATATCCTTTAATTTGTCTTCTAATTGTGCCACTGTTACTGCAGCTCCCACAACCAAACCTCTCTCATTCAGTTCTAAAATCTGTAACTCAGGTATGTGGGTTACAGATATGAGAATGGGACACAACGTTCCTTTCTGGCGCAGTTCTAACATTAAGTTTAAAAAAATGTTTACATTTCCAATCTGTCATATCCACATACCCATACTAGTATTGCCAGCTACAACCTTGTTCTCTGTATGACCAGAGAATCTGTTCTTCAGTGTGAACAGTTGCTTAAGTGTTATTGGTCGATACCATTGTACTCTGGGTCCTTGTATTACCAATGGAGACACACTAGTATTAATCTTGCAATTGAGAGAGAGAGAAAGAGAAAATTTAATATCAATGCTCATTTTGAAGTTATACTTTCAATTGAGGAGGAAAAATGGTTTCTTGTGTTGAGTCTAGAGGTATAAACTTGTCAGGATCACTCAAAAGAGGCAATTTCTACAAAATCCATATTTTAATATATCTTATTACACTTATACTGACCTCTTTATCATCAGATTGATCACCACATTTTGTGGTACAGGAACAATCTTTGCAAAAAGTTCTATAACCATCAAGAATAGATCGATATCCAGTACATCGACAGAGATTACCTAATAAAAGTTAAAAGATAAAACAGTAATTATTCCTTTATATCTCTTACCATGAAGTGCTTCTTCCATTTCTAGTTCAGTTGGCTGTAAATTATTACGTAACAATGTATACATTGACATCACCATACCAGGTGTACAAAACCCACATTGACTACCATGACTAAGAGCTATACGCTCCTGAGGAAAAATGTAAACACAGAGTTAATAAAACGAAGTACAATACTACAATAGTTTGCCTTCAATTAGATATTATAGTATTTACTCATGACAGTAACTGATACTACATGTGCTACATGAAGATAAATGATTGTGATAACTGATAAGGTTTAAAGAAAAGTTTGGAGAGGTTATCATAACTCTTTATCTGTAAGACCTGACAAGGATGTAATTTAGTCAAAGTACTACCAATGCCCTCCACAGTAGTAACA
Source organism: Xestospongia muta (assembly GCA_963693285.1). Taxonomy (NCBI): domain Eukaryota; kingdom Metazoa; phylum Porifera; class Demospongiae; order Haplosclerida; family Petrosiidae; genus Xestospongia; species Xestospongia muta. The sequence continues at coordinate 4,095,605 of OY848926.1, forward strand.
GCTAATCCATCCAGTGAACATATTGGTAAGAGACAAGCATTTGCAGATATATGTCTGTTAGAGGAGAACATCATACAATTATGACATATTGTATGTAGTATGTATGTAGCAGACCTAATCTTGTTAGTATGTGGATTATACTGTGATAACATTACAGTACATGCTCCACAACCTCCTTCTCCACATCCTAATTTAGTACCAGTTAAATGCACTAAAAGAAGAAATCAAATAACAATATCTTTATACTTGTATAGCAATTGGAAAAGAATTTGATAATAAAGTATATAATATATCGTTACATGATCTCCTCAAGTAGTAAAGAAGGTTAGTTTCAGGGTCTGGATTTTCAATAATCATCTAAATACAGATGACTACAATACTACAGTAAATATACAAATACCTGCTTTCCATTAACAAAGAATGAAATGCTCGACTTTGCACCATCCATTTTTGTACTCTACCAGCCACTCCTCCTTGACTACCACTCCCTCCTTAAAGACTGGATGATGGACAAAATCATTCAACTATTTGTTAATTTTTAACGTCTATCACAAATCATTAAAAATGTTTATAAATGGCAATGTTCATTTCATTTATGGTATTATGTTCCAGCTAACTTGAGAACTATCAGCAGCCATGTTTACTTTCTTGCTTTCAATCTATTATAAGAGAGCCATCAACTATGTACAATATATCATGTATTTGAGGAATGTGAGGGTAACTTTAGCTGAGTCATTATATCTAAGGATTACTTACCATATCAGTGAACTGGTCTTGACAAGCCATTTTTATCCTTTCAGCAGATGCAGGACTCCAAAATTCAAAATATCCATCAAGACCTTTCTCAACTCGTGCACTCTTTACTGCCTCTTTAATAGCAAAGAAGACAGAAGCAGCTAAAAACAGAGGAGGTTCACCAATACCCTATAATATAATACCATTAATTCATAATGTTATATTACTACTACCTTAGATGAGAAGATAGCTTTAGGATTGGGACAGCGATCAAGCAGAGTTACATTTAATTCAATAGGAATATCACTACAACCAGGTATCTTGTAAGTATTAGGGCCTTGAGTGTAAAGCTTGCCATCTTTTAAGAAGACACACTCTTCCATTGTAAACAGTCCCAGTCCTTGAGTGAATGCTCCCTCAATTTGACCAATATCAATGCCAGGATTTAAACTGTTACCAACATCCATTAACAGATCAGTACGTAACACCTAGTGGAAAGAGAAGGGAATCAATTATTGGGGAACTTTATATATAGACCTGTATATTTCCTGTTAGTGTGTCAACTTCAACAAGAGAGCAGCCAACACCATATGAGTAATAATTGTATGGTTCGCCTTTGCCTGTTTCCCAGTCCATCCAAATATTTGGTGTTTTATAGAATCCTTGAGCTGAGAGATTAACTTGAGCTAAGTATGCTTGAATAACCTATAGTAGATAGTAACTAGTCATGTTGTATGTGATGGACAATATCTGACCCATCCTTCCCAACCAGCATCAGGAGCAGTTTCCTGAAATGGTTTTAATCTCTCTATTAACTGGTCACAAGCATGCTGTATAAACAATATAATGACAGTATCCATACATTTCTATTCAAACTATCTTACTTTGACAGCCATTCCATATAAATCAGAAGAAATGGAGGCAGCAGTAGCAGTTGCATTAGGTACTTTATCAGTATTAGTTTCACTGATATGGATTTTTTCTAAAGGTATATTTAGACAATGAGAACAAACCTGTACCATCTTAGTATGTAGACCCTACAATATTGTAAAGATAAGCAATAAATAAGTGATAGAACATTACCTGTCCCATTTCTACTCCTCCATGACTGATCAGAACAGACCCATCAGTGTAAATATGAACCAGTGCTCCAGCTTGATTTAGAGGAATAAATCGAACACTTATCCCACGAACAGTAGGTACAATAGCAATCCCCTGTTTCTTCCAACGATTCTGCCTATAAGAATATAGATCTCAATGTAACAGCACAGTAATATATTAATATTATAGTAGTCTTACTTATTGAAGGTCTCAACTTCCTTCTTTCTTTGATGGTAGTCACATTTTTCTAGTAGAGTTGTCCAACACCTCCATATTGTACAATCCTCAACTATCACTCCATATACCAATTCTTTTCCATCTCTCAGAAGATTTTTTTCCTGTACTATTGCTTTGTCAACTCCCAGTGTATCAGCCACATGAGATATAACAGTCTCCATGATCATGAGAGCCTGAGGCATACCAAATCCTCTCATAGCACCATTTGAAGGAAGATTAGTTTGACAAGCATGACCACCAATGTGAATATTAGGTATGTAATACACACTTTGTAAGTTCAACATAGCACTTTCCATAATCTGGAAGAGAAGATAGCCTCCATATATATTTAAAGTTGAAATAGACATACTGTTACTGATTTATCCATTGAAGTACCTCCATTGCTATAAATATCAACATCAAGAGCCGTGAGTTGTCCTTCACTAGTAAATGCAACCTATATTACATACTCATATACTGTAATACATTTGTATAAAGTAGTATACCTTGTACTCTCCTAGAAATGGATGTCTAATTCCTGTATTTCTCATATCTTCATGTCTTTCTAACATAATACGTACTGGACTTTGAACCCTATAATTAACTTATTAGATTATCATATTGATAAAGATTATAGTACTTATTAGCGGCCACTGCTACAGCTGCATATGGTATATCACATCGTGATTCCTTACCTCCAAACCCACCACCTAATGTAAGATATCAACATGTACTGTTGCTACCCTTCATTTCCTTACCAATTCTTTTAACTTTAGCTACTACTCGATTTGCTGGTATTCCTAGAGCTTTTGAGACAAAGTTCTGACATCCCATCAAACTCTGTGTTGATGCAATAATTTCAACTTCTTTCTTTTCTCTCTTGGGAATGACAAGACAAGCACATGTCTCCATATAAAAATGTTCTTGTCCACCAACTCTCATTGTTCCCTCAATTAGATGCTCTCCTGAGCTCATGGCAGTTTCCACATCACCACATCTTAGGTGATTTTCAGGTTGATAGAACATACCAGCTGACTTAGCCTCCTAAAATGATAATAGTGTATTAATATATTAGTTAACTTGTTATATACATACTTCAATAGTAAGAACAGAAGGTAAGTTAGTATAGGTCACTTTAACAGCTCTAGCTGCTCTTTGAGCTAATGGTTTACTCTTTGCTACTACAATACCAATAATTTGTCCAATAGATGTCACTTTCCCATCAGCAAAAATATAGTCATCATTAATTAACCCAACGGTATTACTACCAGGGACATCTTGAGCAGAAACATAAGTCAGAACACCCTGAATTAATTAGCATATCACAATATCAGGGGTCTCCACTAATAAACCCTACCTCCATTCCTTCTAGTGCTGATGTATCTACAGTGATAGTAGCATGAGCTGATTCACTTAATACAAGACCAGCATATGCTTCACCTTCAATATGAGGCAGATCATCTACATATCTATATTAAAGAGAGTACTATGTCTCCTATATCTGTGATAATGTTACATACTTAGCCTCTCCAGTAGCTTGTTCAAGAGCTGACAGATGCATTACTGGTCGACCAATAGTGTCCCATATTGGTTGTGTAGATGAGACAGATTGAAAACCTTGACTACCTTTAACCGGTATGTAATATAAATTCTAAACAGAAATATTAAATAATTTTTTTTCAATTATTGTCAGTGCATACTTTCGTTCCACTGATCTCTCTGTCAGATACTTTTGAAGGATCAAGGCAAGATTGTACTTGTAAATAGAACTTGTAAAAAAAAGAGAGACACAAACTCATACGATAGTCCACCATACCACCCTCAGCATTAGGAGGTAAGACAAGTTCTTCTGACAAACTTTGACAAACTAACAAGAGCAGTTCATTATTCCAGTGTCTATTAATATATAAAAGTTACATTTTAACTATTAAATTGTTTTACACACCTTCCTTTTATCTTTTCTTGTGTTTGTGTTGCAACAATAGGTAAAGGACTCATTCCTCCATAAACAAGTTGACAATCTTTAACAGTTCTAATATCATCTTGTCTCATCCATAGACAAGCATTAACTATAGCAGTATCTAAATGTTTCCTACGAGACTGTTTAAATACTGCAATATGATCACTCTACAATAAAGAGAGTATAACTAATGTTAGTTATAGTAATACTCTACCTCTATTGAGAATGGTATGATTAGAGAGACTAAGATTTCATTGTCTGTGATATTAGGTTTTCCATTAATATAGAAAGATTGATCAATGATCACTTCACGTTGTTGTTCTAAAGTCAACAATACAAATTACAGTCTTTATTGCATTATCGTACTGACCTGTAGATATTAGTTGAAGACTGACTTGAATAGCCATTAATATAGGAACAAGATCTGATGTTCTACTAGCAGCCATTATATTACCACCAACAGTCTATTAGAAAGATTGTTGAACTGTAATTATTATTTAAAATCAGTACGTTTAATGACATCAAGGTATCTATTAAAATAACTTACTGCCATATTTTTAATCTGAGGTCCACCAAACCAGTGTAACATGTCCACTAGTGCAGAATAAAACTGACTCTTAGAGACTAAATAATACCAGAGAGATAGTGAACTAACTTACTATCAATATTACCTGGTAAGGTATTAACTATCTCCTTTAATTTGTCTTCTAATTGTGCCACTGTTACTGCAGCTCCCACAACCAAACCTCTCTCATTCAGTTCTAAAATCTGTAACTCAGGTATGTGGGTTACAGATATGAGAATGGGACACAACGTTCCTTTCTGGCGCAGTTCTAACACTAAGTTTAAAAAAATGTTTACATTTCCAATCTGTCATATCCACATACCCATACTAGTATTGCCAGCTACAACCGTGTTCTCTGTATGACCAGAGAATCTGTTCTTCAGTGTGAACAGTTGCTTAAGTGTTATTGGTCGATACCATTGTACTCTGGGTCCTTGTATTACCAATGGAGACACACTAGTATTAATCTTGTAATTGAGAGAGAGAGAAAGAGAAAATTTAATATCAATGCTCATTTTGAAGTTATACTTTCAATTGAGGAGGAAAAATGGTTTCTTGTGTTGAGTCTAGAGGTATAAACTTGTCAGGATCACTCAAAAGAGGCAATTTCTACAAAATCCATATTTTAATATATCTTATTACACTTATACTGACCTCTTTGTCATCAGATTGATCACCACATTTTGTGGTACAGGAACAATCTTTGCAAAAAGTTCTATAACCATCAAGAATAGATCGATATCCAGTACATCGACAGAGATTACCTAATAAAAGTTAAAAGATAAAACAGTAATTATTCCTTTATATCTCTTACCATGAAGTGCTTCTTCCATTTCTAGTTCAGTTGGCTGTAAATTATTACGTAACAATGTATACATTGACATCACCATACCAGGTGTACAAAACCCACATTGACTACCATGACTAAGAGCTATACGCTCCTGAGGAAAAATGTAAACACAGAGTTAATAAAACGAAGTACAATACTACAATAGTTTGCCTTCAATTAGATATTATAGTATTTACTCATGACAGGTAACTGACACTACATGTGCTACATGAAGATAAATGATTGTGATAACTGATAAGGTTTAGAAAAAAGTATGGAGAGGTTATCATAACTCTTTATCTGTAACACCTGGCAAGGATGTAATTTAGTCAAAGTACTACCAATGCCCTCCACAGTAGTAACAGCTAATCCATCCAGTGAACATATTGGTAAGAGACAAGCATTTGCAGATATATGTCTGTTAGAGGAGAACATCATACAATTATGATATATTGTATGTAGTATGTATGTAGCAGACCTAATCTTGTTAGTATGTGGATTATACTGTGATAACATTACAGTACATGCTCCACAACCTCCTTCTCCACATCCTAATTTAGTACCAGTTAAATGCACTAAAAGAAGAAATCAAATAACAATATCTTTATACTTGTATAGCAATTGGAAATGAGTTTGATAATAAAGTATATAATATATCGTAACATGATCTCCTCAAGTAGTAAAGAAGGTTAGTTTCAGGGTCTGGATTTTCAATAATCATCTAAATACAGATGACTACAATACTACAGTAAATATACAAATACCTGCTTTCCATTAACAAAGAATGAAATGGTCGACTTTGCACCATCCATTTTTGTACTCTACCAGCCACTCCTCCTTGACAACCACTCCCTCCTTAAAGACTGGATGATGGACAAAATTCAACTATTCAACTATTTGTTAATTTTTAACGTCTATCACAAATCATTAGAAATGTTTATAAATGGCAATGTTCATTTCATTTATGGTATTATGTTCCAGCTAACTTGAGAACTATCTGCAGCCATGTTTACTTTCTTGCTTTCAATCTATTATAAGAGAGCCATCAACTATGTACAATATATCATGCAGTTGAGGAATGTGAGGGTAACTTCAGCTGAGTCATTATATCTAAGGATTACTTACCATATCAGTGAACTGGTCTTGACAAGCCATTCTTATCTTTTCAGCAGATGCAGGACTCCAAAATTCAAAATATCCATCAAGACCTTCTCAACTCGTGCACTCTTTACTGCCTCTTTAATAGCGAAGAAGATAGAAGCAGCTAAAAACAGAGGAGGTTCACCAATACCCTATAATATAATACCATTAATTCATAATGTTATATTACTACTACCTTAGATGAGAAGATAGCTTTAGGATTTGGACAGCGATCAAGCAGAGTTACATTTAATTCAATAGGAATATCACTACAACCAGGTATCTTGTAAGTATTAGGGCCTTGAGTATAAAGCTTGCCATCTTTTAAGAAGACACACTCTTCCATTGTAAACAGTCCCAGTCCTTGAGTGAATGCTCCCTCAATTTGACCAATATCAATGGCAGGATTTAAACTGTTACCAACATCCATTAACAGATCAGTACGTAACACCTAGTAGAAAGAGAAGGGAATCAATTATTGGGGAACTTTATATACAGACCTGTATATTTCCTGTTAGTGTGTCAACTTCAACAAGAGAGCAGCCAACACCATATGAGTAATAATTGTATGGTTCGCCTTTGCCTGTTTCCCAGTCCATCCAAATATTTGGTGTTTTATAGAATCCTTGAGCTGACAGATTAACTCGAGCTAAGTATGCTTGAATAACCTATAGTAGATAGTAACTTGTCATGTTGTATGTAATGGACAATGTCTGACCCATCCTTCCCAACCAGCATCAGGGGCAGCTTCCTGAAATGGTTTTAATCTCTCTATTAACTGGTCACAAGCATGCTGTATGAACGATATAACGACAGTATCCATACATTTCTCTTCAAACTATCTTACTTTGACAGCCATTCCATATAAATCAGAAGAGATGGAGGCAGCAGTAGCAGTTGCATTAGGTACTTTATCAGTATTAGTTTCACTGATATGGATTTTTTCTAAAGGTATATTTAGACAATGAGAACAAACTTGTACCATCTTAGTATGTAGACCCTACAATATTGTAGAGATAAGCAATAAATAAGTGATAAAACATTACCTGTCCCATTTCTACTCCTCCATGACTGATCAGAACAGACCCATCAGTGTAAATATGAACCAGTGCTCCAGCTTGATTTAGAGGAATTAATCGAACACTTATCCCACGAACAGTAGGTACAATAGCAATCCCCTGTTTCTTCCAACGATTCTGCCTATAAGAATATAGACCTCAATGTAACAGCACAGTAATATATTAATATTATAGTACTCTTACATATTGAAGGTCTCAACTTCCTTCTTTCTTTGATGGTAGTCACATTTTTCTAGTAGAGTTGTCCAACACCTCCGTATTGTACAATCCTCAACTATCACTCCATATACCAATTCTTCTCCATCTCTCAGAAGATTTTTTTCCTGTACTATTGTTTTGTCAACTCCCAGTGTATCAGCCACATGAGATATAATAGTCTCCATGATCATGAGAGCCTGAGGCATACCAAATCCTCTCATAGCACTATTTGAAGGAAGATTAGTTTGACAAGCATGACCACCAATGTGAATATTAGGTATGTGATAGACACTTTGTAAACGTAAGATAGCACCTTGCATGATCTAGAATCAAGAAGATAGCCTTCACATATATTTAAGGCTAAAATAGACATACTGCTACTGATAAATCCATTGAAGCACCTCCATTAAGATAAACATCAACATCAAGAGCCGTGAGTTGTCCTTCACTAGTAAATGCAACCTACATTACATACTCATATACTGTAATACATTTGTATAAAGTAGTATACCTTGTACTCTCCTAGAAATGGATGTCTAATTCCTGTATTTCTCATATCTTCATGTCTTTCTAACATAATACGTACTGGACTTTGAACCCTATAATTAACTTATTAGATTATCATATTGATAAAGATTATAGTACTTGTTAGCGGCCACTGCTACAGCTGCATATGGTATATCACATCGTGATTCCTTACCTCCAAACCCACCACCTAATGTAAGATATCAACATGTACTGTTGCTACCTTTCATTTCCTTACCAATTCTTTTAACTTTAGCTACTACTCGATTTGCTGGTATTCCTAGAGCTTTTGAGACAAATTCCTGACATTCCATCAAACTCTGTGTTGATGCAATAATTTCAACTTCTTTCTTCTCTCTCTTAGGAATGACAAGACAAGCACATGTCTCCATATAAAAATGTTCTTGTCCACCAACTCTCATTGTTCCCTCAATTAGATGCTCTCCTGAGCTCATGGCAGTTTCCACATCACCACATCTTAGGTGATTTTCAGGTTGATAGAACATACCAGCTGACTTAGCCTGCTAAAATAATAATAGTGTATTAATATATTAGTTAACTTGTTATATACATACTTCAATAGTAAGAACAGAAGGTAAGTTAGTATAGGTCACTTTAACAGCTCTAGCTGCTCTTTGAGCTAATGGTTTACTCTTTGCTACTACAATACCAATAATTTGTCCAATAGATGTCACTTTCCCATCAGCAAAAATATAGTCATCATTAATTAACCCAACAGTATTACTACCAGGAACATCTTGAGCAGAAACATAATCCAGAACACCCTGAATTAATTAGCATATTACAATATCAGGGTCTCCACTAATAAACCCTACCTCCATTCCTTCTAGTGCTGATGTATCTACAGTGATAGTAGCATGAGCTGATTCACTTAATACAAGACCAGCATATGCTTCACCTTCAATATGAGGCAGATCATCTACATATCTATATTAAAGACAGTACTATGTCTCCTATATCTGTGATAATGTTACATACTTAGCCTCTCCAGTAGCTTGTTCAAGAGCTGACAGATGCATTACTGGTCGACCAATAGTGTCCCATATTGGTTGTGTAGATGAGACAGATTGAAAACCTTGACTACCTTTAACAGGTATGTAATATAAATTCTAAACAGAAATATTAAATAATTTTTTTTCAATTATTGTCAGTGCACACTTTCGTTCCACTGATCTCTCTGTCAGATACTTTTGAAGGATCAAGGCGAGATTGTACTTGTAAATAGAACTTGTAAAAAAAAGAGAGACACAAACTCATACGATAGTCCACCATACCACCCTCAGCATTAGGAGGTAAGACAAGTTCTTCTGACAAACTTTGACAAACTAACAAGAGCAGTTCATTATTCCAGTGTCTATTAATATATAAAAGTTACATTTTAACTATTAAATTGTTTTACACACCTTCCTTTTATCTTTTCTTGTGTTTGTGTTGCAACAATAGGTAAAGGACTCATTCCTCCATAAACAAGTTGACAATCTTTAACAGTTCCAATATCATCTTGTCTCATCCATAGACAAGCATTAACTATAGCAATATCTAAATGTTTCCTACGAGACTGTTTAAATACTGCAATATGATCACTCTACAATAAAGAGAGTATAACTAATGTTAGTTATAGTAATACTCTACCTCTATTGAGAATGGTATGATTAGAGAGACTAAGATTTCATTGTCAGTGATATTAGGTTTTCCATTAATATAGAAAGATTGATCAATGATCACTTCACGTTGTTGTTCTAAAGTCAACAATACAAATTACAGTCTTTATTGCATTATAATACTGACCTGTAGATATTAGTTGAAGACTGACTTGAATAGCCATTAATATAGGAACAAGATCTGATGTTCTACTAGCAGCCATTATATTACCACCAACAGTCTATTAGAAAGATTGTTGAAATGTAGTTATTATTTAAAATCAGTACGTTTAATGACATCAAGGTATCTACTAAAATAACTTACGGCCATATTTTTAATCTGAGGTCCACCAAACCAGTGTAACATGTCCACTAGTGCAGAATAAAACTGACTCTTAGAGACTAAACAATACCAGAGAGATAGTGAACTAACTTACTATCAATATTACCTGGTAAGGTATTAACTATATCCTTTAATTTGTCTTCTAATTGTGCCACTGTTACTGTAGCTCCCACAACCAAACCTCTCTCGTTCAGTTCTAAGATCTGTAACTCAGGAATGTGGGTCACAGATATGAGAATGGGACACAACGTTCCTTTCTGGCGCAATTCTAACACTAAGTTTAAAAAATGTTTATAAGTTCCAATCTGTCATATCCACATACCCATACTAGTATTGCCAGCTACAACCTTGTTCTCTGTATGACCAGAGAATCTGTTCTTCAGTGTGAACAGTTGCTTAAGTGTTATTGGTCGATACCATTGTACTCTGGGTCCTTGTATTACCAATGGAGACACACTGGTATTAATCTTGCAATTGAGAGAGAGAGAAAGAGAAAATTTAATATCAATGCTGATTTTGAAGTTATACTTTCAATTGAGGAGGAAAAATGGTTTCTTGTGTTGAGTCTAGAGGTATAAACTTGTCAGGATCACTCAAAAGAGGCAATTTCTACAAAATCCATATTTTAATATATCTTATTACACTTATACTGACCTCTTTGTCATCAGATTTATCACCACATTTTGTGGTACAGGAACAATCTTTGCAAAAAGTTCTATAACCATCAAGAATAGATCGATATCCAGTACATCGACAGAGATTACCTAATAAAAGTTAAAAGATAAAACAGTAATTATTCCTTTATATCTCTTACCATGAAGTGCTTCTTCCATTTCTAGTTCAGTTGGCTGTAAATTATTACGTAACAATGTATACATTGACATCACCATACCAGGTGTACAAAACCCACATTGACTACCATGACTAAGAGCTATACGCTCCTGAGGAAAAATGTAAACACAGAGTTAATAAAACGAAGTACAATACTACAATAGTTTGCCTTCAATTAGATATTATAGTATTTACTCATGACAGGTAACTGACACTACATGTGCTACATGAAGATAAATGATTGTGATAACTGATAAGGTTTAGAAAAAAGTATGGAGAGGTTATCATAACTCTTTATCTGTAACACCTGGCAAGGATGTAATTTAGTCAAAGTACTACCAATGCCCTCCACAGTAGTAACAGCTAATCCATCCAGTGAACATATTGGTAAGAGACAAGCATTTGCAGATATATGTCTGTTAGAGGAGAACATCATACAATTATGATATATTGTATGTAGTATGTATGTAGCAGACCTAATCTTGTTAGTATGTGGATTATACTGTGATAACATTACAGTACATGCTCCACAACCTCCTTCTCCACATCCTAATTTAGTACCAGTTAAATGCACTAAAAGAAGAAATCAAATAACAATATCTTTATACTTGTATAGCAATTGGAAATGAGTTTAATAATAAAGTATATAATATATCATTACATGATCTCCTCAAGTAGTAAAGAAGGTTAGTTTCAGGGTCTGGATTTTCAATAATCATCTAAATACAGATGACTACAATACTACAGTAAATATACAAATACCTGCTTTCCATTAACAAAGAATGAAATGGTCGACTTTGCACCATCCATTTTTGTACTCTACCAGCCACTCCTCCTTGACAACCACTCCCTCCTTAAAGACTGGATGATGGACAAAATCATTCAACTATTTGTTAATTTTTAACGTCTATCACAAATCATTAGAAATGTTTATAAATGGCAATGTTCATTTCATTTATGGTATTATGTTCCAGCTAACTTGAGAACTATCAGCAGCCATGTTTACTTTCTTGCTTTCAATCTATTATAAGAGAGCCATCAACTATGTAAAATATATCATGCAGTTGAGAAATGTGAGGGTAACTTCAGCTGAGTCATTATATCTAAGGATTACTTACCATATCAGTAAACTGGTCTTGACAAGCCATTCTTATCTTTTCAGCAGATGCAGGACTCCAAAATTCAAAATATCCATCAAGACCTTTCTCAACTCGTGCACTCTTTACTGCCTCTTTAATAGCAAAGAAGATAGAAGCAGCTAAAAACAGAGGAGGTTCACCAATACCCTATAATATAATACCATTAATTCATAATGTTATATTACTACTACCTTAGATGAGAAGATAGCTTTAGGATTTGGACAGCGATCAAGCAGAGTTACATTTAATTCAATAGGAATATCACTACAACCAGGTATCTTGTAAGTATTAGGGCCTTGAGTATAAAGCTTGCCATCTTTTAAGAAGACACACTCTTCCATTGTAAACAGTCCCAGTCCTTGAGTGAATGCTCCCTCAATTTGACCAATATCAATGGCAGGATTTAAACTGTTACCAACATCCATTAACAGATCAGTACGCAATACCTAAAAGAAAGAGAAGGGAATCAATTATTGGGGAACTCTATATACAGACCTGTATATTTCCTGTTAGTGTGTCAACTTCAACAAGAGAGCAGCCAACACCATATGAGTAATAATTGTATGGTTCGCCTTTGCCTGTTTCCCAGTCCATCCAAATATTTGGTGTTTTATAGAATCCTTGAGCTGAGAGATTAACTCGAGCTAAGTATGCTTGAATAACCTATAGTAGATAATAACTAGTCATGTTGTATGTAATGGACAATATCTGACCCATCCTTCCCAACCAGCATCAGGAGCAGCTTCCTGAAATGGTTTTAATCTCTCTATTAACTGGTCACAAGCATGCTGTATAAACGATAGAACGACAGTATCCATACATTTTTCTTCAAACTATCTTACTTTGACAGCCATTCCATATAAATCAGAAGAGGTGGAGGCAGCAGTAGGAGATGCATTAGGTACTTTATCAGTGTTAGTTTCACAGATATGGATCTTCTCTAAAGGTATATTTAGACAATGAGAACAAACTTGTACCATCTTAGTATGTAGACCCTACAATATTGTAAAGATAAGCAATAAGTTAGTGATAGAACATTACCTGTCCCATTTCTACTCCTCCATGACTGATCAGGACAGACCCATCAGTGTAAATATGAACCAGTGCTCCAGCTTGATTTAGAGGAATTAATCGAACACTTATCCCACGAACAGTAGGTACAATAGCAATCCCCTGTTTCTTCCAACGATTCTGCCTATAAGAATATAGATCTCAACGTAACAGCACAGTAATATATTAATATTATAGTAGTCTTACTTATTGAAGGTCTCAACTTCCTTCTTTCTTTGATGGTAGTCACATTTTTCTAGTAGAGTTGTCCAACACCTCCGTATTGTACAATCCTCAACTATCACTCCATATACCAACTCTTTTCCATCTCTCAGAAGATTTTTTTCCTGTATTATTGTTTTGTCAACTCCCAGTGTATCAGCCACATGAGATATAATAGTCTCCATGATCATAAGAGCCTGAGGTATACCAAATCCTCTCATGGCACCATTTGAAGGAAGATTAGTTTGACAAGCATGACCACCAATGTGAATATTAGGTATGTAATACACACTTTCTAAGTGCAACATAGCACTTTCCATAATCTGGAAGAGAAGATAGCCTCCATATATATTTAAAGTTGAAATAGACATACTGTTACTGATCTATCCATTGAAGCACCTCCATTAAGATAAACATCAACATCAAGAGCCGTGAGTTGTCCTTCACTAGTAAATGCAACCTACATTATATACTCATATACTGTAATACATTTGTATAAAGTAGTATACCTTGTACTCTCCTAGAAATGGATGTCGAATTCCTGTATTTCTCATATCTTCATGTCTTTCTAACATAATACGTACTGGACTTTGAACCCTATAATTAACTTATTAGATTATCATATTGATAAAGATTATAGTACTTGTTAGCAGCCACTGCTACAGCTGCATATGGTATATCACATCGTGATTCCTTACCTCCAAACCCACCACCTAATGTAAGATATCAACATGTACTGTTGCTACCCTTCATTTCCTTACCAATTCTTTTAACTTTAGCTACTACTCGATTTGCTGGTATTCCTAGAGCTTTTGAGACAAATTCCTGACATCCCATCAAACTCTGTGTTGATGCAATAATTTCAACTTCTTTCTTTTCTCTCTTGGGAATGACAAGACAAGCACATGTCTCCATATAAAAATGTTCTTGTCCACCAACTCTCATTGTTCCCTCAATTAGATACTCTCCTGAGCTCATGGCAGTTTCCACATCACCACATCTTAGGTGATTTTCAGGTTGATAGAACATACCAGCTGACTTAGCCTGCTAAAATAATAATAGTGTATTAATATATTAGTTAACTTGTTACATACATACTTCAATAGTAAGAACAGAAGGTAAGTTAGTATAGGTCACTTTAACAGCTCTAGCTGCTCTTTGAGCTAATGGTTTACTCTTTGCTACTACAATACCAATAATTTGTCCAATAGATGTCACTTTCCCATCAGCAAAAATATAGTCATCATTAATTAACCCAACGGTATTACTACCAGGAACATCTTGAGCAGAAACATAAGTCAGAACACCCTAAATTAATTAGCATATTACAATATCGGGGCCTCCGCTAATAAACCCTACCTCCATTCCTTCTAGTGCTGATGTATCTACAGTGATAGTAGCATGAGCTGACTCACTTAATACAAGACCAGCATATGCTTCACCTTCAATATGAGGCAGATCATCTACATATCTATATTAAAGAGAGTACTATGTCTCCTATATCTGTGATAATGTTACATACTTAGCCTCTCCAGTAGCTTGTTCAAGAGCTGACAGATGCATTATTGGTCGACCAATAGTGTCCCATATTGGTTGTGTAGATGAGACAGATTGAAAACCTTGACTACCTTTAACAGGTATGTAATATAAATTCTAAACAGAAATATTAAATAATTTTTTTTCAATTATTGTCAGTGCACACTTTCGTTCCACTGATCTCTCTGTCAGATACTTTTGAAGGATCAAGGCGAGATTGTACTTGTAAATAGAACTTGTAAAAAAAAGAGAAACACAAACTCATACGATAGTCCACCATACCACCCTCAGCATTAGGAGGTAAGACAAGTTCTTCTGACAAACTTTGACAAACTAACAAGAGCAGTTCATTATTCCAGTGTCTATTAATATAGAAAACTCATATTTTAACTATTAAATTGTTTTACACACCTTCCTTTTATCTTTTCTTGTGTTTGTGTTGCAACAATAGGTAAAGGACTCATTCCTCCATAAACAAGTTGACAATCTTTAACAGTTCCAATATCATCTTGTCTCATCCATAGACAAGCATTAACTATAGCAGTATCTAAATGTTTCCTACGAGACTGTTTAAATACTGCAATATGATCACTCTACAATAAAGAAAGTATAACTAATGTTAGTTATAGTAATACTCTACCTCTATTGAGAATGGTATGATTAGAGAGACTAAGATTTCATTGTCTGTGATATTAGGTTTTCCATTAATATAGAAAGATTGATCAATGATCACTTCACGTTGTTGTTCTAAAGTCAACAATACAAATTACAGTCTTTATTGCATTATCGTACTGACCTGTAGATATTAGTTGAAGACTAACTTGAAGAGCAATTAATATAGGAACAAGATCTGATGTTCTAATAGCAGCCATTATATTACCACCAACAGTCTATTAGAAAGATTGTTGAAATGTAGTTATTATTTAAAATCAGTACGTTTAATGACAGAAAGGTATCTATTAAAATAACTTACGGCCATATTTTTAATCTGAGGTCCACCAAACCAGTGTAACATGTCCACTAGTGCAGAATAAAACTGACTCTTAGAGACTAAATAATACCAGAGAGATAGTGAACTAACTTACTATCAATATTACCTGGTAAGGTATTAACTATCTCCTTTAATTTGTCTTCTAATTGTGCCACTGTTACTGCAGCTCCCACAACCAAACCTCTCTCATTCAGTTCTAAGATCTGTAACTCAGGTATGTGGGTCACAGATATGAGAATGGGACACAAAGTTCGTTTCTGGCGCAATTCTAAAACTTAATTTAAAAAATGTTCACAGTTCCAATCTGTCATATCCACATACCCATACTAGTATTGGCAGCCACAATCTTGTTCTCTGTATGACCAGAGAGTCTGTTTTTCAGTGTGAACAGTTGCTTAAGTGTTATTGGTTGATACCATTGTACTCTGGGTCCTTGTATTACCAATGGAGACACACTAGTATTAATCTTGCAATTGAGAGAGAGAGAGAGAGAAATTAAATATCAATGCTCATTTAAAAGTCATACTTTCAATTGAGGAGGAAAGATGGTTTCTTGTGTTGAGTCTAGAGGTATAAACTTGTCAGGATCACTCAAAAGAGGCAATTTCTACAAAATCCATAATTAAATATATCTTATTACATTTATACAGACCTCTTTGTCATCAGATTGATCACCACATTTTGTGGTACAGGAACAATCTTTGCAAAAAGTTCTATAACCATCAAGAATAGATCGATATCCAGTACATCGACAGAGATTACCTAATAAGGTAAAGACAAAATAGATACATCACTGAAAAAATAAATTGGTTGATTTAACCAATCCATGGTCATCATGTTGCATACAATATAGGATGAGGTACTAAGAAATAAGCATCATGTAGTTAATTGCTGAAGGTTTAATGATTCTGTTAATGTCTCATTAGTTAGACACAAGAATTTTCATGGATAATGGGTCTGTGTGTGAGGGCTTGTTGTCATTGGACAACCCTCTATACCAGACACGTGTCCTTTAAGGAAAGCCATTTCATTGTTAGTACTTTTAGTATATATTGTAGGTATGTAAGTAACCTAAATGATCTTAAATTGGTTAAAACGACTAATTTGTTTTAATAGTAATAAAGTAATCATTCCTTTATATTACTGTAAAATCAATATGTTACTTTAACAAACTAATTTGTAGTTTACATTAGTGGAACACTATGGTAAATAAATTCATCCAAATTACTCACTGTATAATTTGTTGCTTTGTAATAATATACCATACCAAAAATATTTATAGTGAGTAATTCGTATGACTTCTAAATTACATAGTAACCAAGTGAAGCAAGCTACAAAATTGGTTATTAAAATAACATTTAATTCTTACAGTGATATATATATATATATATATATATATATCTTACCATGAAGTGCTTCTTCCATTTCTAGTTCAGTTGGTTTTGAATTATTACGTAACAATGTATACATTGACATCACCATACCAGGTGTACAAAACCCACATTGACTACCATGACTAAGAGCTATACGCTCCTGAGGAAAAATATAAACACAGAGTTCAACTTATTCTTGCAAAAATTTAGGTTAAATATATCACAAATAATACATCAGACTATAAATGTTACTTGGTATGGTTAAAAGTAGACTGTTGCAGTAATTTTAAATCTTCAGTTATAGACTAATTGTCTATGTTTGTTTAATGGGCATGTGTTGGTCTCATTTGTTATTCACTACAATTTATGTCAGCCCTGAATTTCCCTTTTCCCATCTCTAAACTCAGTGACTTTTAAGTCCTTACTCAGTCAATAAAGTTTTTAATTTGTCTAATAAGCTTTAAATGTATTCTCACAGTTATCATAAATAACTCAATTACCTGACAAGGATGTAATTTAGTCAAAGTACTACCAATGCCCTCCACAGTAGTAACAGCTAATCCATCCAGTGAACATATTGGTAAGAGACAAGCATTTGCAGATATATGTCTGTTAGAGGAGAACATCATACAATTATGACATATTGTATGTAGTATGTATGTAGCAGACCTAATCTTGTTAGTATGTGGATTATACTGTGATAACATTACAGTACATGCTCCACAACCTCCTTCTCCACATCCTAATTTAGTACCAGTTAAATGCACTAAAAGAAGAAATCAAATAACAATATCTTTATACTTGTATAGCAATTGGAAAAGAATTTGATAATAAAGTATATAATATATCGTTACATGATCTCCTCAAGTAGTAAAGAAGATTAGTTTCAGGGTCTGGATTTTCAATAATCATCTAAATACAGATGATTACAATACTACAGTAAATATACAAAAACCTGCTTTCCATTGACAAAGAATGAAATGGTCGACTTTGCACCTTCCATTTTTGCAATCTACCAGACACTCCTCCGCACCGTAAGTGGTCCATCGGACAATTTGCAGTGCAACATGTGGTCCCTTAGACAATACTTGTCTGCGTCTACTTTTGCTATGGTTAGTCCTCATTGCAGAGATTGCGGAGTGAAAAAATCAAGGATGCTATAATAGTTCAAGTATGGGTTTCTGTGTCAACAATTGGCTATCCTCCTGGAAAACCTCGCTGGCTTGATTCATTGCACATGAAGCCATTACCTACAGAAGTATATAAAGATGATTGTTGATATTTGATATATTATAAAGATGATTGCTGACACAAACATGTTGATATTTGATATATTATAAAGATGATTGCTGACACAAACAGTAAGCTATAAATCAAAATGCAAAACGTTCTGCAGATGTGGTCTAGTTCTGTACTCAATTAGCCTTTGTTACTTCCATATAATTAGAGCCATGTGGTTTTTATTTACGAAGTGTCTACAGGTCTGGTAAAAAAAAGCTATACTTTAATGTGAAATTAATACATTTAGGGTCTAGTGTTTAGGGTGTAGAGTCCAGGGTATAGTATTAATTTCGCATTAAAGTATGGCTTTTTTTACCGGACCTGTAGACACTGCCTTTTATTTAAATCAAGATAAGATGCAATTATATCCCTTATAGAATCATTGGTGAAACAACTCATAACACCCTTTCCACTAAAACAGATTTATGGTCACTAGAAGTGGAAATATTCTGTACTCGTCGACTTCCTGAAGCAGATCAAATAATATTAGATTCATCATGTCATGAATTGTATCATATAAAGTGTGTTTTCTCCAATATTGTATTATAAAATCTTGAGAAGATTACTTGGTACTATCCACGTTGTGAGCATAAACTCAACTGAACTAGCAACATCAACTTCAACTACTTATATGCACAGTATTATAAAAACCCAACACAGTTTGATATTATCAACAATTTCGGGCACAATACCTTTAGATAAATAACTCTGATTAAATTTAATTATTATTCAAAAGTAATAACAAACAATATTTCAACTACATAATTACACAACTCTAATTTAATAAACAATATTTTGAACAAAATTACATGGGGACTAATTGTAGCAGAAGGGAACCGACCTGTTGTGGTGGTCCTAGGGGGCTAGTCTGTGGTTGCCATATTTGGTCCCGGGGAACACAATTAGGGGGAACTACTAATTAATAGCATCTGACCCTCGTGTAAGGAAGATGTTTATTCTAGCTGAAATGCAAGATATTATACGTATTGAGCCATGGAAATTTGGTCTGGACATGAATCACGTGATAACAAGTATGTTAAATAAGAAATTTGCTAACAAGGTAATGAGACAATATTGTCAAATTTGATAGTAAAAGTTATTATCATATTAGGTAGTACATAAGGTAGGGCTGTGCATTGCACTGTATGACATTACACATGTGAGTGATTCATACTTGTTTCCTGGAGATGGGTCATCTCATACTAAAGGTAGAGAAATTAATCAAATATCTTGAGTGTATAATGTGTTCTAGTAAGATTTCGTTTTATCGTGTTTCGTCCTTTTATTGATGAAGTGTTGGTAGGAAAAATACGTAGTTCCTCACCTGATGGGATAAGAGGTTTGTGTCTACATGAAGCAACCAGATTCTAAATATAGTACTGGCATTGTTACTATTTATAGTAACATGATGTCATATGTATTTCTCTCTCAGTATCATTAGGTTTCTTCGATGATATTTTGATTTCTCCACAATCTATGCAATACCCATCCAGATTGTATCCTATCTTACAGTCAATTTAATTATTTATGACCACACCTTTAACTCCTCCTGTCTAGTGACGCTGATGAACAGGTATGGGTCTGGGAGTACGAAACTGAGGATGGTAAAAATGATATGTTTATGGATGAGGGAGAAGAAATAAGATTCAAAATTGTTGAGGAAGTTTTTATTGAAATTTCACCGACAAGTAACTTGTTATGATTGTTGTTAAGATGATGTTGTATAGTTCAAAGTAGTATGCAAGGTGCAGAAGCAACAGTTGCTATAGCAACATCAACCACAGTTGCAGATAGTAATAGTCACGAAAGCAAAAAGGAGTCACCCTATACAATACAGGTAAATATCCTCATTCCTGTACTCATTTATACAGTATCAATTATCAGGGATCAATTAGTGAGTCTGGTCTAGGATTATTGAGTTGGTGGGCTGGATGAAGACAATAACAATAGTATAACTCCTTTTGGGTTTTACGCAATAAATCACATGATATTGTTCGTTTCGGATTTTAGCTAGAAACATACACACCAGCAATGAAAGATGTATCTATAATAGTATTATTTATATCTATTGTATACATGTATATACTGGTTGTTGTTACCTGGACCAACCATTCAAATATTATACATTACAAAATAAACAGATCATTTTCAAATCAAGATTCCAAAAACAATATAGTCATGGCTTAATTGTTCATAATACGAGAGACGAAAATAATCTTAAAATAGTCTCTAATATAAAGTCAACAAAAAAGGTATAACAAAATGTTCACTATTATAATTGCTAATGCTAAGCATAACACATGTATTTAAAGAAATGCTAATGAGAATATTCAGAATTACATAACAACCAAAACGTTGCTAAAAGATTAACTTGTAACGATGAGGTTCAAGGTTCTTCTTCATCGTCAGGTAAAGAATCATCAGAACGACTAATGGGACTTGGTCCTGGCCGATTAGAACCTCGTCGTCGACCACCACTAATTCCTCCACTACCTGAAGTGACAGTTTGAGAGCGACGACCACTATGGAAAGAGAATAGTTACAAATGTTACTATTTATAGAATCATGTTCTAAAAATAAATACAACACATGATACTATGATAAATGTTTCCTTACGATTTGCTACGGAGATCCCTTTGCAATATTTCAAGTTGTTCTTGTAGTTCATCCACCTCTCGTTGTGCACGACGTTTTGAGGCTTGAAGACGGGCATTTTCCTCTTCTGCTTCCTCAACAGCTCTTTTGAGAGATCTCACTCGAGACTGTTGTTTATCAGCCTGAGAAAAACATATAATTACATGTACTCAACTGATATCTTTTACCTGCTGTTTGTATTGTTCAGCCTGCTTCCTCTCATCTTCAATAGCTCCCATCAACTCTTTAATTTTCTTTTCTTGTCGACGCAGGCTTCGCTTAGACAGACCATTCTCTCTGAAAAGAGACCAGTGAGTGAAAAGATCAAGCGGTGTGTTTAACTAACTTTTGAGCAGTGTCTCTTTCTTCTTCAAGAGATACCACACGAGATTCCATGGCTGCCAAATGTGCTTTCATCTTCCTAACACCAGCATTTTCAGCTTCTTCAAGACGCTCACGAAGTTCCTTAACCTACATATCCAAAACAGAGATGACAATCACACACACACACACACAATATGAACCTGTTTCTCAAGGGCAGAGCGGTTACTCTCAGATTGGTTATAATTGGATTGTAGAGATGCAACTTCTTGAGTCAGTGCATCAGCTTGCTGTTGAGCTTTTCTAGCTTTCTCTAGAGTAGTCTCATTGTTCATTTGTTCCTCCTCCAAATCTTCTTCAAGAGTTGTCACACGATTCTCTATACGACGTTTCTCTTCAGTAAGGGCAGTACTAGAAAAACATACACATACATAATTATATTGATCACTAACTGTTGCATACATGATCACTAACTGATGCATACATGATCAGTAACTGATGCATTTATGATCACTAACTGATGCATACATGATCACTAACTGATCCATACATGATCACTAACTGATGCATTGTCTTACAGTTTAGCTGTGATAGATGACGCTTCTTCTTGTGCTTCATCACGTTCAGCTTCTGCTGAGCGACGTGCACGGTCAGCATTTTGGAACTCTTCTTGACGTTGAGAAAGATCTCCTTCAAGAGTACGTATTTTCTTCTCAAGTTCTTTCACACGAGATCCCAACTCTTCTTGTGCTGCGTGAGCTTCTTCTGCACTGAGTTGTGAGTCTTTCAATTGTCCTTGGACTTTGCGATATTGACGGACAGCCTCATCCCGTGCCTTTGACTCGCTATCTAGTCGAGCTTCCCATTCTGAGATCTCACCCTCCATTTTCCTGCGAGCAGTCTGTGCAATATTTTTCTGTTTCTTTTCTTCCTCCAGTTGACCCTCTAGATCACGGATTTGTTGAGTCAGTTTACGTCGAGCTTCTTCGGCTTGTTCTTCTTTGTTTGCTAACTCACGTTCATAGTTAGTTTTAGCAGCTTGAAGATTAACCTAAACAATATAAAATATATATTGAGAGTACAATAATTAATGTACTGGCTTAATGTAATTAATGTACTGGCTTTTACCTCAAGCCTAAGTCTAGCATCTTCAGCAACTTGCAACTCATCCTCAGCTTCTTCAAGTTGTTGTCTTTGCTCTTCTAGTTGCTGTTCAAGAAGCTTCTTGGCCTTTCCTAACTCATGAACCTAGAGGAAAAGATTGAAACAAAGGAGCATTAGTGACTTGACTCACATTCTTTCCAACATCATCCTTTGATTCAACTAGAGCATCTCTCTCAGCCTGTAGGGCTCTCCTTTGACGTTCTGATTCTTCTTGTTTGTCTTGAAGTTCCTCCAATTCACGATTCAAAGATAGAGCTTTTGTCTCAGCTTGACGTGCACGTTGATCAGCTTCATCACGTTCTTTAGCATTCTTCTCAGCTAAGGCATGGACATCAGCCAGTTGCTGTTGCAACAAGCATAATTTGACATGTCAAAATTAATAGACGCTGGGAATACCTGATCAAATTTCTTCTGTTTCTTTTCAAGTTGGACAATTTCATTTCTTTGAGACTCGTATTGTACCAATATATCATCAAGCTACAGGATACTCTCATGTAACAGGCAACAAGTTATAAACAGTTTAGATACTTACTTCTTCTTGAACTTTCTTTTTAGAACGAGCCAGTTTTTGATTCTCACCCTGCAATTCTTCCATTCTCTCTCTCAGCCCCTCCAGTTCTTTGTCCACTTTCTTCTTGCTGGCCTGCAACTCCTCCAGTTGAGCTTGGTCATCATCTGACTTGCGCTTTGCTTCTGATAGCTAAGGAGAAAGATGTCAGTTAGTTCAGCAGAGCTTCAAAACAGTTACCTGTTGAGTAAATTGTTGCAGTTTGTTTTGAAGTGCTGTCTTTGCCTCCTCTTCATCTTCCACTTGTTGTTGAAGATGATCCACTTCTTCTTGTAATTGTTTCTGTTTGTTTTGTGCTGCTATTTTAAGACGTGTTTCCTCAGCTACTTGTTCCTGTGTATCACCATAGCAACAGGGATATTCAGTAAATAGAAGAGCTCAGTAGTACTAATTACCTGAAGTTCTTGTAGCTGATCTGCATAACTCTTGTTGTTCCTATCAGCTACACTTAACTTGCTTTCAATATCTTCAAGTTGAGAGGAGAGATTTGCAATTTCATTCTGAGAGAGAAAGGTGTCATAGAGTCCACAATACCACTATACTCTCTGTACCTTCATTTTATCATTTTGACTGGTCAGTTCCTGAATTTTGGCAGTATCTTCAGCAACATGAGACTGAGCCTCACTAAGCTGGGATTCCACAGCACGGCGACGTTTCTCACTCTCAGCTAGCGATGATGCAGTGTCCTTGAGGTCAGCACTCAAAGTGTCTCTCTCAGACTCAAGATTATGCTTTGATTTCTCTAACATTGATTTAGCCTAAAAAAATGATATCATTACTTAGTCATGTGACTATCATATGATCATTCACTGATGCCCAAAATGTAGAATTTTCTTACTTTCTTGGCATTTTCAATTTGTTCATTGAGTTCTTCCATGGCACGAGAATGCTTCTGTCTCATACTAGCAATGGTGGCTTCATGGGCAGCAGTTTCTTCTTCAAGAGTCTTTTTAAGAGCTGCTAACTCGCTCTCTCGTTGTGCACGGATCTCTTGCTGAGCAGTTGTAGAAGAAGCTGTTTCATCTAATATTTCTTGTAGTTTATCAAGTTCATCATTCAATTGTCTCTTTGCTTTCTCTGATTTGTTACGAGCTTCTCTCTCACTGTCCAAATCATCCTGAGTCTCCTGGAGTTGTGTGGCTAATTCTCGTTTTTCTTTTTCAGCTTTAGCTCTGCCAGCTGCTTCCTCATCAGCTCTGA
The DNA here is from genome assembly GCA_963693285.1 of Xestospongia muta. NCBI lineage: Eukaryota > Metazoa > Porifera > Demospongiae > Haplosclerida > Petrosiidae > Xestospongia > Xestospongia muta. The sequence continues at coordinate 4,120,267 of OY848926.1, forward strand.
AAAGATACAATCAAGTTAGTCTTATCTTCTCAATATTTTTACCTTGCATTAACAGCAGCTAGTTCAGTCTCTAGTTTAGCTACTTGTGACTCTAAATCTTCAATACGTTGCTTAGCTTGAGCTAATTGTTCTTGAAGATCAGCAATTTCTTTGAGGAGTTTACGTTTCTCATTATCTAACTCTTGTCGACGCTAAAGAAATATCTTAATACAGAGAGAAACATTAAAGAATGTCTGTTTACTTTGGATTCCCTTTCAAGTTTTTCGTCAAGTTCTGCAGCCATTTGTTCAAGTTTGACACGTTGACGATGTTCTTGTTTAGCTTTGTTTTCCTCTTGTTCAAGAGTGACTTGAGTTTCATGAAGTTTCTCTTCAAGATGTGCCTTCTCACGCGAGAGCTACATACAACATTAGTGAGAAGTTATCATTGGGAAATACGAGGGTACCTTGTTAATATTGTCATCATTAACTGTAATTTGTTCCTCCAAACCTTTGATCCTGTTCTCGGCCACAGTACGTTCTTGAGTAAGTTTTTGATTGAGATTACCTTCTTCTTCCAATCTAAGAATGTCAGAAAGAAATCATTTACTAATAAATAACCAAAGACATTGTTATACTCCAGTACTTCATGTCTGCACTATTAGTTTCAATGTAACACTTTGTATTCTACAGTAACTTGATGTAGCTATAATATCACACTTACTGTAGTGTACATTGAGTCTCTTATTGTAGTGTACATTGAATCTCTTATTGTAGTGTACATTGAGTCTCTTATTGTAGGGTACATTGAGTCCCTTATTGTAGGGTACATTGAGTCCCTTACTGTAGTGTACATTGAGTCTCTTATTGTAGGGTACATTGAGTCCCTTACTGTAGTGTACATTGAGTCTCTTATTGTAAGTTATGTTGAGTCTCTTACTGTAGGTTATGCTGAGTCTCTTATTGTAGTGTACATTGAGTGTCTTATTGTAGTGTGTGCTGAGTCCCTTATTGTAGGTTATGCTGAGTCTCTTATTGTAGTGTACATTGAGTCTCTATAACTACTATTGTGTGATATGACTTACTGGTCTTCCATTTCTTGTATCTGAGATTTTAGTTTTTGTTTTTCAGCTAACAGTACTTGATTTTGTTCTTCATTGTCCTCTATACGTTGTTCATATTCAACTAACATTCCCTCCAATTCAGATTTCTTTTGTGCTAACAGATCCCTCATCTACAAGAAATAAAATATATAAATAGCATCTGTTACTATATATAACTATCTATGATGTCATCAATCGCTTTAACCACACCTCTTCAGCTTCTTGTGTGAGGAATTTCTCTTCACGAAGTTGATCTTCAAGTTGTTTATTGTTAATCAATACGGCTTCATTCTTTTTGGCTAATTCGTCATGTTCCACTTTAAGTTTCTCATAATTGGCATTGAGTTTCTTAATCTCTTCCTCCATCTCTCTCTTTTGTTCTTCAGCATTAGTAACTTGGAGGAGTGGCTTAACCTAGAAGTAGCGAGAGAAGGAGAAAACAGTGAGGAAGTGATGAGGTGTGCGGACTTACTTTAGTGAACAAACGCCACCATTGCCAATTTCGAAGTTTCAAATAACTTTGAACATTTCTTTGAATGATGCGAATAGCACGTGTCTGTTCAACACGTTTCTGGTACATCCTAGAAGGAAACGAAGGAGGACAGTATGAACTTTGACAATGGAGTTTATTTCTTACTTTCTTCCAATATATCCTCTACAGTGGGCTTGAAGACCAATCAAAATCTCAGTGAGTTTTATATCACGTTCTTCCTCCAGTTGTGCGAGGACACCAGCTCTGAAAAACACTTTACTGTGACCAATACGATAAGAGCCAGGCTCAAGATCAAGAGCTTTTAACTGAAAAGAAGTAAAAACATAAAAATTATAGCCATTTTACTCACCATCATTTCAGCAGCTTTCTTGCCGTCCATAAAACCTTTTGGTATAGCACCTGGAGTGAGAATCTCATAACGTTGACGAAACTCTTGGAACATAACTCGATTTGGAAAACCCAAACGACAAATCCTAATTCCTTCCAGTACTCCATTACACCTTAACTGATCTAGAACAAGTGGAGCAACTATCTTATTTGCCTGAAAATGACAAAACAAATAAATAAAAATTTAAAATAGACTTTCTCCCTACCCTCTTTTCGTGGTTAGGAATGATACAGCGAACAAAATGAGGGTGTGTCTGTCTCAATGTGATCATCAAATTATTTAATTGTTCTTTGTACAGTTGACCAACTGTTCGGAACATTCCTTTGCGGGTTCGTTGAGCACCAAAAGCTGACTTAGCTTCAGATTGAGCCTAGAATATAATACAGTCAATAATATATTTATTTATTTATATATCTGTCCATCATATCACTTCATTTGTCTATTAAGCTAACCTGTACTCCCATTCCAACTACATTAGCAATATCTTTCCATAGAGTAGCTACAAACCAGTCTGTGGAGTTGGCAAATAATTGTACGACATTGTCATTGAGTGGATCCATGTTCTTCATTAGCCATTGATTACAGTTGTAGTCCACCTAGAGGAGAGAGAGAAAAAGAGAGAGGGAGAGAGAGGAAGGGAGGGAGAGAGGGAGAGAGAGAATCACTTCAGTCTAAATTCTTTAAAAGGTCACTTACATTGCCTGCATAATGAACCAAAGTAAAATCTGCTTTGGAACGGAAGTCAGGTTTTCCATATTTATTGTTCTGAGCATGCTCTCGGTGAAGTTTTTCAACGTAACTTTTATCAGTAGCTTTAGGAAACCAACACTCTTCATCCAGAAGAGATAAGATACCCATTGGACGCTCAATAAGATCAATACAGGGTTGTAAATCCAGACCAAAGTCAATAAAAGTCCACTCAATACCTTCAGTACGATACTCTTCCTGTTATCAGAAACAATACATACAATGAATGAGATCACAAGTTTAAATTGAAACAGAAAGCTTTTATTTGTTGACAATCTTAAGATTATAATTGTTATAAAATGACAATAACATTCTAATTGGCTATAAAAACTAAACTGTATTTCTGAAATTACAACACATCTATACAACTTTTAGTAATATACACATGTACAACATGTGGCTAATGGTTTACTATTCTCTCTATATTAACTGACTTAGCATTACTAACAACATGTGTCCACAAGATGTGGCAGCTGCTCACTACAACTGACCTGCTCCAAAATGAACATAGTGTGATTGAAGAGTTGTTGTAATTTCTCGTTGGTATAGTTTATACACAACTGCTCAAAGGAGTTCACCTAAAACGCAAAGACATTATAATGTAATTAAAGTGAGTGTAGTGAGAGATCTAAATCTCATTAAGTAGATATGACAAGAAATATACCTCGTACACAGTATATCTTAAATCATTAAATCAAGGAATTCCTCAATATATCTGTCTCATTCAACTGTTTTAGTTTGTCCATATCTGCCTATCCATCCATCCATCCATCCATCCATCCATACAGATTTACCTTGAATATCTCAAAGCCAGCAATATCAAGGATTCCGATAAAAGAGCTCCCAGTACCAAGAGATCTGTCCAGTGATTTGTTAATTCTATGGACAATCCATTTAAACATTCTCTCATACAAAGCTTTAGCTAGAGCTTGAGTGGAATATTCCACCTGTTGAAGAAATTAAACATAACCAATAGACACAAAACAAAGATAATAAGTTAATACTCAGAGTAACACTGCTATATTGTAATAACAGAGCCTCCTCCTAACCTGTTCCTTGTTTTGAGATTTCACAGTAAATTCACGACCCGTTTTGATTTTTGGTTTCAGTAGTGCTTTAGTGAAGTCAGTCACAGAGATACTCAACAATTTACTGATCTTCTGAGCTACAGTGTTATCAACCAATAGGGCCTGATCTGAGTTTCTCTCTTGTTTAAATTCCATATTTCCAAATTGAAGAACAGCAGATACAACACGAAATACAGCTAGTGAAAGTAGAGAGAGTAATAAGAGAATGAGAGAGGAGAAAGGAAGGGAGACTAACCTGCTTTTTCTTCCTCTGGCATGCCCATTATATCCATAGCTTCTCTAGTGTCCTCAAATTCCTGAGCATCATTGATTCCAGCAACTGGTAAGTTACCATTCGATAAAAACTTGTATTTTTCAGCAGGTTGAAAGAAGAATTCTTCCCTTTCTTTGGCGTCCATACCATTGAGAACCTGTAGAGTATTTATAATATATACATAGTCCTTGTAATGAGAAAGATAGATAGAAGGAGAAGTTGTACCTGATAGAAGATGTGGAATGTTCTCTCATCTGGTGCTTGATGAACAGCACGCGATTTCTCTAATAAATCTTAATTATATATTAGTTAAGAAATGAAACAAAAATATATTATAATCCTCAGTCTGTTCAGTTATTTGTTTATCCATATCCATCCATCCATCATTATAATCAACAATATCTTGTACTAAATTCTCAGATCAAGTGTTCTCACATTAGAACAAGAGGATACATGTCTCAATGTTAGCTCCTGCAATATGTCCAGACGAATCGAAATTAATTCGAATAAACTTCCCCTAAAATGTTACAACACATCACCAGTGAGAGTGTATTGATAATATATACAAAGTTGTTATATTGTAATGTTATAGCTCATGAACTACAAATTCTTTAGAAATACAAACTCAAATGATGTACTTGTACATTCAATAAATGTTCAAGGAGTGTGAGTAAATTACTATTATCTAATCAACTTACAAAACGAGAGGAATTGTCATTTTTGACAGTTTTAGCATTTCCAAAAGCCTCCAAGATGGGGTTAGCTTGAAGTAGTTGGGACTCTAATTCACCTTGTTGACCGGTGAGACCAGCCTTTATGTTCAGTGAAGTACTAGTTGAAGTACGTCGTATGGGACCCTTTCCTTTGGGATGACTGTGAGACCCACTAGTTGCTATAATAGCTAAATATTGAATAACTTTTTTGGTGTTCTCTGTCTTGCCAGCTCCTGATTCTCCACTGTAAAGAAAGAAATACACATTTAATGAATACCAGTAAATCTTCATTAAACAGTAAATTATTAATAAACTGTTACAAACTACAGTAAACTTTTAATACATTGTTAGTAAATTATAGTAAATCTTCAGTAAATTGTTAGTAAACCGTTAACATTTGTATACAATACCACACTTACGTGCAAAGGATGGACTGGTCCTCTCTGTCCAATAACATGTTACGATATGCTTGGTCAGTGACTGCATAAACATGAGGTGGCATTTCATGTCTCTTCTTTCCTCTATAGAGGTCAACTACACGATCAGTATATATAGGTAGCATACGATAGGGATTGACAACAACACAGAATAGACCAGAATAAGTCTGTAAAATAGGAAATTATCAGTAAATTTCAGTAAATTACACTAGTATACTATTGTAAATTAAAACTTTCTAATAACATTAAACTAGTAAATTTAGCCCTTACAACTAATTAATGCATTAATATCACTTTTTAAATTTCAGACTCAGACAGATGAGTGCAACAGTTGTAATAGTTCATATTTGTCATAGCTTGACTGATGAAGCTCTTAACCCATAGCTATTCAAGGTATGTAGCTAACATCTGTTCTACTGATAGAGACTCCATTGTTGATATAGATACTACTGTTAAAATGTTAACAAGGTACTGACCACTAACCTATAGCAACCAACAACAAACTAAGTGCTTCTTGTGTGTGGTAGAACAAACTTAATAAATTTAGTAGCCACTTTGTAATGGTTAATTCTACTGTGATATGTAATGGCTACATTTGTCAAAAAATACACTCTAAATTCAAGAAAATTATTGACTGCTACTTTCAAAGCTGCAAATTTACACTTAACATGACAATTTGCTCTTAAGGAAATGCCACCTACGAAGAACAAGGGTGTTTCATTAAAAGAATGTACCAGTATATCGATGCAACTTATAAACACAATCTATACTAAACATTATTACAATATAGTATAATAGATTATATAGACACAGCTGTTGATGTTAAACAGACATTGTATTAAGACTGTCACTATAATGCCTAGACAGTCCAATATACTAATTGCATTTCATTGCTATAGTATTACTGGTAACCATTTCCTCCCCCAGCATTATAATGATATTATCTCTTTTCAGAAGTAAAAAGTGAGAAGTGGTATAAAGTGACCACACACACATACACATACATAATACATGTTCTATATTTCTAAGAAACCATTACCACAGGTCAACAGGAAAGTACTAAATGACATCGTTTGTGTGTATGAGTGCACTAGTGTAGTGGTGGTTGATGAAACATGGTTTACTAAATTAATTAATTATCATATTTTATTATATAAAATATGATAGGAATCCATTGTTTAGACCACAAAAATAATAACAAGATGTTGTCACTCAGAGAGTAAATTAAATATTTTTTCCGTAGTTCAGATTAAGATTTCCATATATGGATGTAAGATCTAGCTGATAAGACACAAAACAATTTGGATATTCGATGCATTCATAAATTGTCTATTAGTCCATTAGGTATAGCATCGTATGTCCATTGTAACATTGTCCATTTGCATATAAACTCTAGTCATTAAATTATTGATGTATTAACTTACATAAATCAAACCAGAGTAGTAACGATCTGTCAAATTATGAAGAACTGATGCTTCGTTCAAAAATGACAATTCAGCCATGTCTTCCACCTTTTCAAATTTAGGCGGGTTCATTTTTTGGATTTCATCTTTGGAGACATTTTTCTTTATTCCATCTTGAAATTCCACAACTAACATCTCTCCTTCTTCTTTTTTGATAGAGCCTGGCACAAACCCTGCTTCTGGGTGAGGCACCCAGACAAGTTTTTTCTTCGCCCATTCAGCTTGAGCGACAGCATCGTGGAGTTTACCACGATCAACACTTAAAAACTTCAAATCTTGTGTGTCCGTCATGATGAAGAGAAGAGAGCCTTCCCTTCCAATTTCAGCACTAAATACACGTCTGCAACAAAATTGGCAATCTAAGTATCTATTAGACACCCCTAAAGGCTATAGTGCACGGTGGTCACGTGATCTATTAATATGACTTATTAATTTATTACTATGAATAATTGTTATTCATAGTAATCAATAGTTTTTATAATTTCCTCTGAAAGAGTGAGAGATGTGTCCCAGCTGTTTATAAATAGACATATTAATTCACAACTGAGTTTTCATTGGAGCATTAAAATGCTCTCTTGGTAAATGGAATGACAATTAATTCAACATAATTGATGTTACATTAATTAGCTGTTTATACAGCAGTGAACAGCAGAATGTATATACTGATGGCATCTAGTATCGATAATGATTAATGATTTAATAGTGCCAAACCAAGTAATATAATAACACAATACACAAACTCTATTTATCATCACTAGATGATTGCAAAGAGTTCATAAAGGTACCTAAATCGTATTCATTACGATACAAACTTTCATCCCAAAGTTCTGGAAGGTTGTCTAAAACTGTCTTCAATCCTCCACTACTACCTGGTTTGGTCCTATCAGGACATGGTCTGGTGTCAGATTGGGTAGTACCCTTGCCTTCTTCTCCAAGTTGAAAAAGATCAAGGAAGTCGGAGGTGTTCATAGAGAGAAGGCTAGAGTTCTCTTGAGTGATAACTGTGTTAGCAATATTGAGCTTAAACTTTTGTAGGCTATGAAGAAAAGAGAGATACATACGTTCATAACAGTACTGTGTGTACTAACAAATATACTGCACAATTAATGAAAATTACAAGACAGATACTCTGAACAACTAGTCAATATAATGGCGAGTCTTAATATTAAACAAACCACTATAAGTACATATTTTGTCAAATTGTTGAGTAATAGTTTAATTGTTGTAGAATTCATGTAGTAAATATATCTAATATACAATAAACTAATTATACTAAATTTAATAGTTAACAAATTTAACATGACATTGGAGTAAAAACTACTAGAAAAATGGATGCATAACATGTAGTCAATGGATGCATAACATGTAGTCTATGGATGCATAGATTCCTTCATGTAAAATTATATTACACATATCACATTACATATTAATAAGGTAAACATTATCTCATTATTACAAACACAATCAGAGAACTGGGCACGCAACACAAGTGTTAGACCAAAATATGTCCTAATTACATATCATTAAAATGTCAGCATGTTACTACAAGGTAAATTGGTATAAAGAACTAGGCTTCATTCAATCGAATATACTCCTTACAGCCCACTACATTGTTGTTGCTGGATGTTAGGTTCAACTAGCAGTTGAAAGGTTTGTTTTGTCATCAGAAGCATTGAAATAAAATAGCATGAGTGTGTATTGAAATAACAACAACAACTATTCTAATTACTTGTATCATTATATATCTGCCTTATTAAAATTCATTGAGTGTTGTCATGACGACATGATTATACCTCATTATTTTCTCCTCCAGTGTCCCTCTGGTAATAAGACGATAGACGTGGACAACTCTTTTCTGACCAATTCTATGTGCTCTGTCCATAGCCTGTGTGTGTGAAGACAATCGAGTTTATTTCATGCTCACATGAACACAACTTAAATATTTCTCATTCTATTCCCAAATTAGTATTAGTAAAGAGCATGAGAAACAATGTTAATATCATCAGCTGGTTTACTGTTCAGCACATTCTTAAGAATCTTAACAAGACAACCCACATTGATATAATTAATTTAATTACACAAATGGATGGCACACCACACTGGGTCATGTTCATACCTGTAAGTCCTTCATGGGGTTCCAATCATGTTCAAAAAATATCACTGTATCAGCTCCCGTCAAATTGAGTCCTAGACCCCCCACAGGAGTTGTCAGGAGAAGAAGATCAATAGAGGGATCAGTATTAAATCTGAACACACATGAATTTGTTGATATAATATATAAGTTAGATACCTATGAACAAGACCGTGTCGACTATTAGCAGGAACTGATCCATCTAATCTTAGATAAGTTACAGTAGGCATATGAACTCTAGAACAGAAATGAACTATCATTAGTTGTCTCTCCTCATATTATTTACAGTACTACAGGGTAATAATTCTATGTCCTACTTCAAAAGGTCTTTCTCAATAATATCCAACATTGTCTTGTACTGACAGAAGAGGAGTACTCGGTGTTGGCTCACTACAGCTCCACCCAGACATGCTTCCTGTTCTAAATTACTTTCATTGGTACCAATACCACATTCATGGAGTAGTTGTCTTTGATAGGAGTGAGTGAGTGAGAGAGAGAGAGAGAGAGAGAGAGAGAGAGAGAGAGAGAGAGAGAGAGAGAGAGAGAGAGAGAGAGAGAGAGAGAGAGAGAGAGAGAGAGAGAGAGAGAGAGAGAGAGAGAGAGAGAGAGAGAGAGAGAGAGAGAGAGAGAGAGAAAGGGAAGTAAACAACAATGAACATTGTTACTTGAGAGCAAGCAGTTTGGCTGAGTGATTAATATCGTGTAATGAGCTGTTCTCCTTTGACAAAGACTGCATCACATTATTATACAATGGATGATCTGGTGACACTACAAGTACAGGGTGATTACAGACCTTACGAAGATATTGTAAAGCCTATAAAATAACAATAACATCATTCTATATTTTGAAAACTGTGCAAGTTCACCTGAAATATGTGTGTTTGTGAGGAGTCCACTTTCCTCTTCTTTTCAGGTACACTTATTTCCTTTTCTTCAATAACTGTCTCTTTATTGTCTTCTTCAGAAATAACCTCTTCTACATTTTGCCGAGCTCGACTCTGAGCAAAATCTTCATACAGTAATATCTTAATGGAAGAGAAATGATATTGATACGAACATTGTCTGAAACTCAGAGGTAATGTTTATTTAACAATTATATGCTCAATTATATGCTCAATTGATGTTTCAAAAGTACTTAAAAAATGTTGTGACTGTTGATAAGTTAACACTATCTATAGACCATCAAATAAACTCAGTGAGTTGTACTGTTTATACATGTATGTCACATGATCAGTCAACTTAGATTATATGACATGCTTGTGTTTCCTTTGTGTATTAGTTCGTAGTAATAACGCAACAACATTTGTCAATATTACAAGCTAAATCAAAGCTTTTGGTTACTGGAGTCTAAAAAACTTGCTATCTCTGATTTCCAATTAGTCAAACAATAACAATTCCCAATAATGTGTCAATAATATCCGTACTTGTAATGGACTGAGATCACAGTGATAATCTTGAATGATTTTTGGAGGCAAATCTTGTAGGACATCTTCTTTCATTCTTCGAAGTAGGAAAGGAAGAACTTGTCTATGTAAAGCTTCCATAGCAAGAGCACCTAAAGAATCAGACATAATGCATACAGACAAGACAGATTGGACACAGGTACACAGGCAGACATTTCAACAGACACACATACAGTCATACATACAGAATATACAGACAGAAAAGTAAATGGATACACAGAACTTAAAGGTTGCGTTAATCAACAAACTATCTATGTTTATATTAAATTTGTGTATCTTTCTTGATAATATACGTAAAAACAAACCTAATGTATGGAAAACAACAACCTACACAAGATATACACACACACAGTATTGTATCAACTCTCTAGTTTGACAGAGAAGAGAGAGAAATAAAATCAGAGGCAGGTAAGTAGAAACATAATACCTATATATGAATCAGCTACATTGTATGAATATTTCCTGATACATATTATCAATAATACTGTCAGTATAACTGTTTTTAATATAGCAATATTCAACCAGTAAACACTGTCATGTCAGAGAGTGACAGTAAAGAAAAATGTTCTGGAGCTACAATATCTCAGTGTCTGTTTCGTTGTCTTGATGGAGATAATTCATCAACTCACAGAGCTGTGGCACTATTTCTGTTAATTCTGTGTTGCAGTTGTGGGACTCCTCTTACACTAATCTGTACTGTACCAGGCTATATACTAGCAGATCTGGTAAGTAAAGAAGCTGACAAGCAAAATTTAATTTTACTCACACTGTCTCAATTCCTGTCAGTACATAATTATCACAAAATGATTAAAATTGATTTCAGCATTATACAGTTATGCTCAAAGTTTGTCAGTATAATTCAATGTGATATCATATTATTCTCCATTCTTTAAATTGGTCCTTTTCATTTCAGGGAGCAGAATACAATAGACAAGGTTTTATCAAACGAGGCAGAAAGTACATACTGGCTTGTATTTTGCTCAATACAATAGCAACTATACTAGGTCTAGCAATTGGTGCTGTATTGTTGTATATTATTACTAAATATGTATAGTACATGTTTAATTGTGTTATTCAAAATGATTTGTTCACCTGCTTCTTGTTCTTTGGATGAAGATTTGGCATCTCTACTAAGAAGAATTGGGCGACCGTATCTTTCGTTAAATTGTTGCTCTGTTCCTAAAAATCCTGGCATTAAGAAGTCAAACAATGACCAAAGCTCGAGGACATTGTTCTAGAAATAAATGATATAACTAGATTACTAAACAGGTTTAACTGGTATTATACCTGTATTGGAGTGCCTGACAGTATGAGTCTGTGGTTAGCATTTAGCATTTTGACAGCTTTAGTAATCTAAAAGAGAAGAGTTATTGAATATTATCAGTATAGCAGCTACTGTACTTTGGTCTTTGTGTTCTTAATAATGTGTCCCTCATCCAAAATGCAGTAATTCCAATGTATCTCTCTATTAGAAAGAGAATAACATGTAATTATAATAATAAATAGTAGACTAGTAAAGGTGGTATTGATACACTAGTATATGGTATTAATATATTAGTATACTAGTATTGATACACTAGGATACTAATATTGATACACTAGTATACTAATATTGATACACTAGTATACTAATATTGATACACTAGTATACTGGAATATACTGGTATTATTGATACACTAGTATGCTGGTAGTGATACTCTAATATACTGGTATTATTGATACACTAGTATACTGGTAGTGATACACTAGTATACTGGTATAGGTACATTAGGTGAGTGAAGATAACCAACTTAAAAAACTCAATGTCATTTCTGACAATGTCATAAGAAACAATTATGAGATTATGCTTAGCGACTTGTTTCTGTAACCTACATTATAGAACATAAATAGATTATTATAAAACAAAAAAATAACTAAATTACTTTGATCTTGTTGATGGTGGACCCATATATTGTAAAGGTCGAAGATGGTCATTGCTACAAAACTTCTTCACTTCATAAAACCAGTGACCAGTCAATGTAGGAGGACAAACCACAATGGATGGTAGAGGTTGACAGTCAACATGTCCAGTCACCTATAACAAACCACTCATGATATTCGATATACAACTCAGATATCTCCACTAGCATAGTCGTACTTACATTATATTTTTGTTGCCTGTCATAATGATCACCAGCTACAATACAAATACTTTGCAGTGTCTTACCTAAGCCCATATTTGTTGTATTGAGTCAAGGCAGGCATTAATAAATATATACATATAATATTAGTTAGTAGAATATCCCAATATAAACTTAAGTCATCATTATATACATAATACTACCTAGAGAGGATATCATCACAAAGTATGCCATGAACTTTATATTTGTTCAAAAATGCTAACCAATTGATACCATCCTAAAAAGATATAAAATCGTTTGTTACCGAGCTACTCTTCATTATAGTTCTAATTATCTTACTTGTTGATATTTTCTTAAGTCAGCTTTAATTGGTATTGGAACACGATAGTTGTCTAATTTACTAGAGTCCAATAACTGTTCAAGGAACTTTCTTTCTTCTTTACGTCTCTCTGCTAGTGATGTTGGCATCATAGGAGGACTTGATACACCAGACTATAGAAAAGAGCGTATAAAAGATACATATAAAAGTCGTGCTATTATTACTTCTAGAGGCATTAGAGTGACAAGTTTAGCAAAGCATTGCGATGCCATGAGTCTTACATCACGATGTTGATCACTCATTCGTCCTAGTACTGGCATGACTAGTAGTACAACATAACAGAGAAGATCTAAATCAATGGTGTCTACAAGACCTGCATAAAATAAATTCACTACATATAAGAAACGATAGTTACTGCCTCTTACACGCAATGACTTCAATTACTCCTTGTCTGTGTATGTTGTTACTAGAGTCACCAAGAAATGGCAAAATTTTGTCCATGAAAAACTAAAATAAGGAAAAGAATGTGACAAAAGACAAAAAATAAAAAGTATGCATTGACCGGGAATCGAACCCGGGCCTCCCGCGTGGCAGGCGAGAATTCTACCACTGAACCATCAATGCACAACTGAAGGAGAAACCTCCAGAACACAAGTCATTTTTCTTTCTAGGTTCTTACTTTCATGGTTTCGTGAAGATCTAAATGAGCTAGAGCAGCTGTACATCTTGCAGCCATATGTCTGATGGCAGTAAAAGAGCAAGTGATACAAGATAACAAAGATGGTAACAATGATAATAACTAGAATAGAAGAAGACATAGTTACTGAGCAATATTATTCAAGTTATACCTGTTCTTTTAATGCAACATCAGTAGCTGGCGCTAATACCTCCAAAACTTGTAATCCATTGACTACAGTCTGTGCATTTTTTGCTAAGTCATCACTAAGAGCTATGCACAAACAATAAGAGAATAGCAACCAATTTTAACTTACAATTTGAAGTGGGTGTTATTGGTAAGTGGTTAAGTGGATCAACAATAAGAGACCAAAGATTTGGCAGTTTTACGAAAAGATAAGAACCAAAATGTTTAGCTAAAGATGTCATGGCTACTTCTCCACCTTGTCGTTGAATATCTAGCGACTAATACAATGATTGTATTAGTAAGATACTAAAGACTGTGTTCTTACTGATTGATGATTAGCAGCTGCACTGTTGGCTTCTGCAAGAGCTTCTTTCATGGCTGCCGAGGGACGTCCTGGTCCTCGTCTGGTGCGAGTAGATTTTTTAGTCTGAAAATAAGACAACAGTAAGCTACATAGATGTGTTACATAACAAAACCTCTCACTAAGGACAACCCTATGAATTAAAGCACCATCTACATCCAAAACACTTGCTCTGATCTCATACAAAGTAACTAGTACTTAAATAGTCAATAATATTCAATTACTGAATTAAGAGCCCCAATAGAATGAGGACATGTTCCAAAACATATACTGTGAAATCATTGCAATAACAGTACTTTACCTTGGTGTTAGATTTTTGAAGTGAAATAATGCCATCATTCCAAGTCCATGACCACAAGTTATTCCTACCTTTCCCAGGGTCCTCTTCGTCAATAGATGATCCATTACTACTAGTAGTACGCTGGATTTCAGAGAGAGAAGTGACGGGACTGGGTTGTATGGATGGTGTGTGCTGAACATCACAACACATATAGTTGCAGAGATTTTTAATAATCTTTGCATTAGGACATGGAGTTCTGTCATGACATATATCCAATAGACTACTGAGCCATTGAGCTGATAAAGACTGTAAGTAAGAGTCTGTTTGTGTTTTGAGACACTCCATAAGTGGTCGTATTATTGGATTCAATTTTACTGGCAAATTGGATAGAGTAATGAGAGAGCCAGCTACACAACACTGGACCCTTCCCTGGAGGGTCTGGCACTGTTCTTGGAGCTGACCCAGTGTAGTGAGGAGATTTCGGTGAAAGGTCTCAAAATCCTAACAGTTTGAGATTGATAAAGTGATAGCCAACAACCAAGACATATTAGTCATGCTAACCTGTTTTTCTTCTAGTGTGAGAAGTAGAGATTTCATTGCAGTAGTATAAGTGGTTGTTGCTAATTGAACAGCAAACTCAGTATTGTATCCACTGTGTATTATATAACATATATACAAGAAGTTACAAATAGTTTAAACAAACCTAGGATTAACTCCACCACTAGCATCCACACCTTTCTTTTCTAGAGCAGTGATAAGTACCTACAATAAAAGAAGTAGAGAAGTGTTCAAAGAATAATAAAAGTATTAAGTGTGTAATAAGAACAGCTATACATAAGACTGCAAATTAAATGTCAAGACTATCTTATAGACTAAGGACTCCTTTCATGCATTTTTCATACATGACAATCCTTTTGAAGAGAAAGGAGAAATGGTGACGTCTCTTCATATAGACATTGTTCAGTTAACATTGACTTTAACTTTTCAGCAATATCAGGTGGACAACTACCCCACGAGATAACTAACAGTGCTGACAATACTTTGTAAGTGGAACTAGTACTGACAACCATTTGTCTCAAACTTTCAACTAGTGGTACAAGAAAAGACAAAGATATTTTCTTAGCCAGTAGGCCCAGTGCCCTGAAAAGTGAAAGATGAAAGTAATAATAACATTACTATTATTATTACTACCGACAATCCTTATATCAATGAGCAATGAACTCACTTAATACTGTTTACTCTAGCAGTAAATGAAGCTTGTTCTTTAATAGTGACTGATTCAACACCTAAACATCCTCCAAGGTAGACTTCTCTAGCTGAGCCTCCCTAGCCACACATAAACAGAGTGATATCTCTCTCTCTCTCAGTACAACTCACTTGTCTTCCTGATAGAGGTCCTAAGAGAAGAGATGGCTCTACTGCCATAGAACTGGGTGTAACCAATATTCCCAACCATTGTATTAAATAAACAGAGAGTACTGATGAAAGATTACCCTCATTACATAAAGCTAACATCCTTTCCCATACCTTAACAAAATATAAATAGCAATATAACAACTAGTTCTCATATACTTACATCAAATGCTATATTTAGCACTGAGGTGTCTCCCTCTAGTGCTAGCCTCTGAAAGATTTGACCCATTAAGCTATCCAGTATCCCAGTTACCCAGCGACTAGTGGATTCCACATCCTCCATCATCATCAGATTCTTTATTGTCCTGAGACATGAACCACGTACAGCAGAAATGGTGTGAGAGAGAAATGGATAAAGACGAGGAACAAAATTGGAGAGAGCTGAGTCGGAGAGCAAGGAAGCCAATTGCTAGAGAAATATCAAGAAACTGTGAATCACCTCACTAATGAAGAAGCATTTGTTTAATATTTACAATTAATTAGTTACTGCCAATAGTTGTCTCCACTTACTGTGGACTGATTCTGAGGTAAGTAAGTCAGTAGTGTTGAGAGAAGATCCATAACAGCGCTAGTAGATGCTGACAAATCATCTAAATGAAGAAGACTGTCCCAGAGAATTTGAACAAGTGGCAATACCTACAGAATAACATGTCTTAAATAGTAATGTAAAATCTGTTTCACTTTTTCTTTGAAGGAGATATGAAGTTGGTCAGCTACTGGTAACAATGCTCCTGCAGCTACAGCTCTAACATCATCATCAGCATCCTGTAATGCTCTGAGAATACTATCACCAACTAATGGCAGTAAACTAGTCGCTAGATCCTACAGCAAAGACATTTACAAGCTATAGTATAAGTTAACTAACCATTCTAGCTGCTAATATATGTTGTATTCCCATTAAAGTAGCATGACGTACTTCCCATAGCAATTGCTGCGCTAAAATTAACAATATATCCATCACTTTTCTCAATCGTTCATCTTCTAACTGTTTACATACAATTCCCAGGGCTTGTGCACAAGTAGCTCTAACTGGAGCAACAACCTATACTCATGAATAGCACATATAGGTAGTAGTATTCCGTGTATGGTCACTATAGTATACCTGATCTGATACAAAGTCTGCAAATCTATCCAGTGCAAAGACACAAAGAAAACGAATAGCAGCATCACTTAGCCATTGCTGTGTCATCAGTGATCGCTATGACAACAAGTGTTATATCATGCATACTATTTCAATGGTACATGTATACTTGTTCTTGAGGCGTTGAGGCTGATATCCCTGCGGTATCTCCATGCAATTTAATGATCTCTCTCAAGGCTGAGGCAGCTCCATGACGAATCTGAAAATATAAATATAAAATGTTCATTGGGATCTATTACTTACCTCCCATTGAGGACTAAAAAGTTGTCGAAACATCTCCTCACAGAACCAAGTAAACGGCCATTCATCAGACTGTGATTAGAGCATTAATACACTGATAACTCTATTATACCTCTTCAAAGATGGCATCATTATCTGCTATTTGATCAATCACTACTTTCTCACTGTTTCCAGTCTGCTCCACAACAACTGGTGATGTCTTTGGTCTTTTACTATTAGGAGACTCAGAGGAACTACTGCAAAGAAAACAATATAATGTATTCTTCAAGTTATCATACCTTTCATTTGCTTGTTCTTTATCTCGTGTACTTTTTCTAGCTGCCATTTTTGCTTTTCTTTTTGCTCTGTTTCTTTCTCTTGCACTCATTCCACTCAAAGCATTTAGTTCGGGTATATCAACAGGCTAAAGAAGAGAAACCAGTTCAGAATTAAATACAATATATGTCATACTTGTTTAAGATGTTTCATTGGTACAGTCTGTTTCTTATAGTTTGAAAGAAGATCTTCGTCATCAAACAATTGTTCTAAACCAGTTGAAAAGACTTTACCCTGTGCCACAAGTCCCAATTTTTGTTTCAATTGTTGTCTATGAAATGCTGCCTTTTCCTAAGTACACAATACAATTTATAATTTCTATATAAATGTTATACTTGTGTAGACATTCTTTGATAATCTGGATCTTCTTCAAGCTGAGAGAATTCATCTCCAGTTGAACTCAAAAGAGGAGTACCATATTGTAATACCTGTATAAAAGAGACACGAGGACTCTCGTATTGGAAATAGTATGTATTACTTGGACTATGTCAAAAGATTCAAATGTCAGATGGTCACTATTACTACCAGCTGGTGATGATGGCCCACTACCAGTAGATGGTGGAGTTATATCATTGTTGCTAGTATTAACAGTGTCATTGGGTGTAATGGTATCTGATTTAGGTTGAAATGGAGGATCCCATTTTTTGACATTTTTGGCAATAGCCTCAACAGTTTGTGCAGCTGCCACTCTTGTCTCCCACGTCTTATTGTTAAGATACTTACATACCTATAATAGGAAATATGGAATACTTATATGTGCTACCAATTATTACCTGGATACAATACATTATGTACATGTACTTTATCATATGTTATTAAAGGACATGCTTACTACAGCTTAAACTGAAATGCCATAAACAAGTATATTCTTTATCCACACATAACTGCCTACATTACTAATTGCCACGAGACACTACATGTGATTTATATATGCATAATAGAATGTATAGTCATGTTTTGGTCCTTCACTTTTTTCAGTAAGTTGTGCAACTCGTGTGGGTGGAGCTTCTGTATCTCTCCTATTTGCTCTGCAGCTGCTCTACGGGTCACTGGTGTAGACCCACATTCTAACAACACCCATAACCTGTCCAACCTAGTGAAATAATTAGAGCAACAAGTGATATTTATCTAGCTAGTTTAGAGAAAAATTCTAGGTAATGACCTTCAAGAGAAGGTCAAAATTAAAGGCAGGCATGTACAGTACAACTGTAGAAATGTAGCCATTTTTTCCAGGCCACACCCACTTACCTCGTTGCCATTTTCGCGCATGCTCAGTCGATAAAGTCTGGGCTTTTATAATTACGTCAAAGCAATCAAGTTAATTACAAGTTATTAATCGGATGATTAAACACATTACTGACGTTGTTATTATTTAGAATGGCAAGCGAGCAAAAAAGACCACCTTCTGATGGAGTTGAGGAAGAACCCACACCAAAGAAAGAGAAGAAAGTCAGAGTATGGGTTGATGGATGGTAAGAGCTACATGCAGCCCATTGCAAATCTATATGTTGCTCTCTCTCTCACTAGTTTTGATATGGCACATTTTGGTCATGCCAATGCTCTGAGACAGGTAATAATCACTTTGTATTTATTGTAGTATGTTCTATTTTCCTGTTCAGGCAAAAGCTTTAGGAGATGTTCTACTGGTTGGAGTACATAGTGATGGTAAGGTGTTAATGAATGAGATATTATAATATCTTAATGTAGAGGAAATTACACGTCACAAAGGACCTCCAGTTATGAAGGAACAGGAAAGGTTGTTAACAACTAAGACATCTTGTCTGGTATGACTCACACATGCTCTCTTTGTTGTAATAGGTACAAAATGGTGAGGTCGATCAAGTGGGTTGATGAGGTAGGTAGATAAGTAAACAAAATATGCACAGCTCTGCAATTAGTACTATTTTGCAAACATCATGCTCTGATAATATCAACTGGCCATAGTACAAACACTTACTTGGGTTGGGCGGTAGCTCTGTATTATCGTATATTGTAGTTTTGTTGCTGTTGACATTTTAAACTTCTATGGCATCAAACAAGTTGACTACCTCACTCTCTAACTTAGGTAATTGAAGATGTTCCTTATGTTACTCCTGTCCAAATATTGGATGATCATAACTGTGATTTCTGTGCTCATGGAGGTAAAACAAACTCTTAAAACTGTCTGACGTGTTAAGTTGTTCTCTACTAGATGATGTAAGTACTGCTCCTGATGGTAGTAATAGTTATCAAGCAGTCATTGATGCTGGACGTTTCAAGTATGTTTACTTGTTGTTATAATAATTATGAATAATTTTAATTTAGGATATTTAAACGAACTCAAGGTGTCTCCACAACAGATCTTGTTGGAAGGTATAACAATAAATTATATGAGACAATAACTGTGTTATACACTCTATTAGGATGTTACTGATGACAAAGAGTCATTTCATGGACATCGATGAAGATACAGTAAGTTAATATAGTGTCATAATGTATTCTCATAAATTTGTTATATCAGAATGATGTAAAATCTCCAGTAAAGAAATTTGCCAATGAGGTATGTTTCAATGATGTCATGTAGTTACATGTCAATTCTTTGTTTTAGCCTCTAGGTAAAAGTCCTTACACTGGAGTCCACAAGTTTCTGCCAACTTCAAAGCGTATTATTGAGTTTTCAGATGGTGTAGTTAAAGAGCCACAGGTATATAGAGACTATAGTACTTCTCAGTAAACCTATTACATCAATATATATATATATAAACATTCCTCAGAGCTTTAACATTCTTATACTCAAACAAGTGTACATAACTTTCATAACAAACAAATGCATCAATTTGTTATTTTGTTAAATCAATAGTATGTTTTTGTTAGTTTATTAACTGATGAAAGTTCTTCCTTTAGCCTGGTGATAAAGTTATTTATGCTGCTGGAGACTTTGATCTGTTCCATATTGGACATGTAGATTTCTTAGAGAAATGTCTAGAACTTGGTAACTATATTATTGTAGGACTACATGAAGATAAAGTAAGTGTCACCACTACATTATAACTAAATATTCAACCATATATTTATTAATGGTTTGTTTTCATTATAGTTAGTCAATAGTTACAAAGGTGGTAATTTTCCAATTATGAATCTTCATGAGAGAGTACTAGGAGCACTAGCATGTAGAGTATGTATATGTCCTTACCTGATCATTAATACATTGTTTGTTCTATTTATTTTAGTATGTCTCTGATGTAGTTATTGGTGCTCCTTATAAAGTCACTGATGAACTATTAGACCACTTTAAAGTAATACATCTAATACATACAATGTAGTAACCTATTCTCTATACTTATTATAATAGGTTGATTATGTTGTTCATGGTGAAACTCCTATTAAACCATGTCCAGATGGATCTGATCCTTATGAGGTAAAAATAGTGTGGATCTTAATTTGTGATACACACTTTCTTTCTCTCTCCTTCAAACTTTCAAAGGTTGCTCGTAAAAGAGGGATATTTAAGATTGTTAAAAGTGGTAATACTATAACTACAAATGATATTGTCCTACGTATTATAAAGAACAGGTTAGTTATACATTACATCATTATTACATCACATTACATCATTATTACATCACATTACATTACCTTGGTATTGTTCTTTACAGACTTAAATTTGAGGAAAGAAACAAGAAGAAAGAGGAAAAGGAGCTGAAAACTGTTAATGAACATAACTAGTTCAAGCAAATGATGTCTGTCACAGCTATTTTAATTATAGATTCTTTTTATACTATTTTATTAAAATATAATCCTCAGCCACTGGTGTAGTAGTATTGCTAAAAATGGTGTTCAATTTGTCTGCATTATTCCCTTGATTATTTAATGTTGGAAATAGTTTGTATTAGACAAAATTCTCAGTTGATCCCAATACCATGAACACAATCAGTTGGTATTCCTTAATAATAGCATTCAGAGTGTCACAATCAAAGATGAGTAATATTTATACTTATAGCTATAAAGTATTTGTTTTTCTTTAGTAATGTTTCAACTTCTAGTAATTTCCTATGAAATTAATTTAAGTTTATAAACAAGATGACTCTCATAGGTGAAAAATTTATTGGCTGTGATTTGTATCAACAATGACTGATTGTTGCTTTAATTCTACTAGTGATTTTTGACCATTGCATATAACAATAGAATAAAGGCTGTATCCACAGTCCTAATAGAAAATGCAATACTTCAATGTGAAATTAATACTATATCCTAGACCCTAAACCATAAATCTTAGAACATAACTGTATTAATTTTGCATTAAAGTATAGTTTATTACTGCCAGGATTCTAGCCACAGTGTAAAAAATGGACATACCTGCTATATGCACACCACATGGTCCATAACAATAGATGACCTAATGTGAAAAGGGGCAATTTCTGTTAAGACATATCAAAAAAATTTTGTATACATTCAGTTTCTATGTATACACAACCATGTGTTTCACTGGATGTTTACATTTTATCTCAGTTCAAAATGATTATTAGATAACTTGAATACTTGAATACATGTACATTATAACTAGCCTTTTTTAATTAACAGATTGTTTTCATTATAGTTATAGTCAATAGTTACAAAGGTGGTAATTTTCCAATTATTGTAAAGGCAATAGAGAACATGTTATATATATATATGTATATACAAACATAATTATTTGCAATGAAAATAAAAGATACGAGACAGCCAATATAACAAACATATTCTAGTTTAAAGACAGTAAAAAAGTTATAGATATTGCCAATCTCAACAAATTATAAGCTAATGTAAACAGCATCATAATAATTATACTAAAATTAAAAACAGAGACAACAAATAAACATTAATGGATTACAAAATACATTCATCAAAATAATATTAGGTTCACACTAGGCAGTTAAATTTTGCTGCAATAAATTCACGTATTTCACCTGCTACAGCAAGATTATTTATAGGGGGTTTCTCTAAAACAGATAGTATCGTCTTCCACATAACCTCAGTAGGTTGTTTGTTAAACCATAACTGAAGAGCTTCTGACAGTCTGCCAATGTCTGTATACCTTTGATCACACTGCAAAGACTTCAAATCTCCATCATCAATTTTGAGAGCTGTTCCTATTAATTGCCACTGATAAGCAATAGAGCTCAATAAACTCAAGAGGTCAGGTTTCTCTGGTTTACTCTCTAAAAAACAAGCAAGTTTTATGAATTGATAAAAAGACAAGGAGCATGAATTCTACACACAAACAGTTAAACAGTTAATCGTAGGTTGTTATATTCTACTGTCTATGGTTAAACTTAGACATTTATTACTAGCTTAGTTAGACCTAGTTACACAATTAGAACAAGTTGACAATTATGTAAACTTAGTGGTTTACTGGCCATATTTCAATGGGATAGTAGCAGGAGTTCATAAAAAATGCAAGGTAGTAAACTATGATGAGTGATACATGCTAAAATTAATTAACACTCACCATACTATTTTTACTGTTCTTAGAACCTATCACAAACATTCCTAAGCTACTAGTACTACGGTAGTACTAACTGTCCATTCTACCTACTTCCACTTGGTTTTGGCACTAATCACCTCTCACAGTAAACCACCCTTATTCCTCCATTTGTCAGCATAATAAATTGAAAGAGTTAAGCTCACTAGACTAGGTTAGGACATGACTCATGGTAAATTGAATTTCAAGAATATTTTGAACTAACTAACCTAGTATGTAAGAAACTTGGTTTTCTTTTAATAATGTATCAATTCCTAGATGATAATAATAATAACAAACTTCCAACTTATAGTTGCACTCACTATTACTCTGTGGAGGGGATAGGCTTGTATCCATTTCTTCTACAGGATCCTGAGTAGATAAATAAAATCACCAATGAAAAATAATTACATAGAACACTAAACAAAATACCATTTAGCAGAAATCATATCATGCATGAAGAAAGGTGTTTTTGTAGCCATGGCTTTGTATAAGTTTTTTATACTTTTGAAAAAGAGAGTATTTTACCAGATCCTTGAGGTACTCTTTTGACTGCTATATCTTCTTCCAGAATAGTAGTCTTGTCCCCAGACCTACTAAGTCTGGGGACAAGACTACTAGAAAGCAGCAGCTAATTCTAAAGCCAAAGAAGTTATTGTACAAGAAGGTCAGGCTTCACAGAAGAGGATAAATATGATATCCATAAATCATGGCTTCAACTATAAAGGAGACAAATGCCACAATTCACTATCAACAATGAAAGGGTGTGGTCACATATACCCTTTCTGCAAAACTTTTAAACAAAGGTTTATGAAATTGTATTATCTGTAAAATATTTCACTTCAAAATATACCCCACTATATAGTAAATGGGCTTGCATAGAACAACGAATCTCATTAGAGACTGCCTGATGTTGCATTAGAATTCATTTGGCTAAGCCTATGTATGAGATAAAGGCATATTTATACTTTCTGAATGATGGCACGAATGTATACTGTACATTACAATGTTACTCATTCCAATGTGCTTTTTAACATATGAATTGTAACAACATGTCAACAAAAAGCAATATATCAGATTATTTAAAATAATGTCATAATGAATATTGTCATTTGATGTTTTGTTAATTGTGTCTATTAAACTTAGTAATTTAAAACATTTGTATTTAATGTAGCTATCTGTGCAATTCGTGCCATTTAACTTATAAAAAAATTCTAGCACATGCAAATTTTAGCAATTATTATAGTGGTCTCTAAATTTGCTCAAATTCGTACATGCAAAAATAATCATTACTTGATAAGTGTAGTTTATAAGTATGACTAACTTAGTGAGAAATATTTTAATTTGGAGGTTATGGTGGCAAATCAAATTAGAGCCTAACAGTTATTATTATTATTGGTAACTATGCCTATACTCTTTAGCTCACTTCATGCTCAGAGAACCATATCTTGTGCTTATCAAGAAGATCACAACGTTTTCTGTTACATGATACATCTGTGCAAAGCATTTTATCTGGCCTATCCAGCTCAAGACAGTGAGCAAAATGTGGTTTGCTCCATTCTTTCAAACTTTGTGGGCAGTAAAATCCAAAATCAACTTGAATATTTTTCATATATTCAACAACCATCTTAACTGCTTCAATGCTTTCACGTATCTCAGACAAAGCTGTTACACAAAGCTTTCGGGCATCCATTAAGCTATCACAATCGACCCTAACTTCTATTCTGTTTGCATAAAGGAGCAGTTCAATTCCTGTAAGCCTTCTAAGATCAACTATGAAGAAAATGTGGTTTCTGTACTGTTGCGTTTGATTATGAAGAAGCCATTTATGTGAAAGCTGAACAATGAGGGCCGGAAAGAAGCCAAAAGGAACAAAACCTTCAAAAAAATTAATCAAAAGAGGAGCAGAATTAAGTTGATCCAGTTTCTCAACATCTACAGAGCCAACATCAGGGTCAGGTTGAAGAAGACACGGCATGAAGAGTACTGGGATATTTTTAGATCTGTAGACTTCTGAGACAATGTTACGATGTATGAGAATGTCTACAATAGAGGCAGGTGTAATAACACTATCAAACTGGGATAACCTCCTGAAGAAATCAGGTGAAAATTGTCCAGAAGATCGAATTTCCTTAATAAGTAAAGGGTCCCATAAGCTATTTCCAAATGAAGCAGCTATTAAATGAGATATTGGTTTAAATATCACATTGGGATTACATATCACCAACCCACAGACACTAGGTATGTCAGGATAAAACAAGATAGTGCCAAAGCGACGTTGAATAAACATTAATACTTGATTTATATTTTCATGTGATATGTTGTAGCCTGATGCAAGAAGTGTGGCCTCTTCAATAGAACAATATCCAGGATTTGCTTCATACTTATTGCGTAATGCTACATAGAAAAAAAACCATGATGTTGGTATATCTTCTGGTTGAAAATAGGCTTGGCATATACGTCCAATTATCTTCTGTAACTCCTGAATTTCCTCAGGACTTCCATCCAAGTTATTAAGTGGAAAGAGACACTGTGACACATTTTCAAGTGGAGTGCATCTTAAAAGACCTCTGTCAATAAACATTCTTATTTCCTCAGAAGCCAAAATACTTTCTTCCAATAAAGTGAGCTCTTCTCGGGTAACTTTATCAGCATGTGTTCCAAGAATCATGGCAATTGATCTTGAATCGTGGGAGCATAAATTCATAGAACAGATTGTTGTCAAAAGCTGCAACAACATCTCTTTGTAGGTGAAATTAGAAGTATAGGATATTGGTGATAACATTCTATCTTGTTGTGTATAGACAATTTCAAAACTTTCATTCAATTTCTGTGCAAGATTTGTGAAGAGCAGAAAAAGAGCAGGGCCAGGTAGAAGTAATGGTAGAATTTCATGAAACTCTGGTTGGCCTCCAGTGTCTATGATCTGTAACATAGTAAGATCATCTACATCTTTTAGTAATTCCTGCAATTCTTTCCATCTACCAGCTTTAATCATTTCTTGTACAAACAATGATGATTCTTCTTGCTGTATAAGCCAAAGGGGTTGTTGCTGTTGTTGTATAGTTGCATTTGCTCTTACTAAAACTCTACTTGATTCATTTTGAGTGGGGGGTATAGTAGAAGCGGAATTAAGAGGAACGTCATCAGAAATCATTGTAGAATTATCTTGTGCAAGATTATCCATCTCAACTGTTTTCAATTCAAGGGAGTGTGAACTAAAATGTGGTAAAATACTTGAGGGTAATGGAGCCTTGAACTTATCTCCTTGAATGACTAAATTAATAAACAAGTCTGCTTGTGACTTTGGGTCTTGTGGTCTCCATTGATTAGAATCATTTGGTATAAGAATAGATTCACTTTCTGTAGCATGGTAGAGACTAACTGTGATTGGCTTCTCGATTCCAGTACTTCCATTTGGCATACCTTCACGAAGATTTCTAATTTCTCCTGTTAAGCGCATTCTTAAGCTGGTTTTTCCAACATTAGGGGGACCAACAAATATGCTCTTAGCAACTCGCAACTTAATGCTCCCTTCATGTTCAATGTGATCTTGTACCATTGCGTAAAGATCATCATTTTCATCTATAAAAGAAAAATAATATACGTAACCAGGCACATGGTAGCACAGTATAATTCGTAATTATAAAACTGGTCAGAAATCACATTTTTTAGTCTTTTAAAGGAGTTACTTTCTGCTTTTATCCTTTAAGGATGTAAAATATATTATTTCATTTGCTATTTATTCTAAATCTGTTGTTATATACAATATGGAAGGCGACATAAAATACTGACACGTAGTGCCTTGATGATGGGCATGACAGATCACATATTGAAGGATTGGAAATTCTGGATAGCCTTGTGCAATGCTTCAGATATATACATCAATACTATTAAACAATCTTAGTGTCATTTATTATAATACTTACCAAATACAAGGAAAATTTTGAGAAGGAATTTTTTTGTGAATATAAAGCCATTTGCAAAAAATAAATCCACCAATTCAAGCTGAATATACAAGTGTTATGTGGTAAGTGTAATACAATATAATTCACAAACATGAAAATTTACAAATGTCCTAAAAATCTTATCTCATGAAAGCATTCCTCCTCAAAAATTTCTTAGTATATGGTATAATTCTGAGAAATTTATTGTAATATTACCTGATGTCAACTTTAACTTTGACAGAGGATTAAAAAAGTAATGTAGATCCTATAAACAGAATTAATTTGCATCAAGAGAAGTTAGTGCAATATCAATTACCTCTTGATTTGAGAACCAAACAGAATAATTTTCAGGACGTTCAAATACTCTTGAGCACTGATCACATTGAATCTTCCTATTGGCATCAATAGTAGCTAAATGGAGTAATTGCTGCTCAGAAATATTTGGACAGAAAAAACGAACCATAGCTGTAATTTGCTCTGTATGCTGATCATGAAACGAGGCCATAACATACTCTAGCTTGTCCCATATCTCTTTAAGAATGCAATGGTATAGAATTGGAGGAGTATCTTCTGACGTTCCACTTATATGAATTTCCACAAAATGTGAATAGTCCACTAAAGAGCAAAAAATGCTTTGTTCAAGTTGAAACACTATTCGGTTCTTGTATTGCCGCTCAACACTAAGCTGCCATGACTTTGTTAGTTGACATACCAATGCATAAAATATCCCAGCAGGGATTTTATTTGTTGAAAAACAGATAGCAATGGGAAATGGATAGAGTCCTCTCCATAAAGCTGTGCTTGCTTTATCAACCAGAGGGTCATAAGATAACAAAAGAGGCATAAAGTATTTGCCAACCGTATTATCAAAATTTATCTCAGAAATAAAGTTAAAATGCTTCAAAAGCTCAATCACTTGTAAAGAAGATACTTCATTAGGAAAAGCATGGTGTGAAACTGCATTACAGTCAATTCTTCCACTAAAACGAATCTCTGGGTTAAGATGCACTATTTCATTGACAAGCCTTGTAAATGCATCAATCAAAAGTTGTGGTTCACATATGACAACATTATCAAGGGCAGGAACATCTCTATAGTAAAGTATGACACCACATTGGTCACGAATGTAATTAAGAATATGTCCAACCTCTTCTTTATGTATACCACAAACATATGCAAGCTCCTCAGCTTTATTAATATTTAAAATGCTTCCCATAGAATGACAGAGGCAAGCAAATTTATACACTGAAATGGGCACAATCTTTTCATAGCGTTGATGCCTTGTTACATCACCCAACATACTCTTTATTCGATCATGATATTCATCTGAATATTTTGTAATGGGAAACATCATTTGTCCAGTTCTAAAGTGACAGAATTTAGTCAAATTTCTTTGAAAGTATCCACTTTCTTGAATTAAAGATTTAAGTGCAGCATCAGTTTGGGCACCACACTCATCCAATGGATCCTTGGAACCAAAGTGACATACAACTGCTGCAGCAAACGCTTTAGAGGAAACCTTTCCATCTTTAGACCAAAGACTATCAATTGTATAAAGAGTTCGATGAAAGAAACTCTGTTTAAACTGAGAAAATAGGTTGACATTGCTACTGCTAGCATCATATAAGGGAATAGGGCAGTCACTTTGCACATCCAGACAAACAAAATTAAAAGATCGTGTCATTAGTAGGAGTGGACCTATTTCATTCACTTCAGCAAGTTCTCCCATGTCAACTCTCCTCCAAGTCTGCATTTTAGGAAAGTCCTCTTGAACAAAACTTAGGAAAGCTGGATCAGTCCATTTATTATCTTTCCAAATCAATCGCATAGACTCTAATTCTTGTTCCCATTTCCTTAATGCTGGACCTTGTGTTTCTTCTAAGTATTCATTAATTATTTTGTGCAATTTACTTTTCCCAGTTTTATCAGGACCAGATAAAACGACATTCACATGGCTTAAACACTCTGATCCTAGAAGTGGTGCTGGTTGATGTGATAATAATGGATAAGGTATATCTATAGAAAATAAAAAATATATAACTGAAGTGAATAATATTATTTCACAGGAGTATAAAACAAAGGAATGGAGGAATATACACCAGCCTGCTGTTTACACGACATTTAAGATATGTGGGTGGGAGGTGTGCCTATAACAACAATAGTATTTATTGTTGTTGATTACACATGAGTATATTCATGGTTATTGTATAGAAATTATTATTCTAAGTGAAAATATAATTGTAAGAAGAATATATTTGTAAAAATCATCCTAAATTTATTTGATAATACTGCTACTGCTATAAAGTTACTAGATTTTTGCTAACTTTGAAGACTGAAGAATCAACAGAAACTATAGATCTGTTTAAAGACATTTCTCAAGTAATAAACTCAAAAGCTTTGATCAGTCACACCCAAATCAAAGTGCTCATGCTAAAACATTCATTGGTTACTATGTGATTAATGTATGTGAATTAATTTTATTGGTCACTCAAAAGTCGCATACAACAATATACTACAATGAAGAAAATTAGATATACAAAAAATATATAGTTAATAAAAATGGTCCAAACTAATCTTAGGACCACCTGGCATGCTATGCATGTCTGGTGGTGCTGGTAAAAATCATCTTAAGATTATTTTGATAGTATTGCTGCTGCTAGAGGATAAGAATATTGCTAACTAAAGAGTTGGCAGAACTTATGGATCTGCTCAAAGATGATTCTCAAGTAATAGACTCAGAAACTTCGATTAGTCATGCCCAAATCAAAGCACTCACAGTAAAAGTAATGATAATTATTCATTGGTTGCTATTGCGTGTCAGCAGTTACTGTATGCAGGTTAATTTTGTTGGTCTCTCTCAAGCGATATAACATATAATAATAAACTAAAGAAAATAGACATGCAAATATATGCTAACACGTGATTCAAAACAATCATAGGACTGCCTGACATGTGCAGCATGCCAAGTAGAAAAAAATTAAAATTGCAAGTAAGTACCACCACTCACTTAGTAACCAAGTAGGCTATTTATAATATTACATCATGTGTTCCCCAGGTGCTTATTGTAAATGATAGTACAGGACTGAATATTGCTTCCTTTATTCAGTTTATCCTAATTAAAGCTTGAAACTGTGTTATATTTTATAAACTAGCTAATTCAAAATAGTTTAAAATAATTATTTTTCAAATCTGGTACTATGGACCAATGCCTATGAAAAATCAAGGCAAAATCTTTACAAAATAAGTATAATAATAAATAGAGTAAATGTTTTGTAAATTTTAAGCATAAAGTGTCAAGTTTTATAGTTTCAGATAAATGAGCAACTATCATAGTCCAAGAATTTTGTTATTAAAAAATTCATGAGTTGCATCAAACCACAAAAATGTTCTTTAAAAATTTTTTTACTTAAATATTTATTTTATCAAGTGACAACGTTGATAGATCTCACTTGAAAAATTGTGATGCTATAAACTCAAATCTTCTGGCAAAAAATATTAGGCATGATATAAAATGCCACTATACCATTTAGTTTACAGCATATGGTAGATAAATAATGTGGTTTTCTTTTAAAGAAATTAAGCTACACAGTCAAAACAACATCAAGCCACATCTCCAAGTATTGCAAATGCAGAATAATGAAGTTATTAACTGGCCACATGTACATCCCAACGTGGGACAAAATGGTGGATATTAAATGGGTTCGAAACAGTTACAGAATGATTTTTTACTTTTAAAAACTTGTTTAGCAAATTACATGTTTTACATTTTAAGATGTGTTGATTCTGCTTTCATATTTTATCAGGAGGTCCAAATTTCTCAATGAAGTATAGTCACAGTCTAGAGTATGTGCATTCGTGTTATCTTCAGCATGAAAAGAAATAGCTCTCAGAAAGTACTTATGTTCTAAGCATAAATTCCCAGATATTGATGACCCATTTTCAAACGGTATAATAACATAGATATAGACATAATATATAGATATTATAAAGTTTATAGTATGTTACAAGACAGACTGATTTGTGAAACAAGCAGGGTAAGACTATTATTGGAAGATGTAGTAATGTTTAATTCATATATTTATGTATTGTGGTTTGATTTATGATGTAATTTCCGGTTTTGTTATTGTATTTAAATTCATGTTATTTGTTAGTATTTCAGTTAGTTCTGTTATAGTTTTGTCATAGTCAGTTTGTTACGATTAAAGTGAAAAAGTATTGTCTTTTAAGTTACGACAGAAGATGCACATGTGCAGCATGTCAGATGGGAAAAAGATAATAAGTGTATGTGTGTGTGTGTGTATATACATATATATTGTGGCCAAAACAATTATAGGACTGGCTGGCACACAAAGCACATTGGTCAGTAACAAATGGGACAGCTATGTCTAAATCAATAAAAACAAATTAGGGATATAGCAATCCCTAAACAAATAACAGTCCTTTGTACAATCTAATTCGTACATGATACAAATAAAAGTTATATAATTTGTCTTTTGGCACTGCTACTTATGCAAGGATTGCTATACTTATCTATCTAGTTTCTGTAGTTTTTTGGCATTGCCATCCTTACATCCTTTTATTTTTTACTCGTATTTGTTTCCACTCTTTGTTTGGTAGATTATTCCATTTAGTGCATAGTAATCATTGGTGATTATGGTCTTTGTCAGTTGAAGTTAAGCAAGGGACTGAACAAGAACATTCATGTGATAAGCATTTCTCAGTGTTATGAGCTCTACCACTATAATAAGATACATACAAGTGTCATGCTTGAATAGAGCAGTCCCATCAAAAGCAGTCATTTGACAAATACACAGCTAAGTGCACAGTTTTATATTCACTAGGATATCAATGACAATTTACAATTTTTAATGAGCAAGGTTGTTATGTAATTCTAACTATATTCATAAACTTAAGATGATCTGGTTGGCTCCACATGATTCCATGTGTAGTCAAACTTGGTCTATAACAGTTTCCTCAGATATTCTCTATTCAAAAACTAACCAAATTTCTGGTGAAGTTCTTCTGCGGCTCGAGTCTCACCAGCATTTATCAGCGCCTGTAAAAGTGGTGCATAACTCTGAGGCTGTTCAGAACGTATCCACCTAGCAAACATCCCTTTCTGACATTCATGGCGATTGTCCTTATAACGTCTTTTTATCTGACGTAAGCTTGGTAGATCAATGCCAATTTTTTCACCCACTTTAAACCAGTCATTCAATTTTAAGGAAATCAAATCAGACAATTTAGGCTTTCCTGTGGACATAAAAAACTAAGCAGTAAACACGGACAAAAAATAAAAAAGAACTCACCTTGCATAGCCATGTCAGAAATAACTGACTTGGGTTGTTTATCAGTTATAGTCGGGATTTTCCCTGTAGGTAAAATGGGCGAGACTATTATACCTAAAAATACGTCACCAAAATTAAGATGTCAACGGGTGTCTGGAGTAAAATATA
Organism: Xestospongia muta; assembly: GCA_963693285.1. NCBI lineage: Eukaryota > Metazoa > Porifera > Demospongiae > Haplosclerida > Petrosiidae > Xestospongia > Xestospongia muta. The sequence goes on from OY848926.1 coordinate 4,152,458, forward strand.
CAAAAAGAGATCGGGTAGATTGTACTGCTGTGTAGATGAAGTTTAGGGTGAAACTATGATCATAATATATTTCAGAAGCTGTGAGTGTGACTAAATAAGATATATCATTAATACATTGTTTGTTCTGTTTACTTTAGTATGTCCCTGATGTAGTTATTGGTGCTCCTTATAAAGTCACTTAAGGATTATTAGATCACTTTAGAGTAATAAAGCTAAAATATACTGTAATCTAGACATGTTTTAATACCAGGAGTTTCACCATGAACGAAGTAATTAACCTATTATAACAAGTATAGAGGATCCAAATGGGTCTGATCCATAACTGGTGTAAAACGTGACCAATCTGCATTTTAGGGCATTTTTATAGACAGATTCACAGATTTGTAGAATTCCAGATTTATAGATTGGCCACTTTTTTATACCAGTTGATCCATATAAGGTAAAAAATATTGTGCATCTTAATTTGTGATTCTCTTGTCTCTCTCCTTCCATCTTAAAACTTTGCTCATAGAAGAGGGATATTTAAGATTGTTAAAAGTTGTAATACTCTAACTACAAATGATATTGTTCTACATATTATAAAAAACAGGTAGGCAATAATACATTACATTATTTATTATCATTACCTCACATAATTTTACAATTTATTACATTATTATTATATTATATTACCTTGGTATTGACCTTTGACAAGACTCAAATAAGAGGAGAGGAATAAGAAAAGAAGCAAATAATGACCATACTAAATGTATATATATATATATCATAGATGTTTAACTATATAAAATTATTTTATATTATATAATGATAAAAGACTTCTGCACTTGTGGAAATATACAGATGAAATATACAAAAAACATTTGAAGTTTGTAGAAACAAAAAATGCACTAGTAACAGCTAGCAAATAGCAATATATTGTTAATAAATATTATGACATAATAATTATAGATACAAATAATTATATCAACTGATACACACAATTAGATTTTTTTTAAAACAATAGGAATTTAATAACCAAAAACATTTGAATTAGATTAAAATATGCTATAGAGTAGGCAAGACTTTTTATATTCAATGTTCACAAATCATTTGCTGCCATAAAGTTACGTATTCCACCTGCTACAAGTAAATTATCTATAGAGGGATTCTCTACAACAGATAGAATTTTTTTCCATGTAACTTCCGTAGTTCGTTTGTCAAACCATAACTGAAGAACTTCAGCTAGTTTGCGAGTATCTGAGGAGTATTGTGGATTTTGTTCTAAGGGCTTTAGATCACCATCTTCAATCTCAAGGGCTGTTCCAATAACATACCATTGATAAGCAATAGGTTTCAGTAAATTCATAAGGTCTGATTTTTTTAGTTTGCTCTCTAAAATTAAATAACATAAAGTAATAATGTTAACTTTTATAACAGGGTGATGACTTGAAAATAGGATGGCCAGCCTTTAAAACAGGCCAATCAAATTAAATTGTTTTTATGTATAACTTATTTGAATTTGAAATAGTACAAATTAGGTGATGATGCAACAAATTTTTCATTAAAAACAATTGCTATAACAATATTTGAGGAACTATATTATCATAACCTCATTTCAACAGTATATCCTATTATTATCCACTTCATTTGGATCTATATATCAAGTTTGTCTCTTATATAACTATATTTAATATTTATGAAAGTAACTAACCTAGTATTTGAGACTTAGCTGGTTTTTTCTTCAGTAACATTTCATCTTCTTGTCCTAAAATTACATAAACTGTTATCTAAGAAATCAATTGTACTCTTACTGGAACAGGAGGATAGGACTGTACACATATCTTTGTCTTCTACTGGTTCCTGGTAATGAAGAGATAACATATATCATTAAAATGGATTGGTTGATCTAACCAACCCAGAGTCATCTATGTTGCATATAATACAGGAAAGATTCTATAAAGTAGCTAGTAAATGTCACACACTGCTATCATTACTAAACGTACTAGATTAACAGTACTGTGTAGATAATAGTCAGAGCAATATATGAATATTCTATTTGACATCTAATTATGTAGACAAAATGGATGCCGGGCCTGTGTGGGGGAATGTCACTATGTAAGCTGTTTCATTGTGTAAGGGCTGTCACAATATATGTAAAATTATAATAACCATCCCTATCATGCCTTTTTTGGAAGTTATTTATTTAAGTACAAAACTGTGTAGTTCCAGTTGTCATTTAGTAATCAAAACAGTACATATATTTTATGGGGAGATACAAGCAAACCAAGTGACTATGGATAATTATGTGTAATAGAAATTGTATACAACAAATATATAATTTACTACTTACATCATGCTCTGGAAACCAGATCTTATGTTTTTGTTGAAGATCAAAGCACTTCTCTTTGCAACACAATGTGGGATGACTACACATCATTCGAAGTGGTCGTTTTAGATCAGAGCAAAATGCAAAATGTGTATCATTCCCCTGTTGGCTGAGTGCTGGGCAATGGAATCCAACTTCATAGAGATGATGGCTCATGTAAGAAATGGATTTCTTCAGTTCCAATAATATATTGTTAATATCCTGAAGAGCAGATACACAAAGTCGTCGTGCATCGTGTAGACTTTTACAATCAACACGGAATTCAATTCGGTCTGTTTGTTGAGTTACATCTACTCCAGACATTGTTTGTCTGTCTCCTATGAAACTAACTCGATTTTTGTATTGTTGAATGTGATACTTAAGAATCCATTTTTTGGACAAATGAACTATTAGAGCAGGAAAAACACCCACTGGAATACAGCCCAAAGAAAACCTAATGACAAGAGGGGCAGGATCAAGTTTATGGATCTGTTTAGATGTTTCTTCCCTTATACCTGCATCAGGTCTAAGAAGACAAGGCATAAAGTAAACTAGGCTGTTATCATGAGTTTGTATTTCAGAAATAATGCTGTGGTATTTCAGGAGATCTATAATAGCAAGAGCAGGAATTGAACTATCTAGTTGTTCTATAATGTTTTCAAAAAAACTTAAAGAAAACTGCCCTGATTGGCGAATTTGTTCAACTAGCATCAGATCTTCTATATTTTCACCAAATGATGCAGCAATGAGATGGGAAATTGGCTTGAAAATGACATTAGGATCACATATCACCCATCCACTTAGACTTGGAATTTCTGGGTAGAAAAGGATGGTACCAAAACGCTTGTGAAAATGCTTTAGAACAATTTCTACATTTTCTTCTGAAATACCAAAACTAGATCCAATATTGACTGCATTATTAATGGTACAAATGCCTGTAGTATTTTCATAAATCTTACGCAAAGCAAAATAATAAAAATACCATGATGTTGGTATTTTTTCAGATCGAAAATGGCTATGAACAATTTCACTTAGAGCATCTCGAAGCAGTTGTAATTCTTCTTGTGTTCCATCTTTATTATCCAGAGGAAAAATAAGTCGGGATTCCTGTTGTATTGTAAATTTCTTCAAAATATTTTTACGTAAAAAGATATCAAAATCCTTACACCTCTGGATCTCATTTTCTAGCATTCTGATTACTTCTTCAGAAACTTGGTCTTTATGTGTACCAAGAATTAAAGCACTTGACTGCTCAGAAGATAAAGATGTGGAGCTTATTGCCGTAAAAAGCTGAAGGAGCATCTCCTTTATAGTAAGAATGGAAGGATATTTAAAAGGAGAAATGATTCCTTTTTTTTGTGTATAGATAATTTCGTACTGTTCATCCAAACCTCGCATAAGGTTGATAAATACAAGATATAGTACAGGACCAGTCATAAGAAGAGGAAGGATTTCATGAAACTCTGGTTGACCTCCAGTGTCGATAATCTGGAGTAATGTGATATCTTGTGCATTCTTTAGTAATTCTTGGATCTCTTTCCAATTTTTATCCTTGACCATCTTCCTCAAAAATATTGGTAAACTTGAATCATTTTTCTTTGATGTTCGTGAAACTTCAGTTAGTTTAACTGCTGGATCTGATTCTGTCACTGTCTGCATTTCTGATTGTGAAATTGAGGAGGATGAGGAGAATAAAACATTACTTTCTATTTCAGTCTCAGATTGCATGATTTCTTTGCCATCATTGGTTTGGTCATCATACAAAAACTCGTGTAGAATGTCACTACTGTTAGACCTGCTAATTTTTGCAGGAACTTCTTTTGACCGTAAAACACAATTGATGATAGCATTGACTTGTGATTCAATATCTTGTGATCTCCAACAGTTGGTGTTATCAATGAGAATAGACTCAGTGTCCAACACGTGGCAAAGGTTGACTGTAATAGCTTTCTCAATACCAGTACTTGTAGGTGGTATAATTTGACCCAGATTTTCAATTTCACCAGTAAGACGCATTCGTAAACTGGTTTTTCCAACATGTGGTGGGCCATATAACAAACTCTTGGCAGCTCGTAAACTGATACTACCCTCTTGGACAATGTGATCATGTAATAGGTCCACAACTTTGTCATTTTCATCTATATATAAACAAAAAAATAAGATAAGTAGAATTTAAACATACCTAACAAAGACAATTGTTGAGATTGTAAATTTCCTTCAGTTGAGGAAACTAATAATGATGGTTCACATACATGTCCAAAACACAACACTACTAGTGTCATATCACCTCTTTTACGACATTGTACAGCTAGAGGAGAACGAGGGTCAACTTGAGCAGCTGTCATATAGGTCTGTTCATGAATGTTCTTAATCTGGTCTAACACTACAGCAGCAACATTTCCAAAATTGTCACGAGATGTGGACTCAGTTTGTTGTATGGTGTAAAGAAGTGAAAGCATGGCTCGTTGAGGATCATCAGGTGGATCGCTGAGACTCTCTATACTTTTATATACACCATCTGTCATCAATAGAAGATATTGGAACGATAAATCAATAGGTATTGGACCAATAACAGTGGGTGTGGCTTCTCCAGGTGGAATGGCAGCATGACTATAACAAAACAATGATAAATCCTAATTCATAATGTGTTTTCTAACCTTAATGTATCCACATCTTTATAACCCTGTTTAATACTATAATCACCAATACATCGTGTGTTCTCTTGACTACCTAGTCGACCTGTTCCTTGTAGTTCTTTAGGATCTAAACCAATAGCATTTAGTCTACTTAATTCATCAGGATTCTCTACAGTATGATCTGTTGATAGCTACAATAGACAAACAGTGACATAATGAAAACAACAAGAGTTCTTATACATACTTGATCTATTATTGAACCATTTTCAGTGTTTCTAACTACAATAGCTCTTGAGTCACCAGTATTAGCAACATAGAGTAATCCATTGACAATAACAGCAACTACTGCTGTTGTCCCTCCAGCAATCTCTGGTTCTATTTCTTGAAGTCTTTGAACTTTCTCTGGATAAGACATGAGTGCTTGATAAGAACTAATGTCCTAAAAACTAACAACATCAAATGAACAACTAAAAGAACTCTTTACCTTAGGTATTGTTCTTTGGATGAGTTCTTTCTCATTAATAAATGGATGTAGCTTGTTAAAGAAAGCTTGTTCAGTATTTAGGAACACATTAGTTAACAATGTGCGTACATCAGAATGTTCAAGTTGATTTAAGATATCATCTGAATTAAACAATTTGTACATGTAATTATTAGCAAATGAAGATGCTTTGCTGCCATCATGTCCATCAAAAACAGCTAATATAGTTGCTCTGCCTTTTCTATTAATAGCAAAGGCTCTGTCATTATTAGCATGATCAGATTGAGGAGGTTGATCAACTGAATAGCAAGCATTCTCCAATGTTTCATAACTATAATAAACATCTGATTGTATTTTAGATGTCTCAGATACATCTTTAGCTATTCGCTTTGAAATTACTGCCCCTAAGAAAAAGTAAAGAGGAGTGAAAGTCTAAACAATATATTCATCAATTTAGAAAAAGTATAATATAGGGATGATGAATAAGTTACGAAGAAGGAATGTTATTTTTGTTGCAAGCACATGTCTATGTATAGGAGTGGCCCAAATTGTCCATTGAAATGTATATTGACAAAAACATCTTATTCCAGTTCAGAACCAGAACTGATGATAAAAATCTTTTAATTGTTTGCTTCATAGGTTAACACAAGGTTTCTAAGTATCATGTACACAATTAGTGAACTGTTTGATTTGTTCTTTCCTCTGCTGCCGTTGCTTTTTGCTTACAATAACTCAATAATTATAAACAAGTTTGAGCATGACTTTCACAAATGTAACATGTTTAACTATAAAAAATGACTTATAGGCATCATTTTGAGCACATTAAAAACAAAGCTAGTGATTTTAGCAGCTAACTACAAACAGATACCCTATAGAGAATCCATTTTATAAACAATTAATACTGGTTACAAACTGATGTGAACAGAGTTGCAATTGGAGTACTCTGAAACATGAGGCTCTGAACAAAGTTGACAGTATTGTAGCCATAAAGTTGACATTTTATTATGCTAGCACTGATCACAGAGCACTAGCTTGACTAGATAATCCTGGGTCTTCCTTCAAGGCAAAGAATGAAGCAGAAAAATTATCTACATTAGTGCTGGGATACTGCCAGATGCAAGAGAACTGCATTCTTGGATCTACAATAACTAAAACTAATTTTTGGAAGGGTTTTTACATTTTTGTTAATACATCGATGTAAATCAGCTTTAATTTTTCCATTTTGTTACAAGTTGCTTGTAACATAATACATGACAAGAGATGAGCACAGACATAGGAATAATGTTAGAGTTCAAACTAAGCTACCAATTGATAGAAGATGGAACAACAAGCAAATAGAATGTGGATATTTGTATTAAAAATTTCTGCAGTAAAGTTGTGATTTATTTTATTTGCTTTTGCCTAGATTGTACTCTGGGGCTCTTAATGAGGACTTGTGACAAAAAGTAAATCTATCAGCAAGTAACCCATGGCCGTATTAGTACTAGTTGTTGCATTTGGCTCAGTAAAGACCAACAAAAACTACACTTAAGCAACAACACAAGCACAATGCCACATTTTCCTTTTTAAATGTCCAGTCATACCATCCATATAAGGTTTAAGGTTTAGGGGTGGAATCTGGTTATCATAATAACTAGCTCTGTGTGTTAGGGACACCCCCAGTAGCACAACTGGATATAGCTTAACCTAATGAGGACTACTGTGATGACACCGAACTGACCAGACTTTTTGTGTAAATTCTCTGCAGCAACTGTTTCTCCAGCGTTTACTAGGGCTTGCATCAAACAATCATAACTTGACTCCTCACAATGGCGTAGCCAGTATCTAAACATCCTTCTTTTACATTCTTCCTTGTCACCTTTGTAGTCATCATTAAAGCGCTCCAAAGTCAATTTATCAACACTTAATTGTTGTCCTACACGATACCAGTTCGTTAGCTTCAACGAAGACAAGACGTTCGATTTAGGTTTTACTAAAATATAAACAAACAGGTGAGGGGTATTTTCTATTACGAGATTTAGCTGGTTACCTTTTTCGAGTGGAGTCGCCATCAAAAAAAAATAGATAAATTGTCAAGTCAGTGAAGTCACCCTCGCAGCTGACACGCCTAAAAAACAAACAGTCAAAATTTCGGATAATCACAATGGCGTACACAAACAAAATGGCTTCCATATCCGAGTTTTTTCTGCCTGGAATAGAAGATATGAAAGAAGAGATTGGCAAAGGATCTTACTGTACTGTTGTTAAGATGAAGTTCAGGGGCTTAGTCTGTGCTGGCAAGAGATTACATCAATTATTTAAAGATGTAAGAGAAGAAGACAAAGATGGCATTATGAAGAGATTTGAAGAGGAATGTGAGCTATTGAGTCAATTAAGACATCCAAACATTGTTCAGTTTCTTGGTATCTGTGAATCTGAAGATGGATTACCAATTCTTATTATGGAGTACATGGACCAATCTCTGACATCATGGGTGGAGCAATGTGGATCATTAACTGAAGGTCTCGCTTTTCCTGTTTTACACGATGTTGCATTGGGTCTTGCTTATCTCCATGGTTACCAACCATCTATCATTCATCGAGATCTTTCTGCCAATAACATTCTTCTCACAGCAGGTAGACAAGCTAAAATATCAGATCTGGGTGTGGCTCGCATTATTAACATTTCACCAAGTGATAGGGCCAAGTTAACAATGTGTCCAGGTACACCAGCATATATGCCACCAGAGTCATTTGAAAGTAACCCAACTTATGATGCCAAGATGGACTGTTTTGCCTTTGGTGTTCTCATAATCCATGTCCTCAGTGGAGAGTGGCCTGTTCCCTCGGCTCCTACCAGGGTTGATCCAAGAGATGAAGGATTAGTAGCAGTGAGTGAGTTTGATCGAAGAGCACAATTTGTGCAGAAAATTTCACCAGATAGTAATCTTTGTATGCTTGCCGAGTCTTGCCTTAATAACATCCCATCATCAAGACCTTCAGCCTATGATATATTGGACGAGCTAAGTAAGATATCATTACCTAATAGGACAACTTATAAATCATCTGAACAACTTCAAGAAGAGAATGCATTCCTAAAAGATCAATTAGAGGCTGCAAAATCAAAACTACAAGCTACTGAAGAAGAAATGGCAAGTCTTGCTTTAGCACACTCATCTTATGAGAGTCAATCACAAGCAAAGAGTAGAGAGTTGGAACTAGCACAAAGCGAGCTAACCAGTCTACGTCAGACATTTAAACCGCTACAAGATTTGATTTCTACACAAGGGAAAGCACTGGAAGAGAAAGAGATTGTCCTCTCCTCTCTGAGTGGCCAACTTAGTAAAGTAAACTCAGTCACATCACAGGTAAGTAATAAGTGCATGTGTACATGAATTGATGGATGGATTATTGGATGTACAGACACATTGATAAATTTTAAATTGATGCTGTCTGTTCTTGTTAGGTCCCTAATGTACAGTTTCAATGGGAGAGGTGTGGTGACTTACCTCTAGTGGCATCTGTAATGAAAAGTGTCTACACAAAAGGTGTGCTTTGTGTTGGAGGAGGACATTCTGATGAAGTGGTCGATCGTCGTAAACTTTTCAAAACATCTGACTTAAAAACTTGGACTTCTTTTCCTCTGACTCCAGTAATGTTTTACGGTTTGACAGAACATTCCGGTAATTTACTTCTAGTGGGTGGATTGACTGCAGATGCTCCAGGAAAAACCGTCTTCACATGGATGTGTGATCCATTGGGTTCTGCCTTCACTTTAGTCAATATACCTTATGTATTAAGCAAGCGATCACACACAGGTATGACCACTATATACAACACATGGTTACTTCAAGTTGGAGGGATTGGTGAGAAAGGAGAGGTAATGAGCAACTGTGACGTCCTCAAAATAGGTGATCCTAACTGGGTCCCTTTTCCTTCCCTTCCCAAACCAGTCTACTCACCCTCATGTCTTTTCTTTAATGGTAAAGTTTATGTGACAGGTGGATATGCAAACTTGAAGCCACTTCAACCAAACAAAGATGTCTTCTGTCTCACTTGGGAAACAAGAGAATGGCACAAACTTTGCACAGCACCCATGACATATGCCACATATGCTACTGTCTGTGGCATGTTGGCTTGTATTGGAGGTCTAGATGAAGGAGGTAAACGCACAGCTGATCTAATGGTGTTTTCAGAGGAGTCCAAGACATGGGTTAAGTTAGGAGAGGTACCTGAAATTCTTAACAAGTGTTCGACGACTGCTTTACCTACTGGAGAGATTGTTGTCATTGGTAGTAATAATACTACTGGGAACTGTTCTCATGTTTATAAAGGACGCCTCTCTTTTTAAGCTAATTCTTTCTTAGTTTGTTTATATTTGAAAACGAAAATATATAACATTACCAACTATTACCCACAAAGCTATATTTTTGAATAAATATTCTGTTAACATTTCACATTGTTCATGAATATAAGCATTAGTGATTGGAGTGGTCGTTATCATTACAATTATAACATTACATTGACCTGGGGGCTGGAATTGGACTTCTAGTGGGAGTACCCTGTCCCAACATGAGCTAGAGATGAGAAAGTTAATAAGTGAGATTCTATTCTCCAATATCATTACAAAATGTGTTACCTGTTTTGTTTGCATGTCTTGCATGGTCACCATTTCAATGCGTTGTTGTTCAATGAAGGCCGGAAACCAAAGTATTGCTAATGATGTACCAATGACCCAGGCAGAGCGACCAACCAACCAGTATGAGAATGAAAAGGCACGTTTTCCAAAATTCCACCAAGGATCAGGCACCATTTCAGTTAAACCTACAAGACGTTCAACTACACTCTCCTCAATTTGTTCCAACTAGTATAACAATGAAAAAATGGGTGTGGCTAATAAAATATAAACCCGATTGCTAAATTTCTCTAACCTCTTCTTCATCGATCTCACTTTCCTCATCCTCTTCGCTCACTTTTAGGCCTTTAAGACGAACACCAAGCCCTGGATCATCACCGAGAGACCCCAAGGTCGCTCTAAGTCCAGCCATAATGATTTCTCCAACACGTGTTTGAGCCACACCCAATGTCCAGTAAGGGAAGTCCCCTTTCCGGATACTAACCGTTTATCTTTGTCTGTTGTGTTGGGTGTTTTAGCTAGGGTATCAATCATGCTTCCTATGACACAAGTAAGAGACAAGAGCTGATATATTACTGTCTGTATTGTATTGTTTTAATTAATAAGATTATATATATTAACCTATTTCTGTATTGGCTTTCTTATAGCGGCAGTACAGTTGGATGTCAAATATTGAACCTTGTCCTAATTGTAGTGTTGGAGCATCTGCTAATGAACAATTTCAAAATCACTCTCAAGGCTCACCTATCAGAAACAATGAAGACAGGTTAGTTTATAGTCAGTAAATTGGGAATATGTTCAATTTCTTATATTTTAGATTTTACCATGGTACTCAACATAATATTCAATTGTGTATGGTACTAGATGGACATGACGGAGAAAAGGCAGTTGAATTTGTTAAAGTGACGTTAGCAGGACAACTATTGTTACATGAAATAGTTGGAGGGCCAAATGAAATTTTAGTTGCTATTGAGAAGGCTTTTCGGGAGACAGAGAAAAATTTTTTTCTTGCAATGGATGATCCTATTGGACGTAGATTAGCACTGCGAGCTGAGATCAGTGTAAGTCTGAACACTAATACGTCAGTACATGAACATTATATATAGTCTGGTTAATAACCCCAACTATGTATTATTAAAACTGATTTAATAAGTTACATATGCTTCATAGAGAGGTTTATTATAAATCATGACTTACTTATGTTAAAAAGGTGGTAGAGCCTCCATCAATCACTTTCTTTACAGACAGAATATATTACATTCAATAATTGTCAAAATGTCAACACGACAACTTTAGCAAATCAATCTTATTGATAGGATCATACTTTATTTCTATAGCAAAGAGCTCACAATTCTTATGATGCTCAAAGACACTATCCTCAACAAGTAGAAGAGTTAGCTCGTTTGGATTCTCAAATTAAGGGGGGTACAACTGTTGTCCTCTCTTTCGTCTGTGACAATCAGTAAGTGCTTCCTTAACTAAAAACGCCACGATGAAGAGCTAATGTAATCCTGTATGTCTAATAATCAGACACAAACTAGGCATGCTACATGTATACTGGTAATAGTAGATACCATAATGAGGCATTTCTATAATGACGCATATCTACACATTGTTATAATATTGTTTACATTCTTAGACTTTATGTTGCAAATGTGGGAGACTCCCGAGCTTTACTCTGTCAAGAAGCCAACGGTCAGATAATGGCATCACAGTTGTCAGATGATCATAATGTGTTCAATCCTGGAGAACTAAAAAGATTAACTGAAATAGGTCTAAATAGTGAGATGTTGAAACAGTATCGTCGCTTGGGTCCTTTTCAAGTGACTCGATCAATAGGAGATTATGCCATTAAAGGCGGCTATAAGGAAGTGGATACATTAAGGTTAGTGAAGAAGATGCCTTCTTTAAATAAAGACGTTGAAAAGAGTTGAGTATTTTCATCCATTTTATAATGATTATACTTGACTGATATCTTGGAACCTTTGTATAAAATCAGTCCTAATTTAATTGCTTTAGTTAAAGGTACATACCCTTCAAGATAATTAATGAAAAGTAATTAACAATGTTCAAGGTATTCTTGTATTAGAAGTATCTTATGTTACCAGGGTTACCGTCATATAATGTAGTAACGTAAAGTTACCACACTGTCCCATCTAGTATCATTATCAATGTGATCTTCCCTCTCTTTAGTTCAGCAAGTGAAGAGCCTGGCTCATGTATTCCATTTATTAATGGCCCATGGGATATCAAGTCACACGATAAAGCATTCCTTATTCTTATGTCAGATGGTCTCTATGAAGCATTTGGTGGCTGTATTAAAACAAGAAGTCCTCCAGAAGTTCATAATGCTCTTGCTTCATTAGTTGCTGAAGAAATGAGATTACACAAGCGCATGGATCGTGTAGCTCAGGCAGTTGTGAATCGAGTTAAAGAGCTGTATCGACAAGTTATCAAAGATGGTCGTCTAGATGATATCACTCTAATAGTACAGAATTTTAGCTATCCTATGAGCGACTTAACACCCACTGGTACTGATCATCCTGATAACGCTTTTATGTACACACCAAAGCCTCCAGTCAATAACTCTGAAGGTATTTTTGTCAAGGAAGAGGACATGTCACCTCGACATGTTACCCCTGGATCCAGAGACTCTATCAAACATCTTACACAAGGAATGGCAAGCGTGTCTGTTAATCAAAATCCTAAAGATGATAAAGTGGCAAAAAAATTATTTAAAGACCTTCCTCCTCTTCCGGTACATGAACAGGTGCAACAAAAAGAACTACGGCCACCCGCTGTACAACCACCACAGTTGACTCCAGAACAAGCCAAGCTAGGCACATATATCACGCCTTATATCTTATTTCCTAGTGGATTTCCTTTTGATTTAACATTAGAACAGCTTTAGTTTTGTGGTCTATGATTTTTAATGTGTGTTAATGGTTAATATACATCTATTATTCAGTAATAATTATTAATTTTAAAATGGGTGTGGTTTAGCATTATGGGTGTGTCCTCTACAATTTTTGAATTCTCGTACTTGGCAGTACTTCGTCTAGACCTTTACGAATCCACTGACTCATTATAAATCTCTTGTAAGAATGGCTTCAGTGAGTCTACTATAGCTTTACACTTAAAATGTCTTTGTAATTGTCCTTGTATTGTAGACATCTTCCAGTGGTAATGTTGAGAACTTGCCTCCTCATGTGATAAAGCGTATTTCTCGGGAGGTTCTTGAAATATCAGAGAATCCTCCTGAAGGTATTAAAATGTTCCTTAACGAAGAAGATATCACAGATATACAAGCATCTATTGAAGGACCCGGTAAGCAAGACTCTAAAATGGATGTTCAATGCAAACATTTGACTTATTTTACAAACAGCTGGTACACCTTATGAAGGTGGGTTATTTAAGATGAAACTAGTACTTACTAAAGACTTTCCATCTGCTCCACCACAAGGTAAGATTTTCTTAGTTAATCTATGTATTATTGCCTGCCATTTCTTTCCTGTAGGATTTTTTTTGACAAAAATTTTTCACCCTAACGTGGCAAAGAATGGCGCTATTTGTGTTAATACACTAAAACGAGATTGGAAACCAGATCATGGCATCAAACACATATTGCTGGTAAGTTATACACTCATCACATCAAACTGTTAGTACCTCACTGTGACTTCAGTCCCAGCAGAAATATCATGCTTAAGCGTGAAATATACCTTAGACCCTATACTATTAACCTTGGAACCTACATGTATTAATTTTGCATTAAAGTATCACATTTCTCTGCTAAGATTCTAGACATTTTAATAATGAATCAGTGAAATATAATTTACTTGCCTAAGTGGTTTGATGAGTGATCGAATATGATAATTCACTGTAACAAGATTAAATCTCATTTCTTCCTCCATTATCTGTAGACTGTCAAATGTCTATTAATATATCCCAACCCAGAATCAGCACTAAATGAAGAAGCTGGCAGATTATTACTAGAACAATATGATGAATACTCTAGATACGCTCGTATGATGACTGAAATTCATGCTAAACCTTCAAAATCATCATCAAGTAAAAGTGACACACCCCTAGCAACTGAGGAAGGCCAAATTGAAGCAAAAAAGAAGACAGTAGAGAAAGAACCAATGACAGGAGCAACAGGAAATCCAGTCGATAAAAAGAAGAAAGAAAAGAAGAAAGCATTGAAAAGACTTTAATTAGATAGTTATATTATATTTATTATTGAGTCTGACTCTCACTGCTTTATATTCTCATGACCACAAAGTTTTACACTCTGTATTTCTTCACTCAAACATTGCTTTATCAATGTAGACACAATTCACATTAATATTATTTGTAATAATGACAATTATTTCTCACACAATTATAAACTACTATATATAATTATTAATACATGGCACGTTTATTATATATAACTCATTGTCTTTGAGCTGAAAGAGAGAGTTCTCCAGATTCTAACAATGGTTCTCTCAATTCAGAGTAATTGACCGTGGACGGCAGATCAGTATTCTCATTATCAGGTTTATTTATCAATACCAATGTTTCTGTATTTTCCTTTTGACGCATTGATTTATTCCACTTAATTGTTATGGGTATCTTTTTCAGGCATTTTTGAATGAATGGATAACTGTTTGCAATGTGATAGAAACAAACTAAAGCGAAAGCAATGTAAGCTAAAAACACCATCACAGCTACATAGACTGTCTCCAAAGTGATGACATTGGCTTTGACACGAAGGTTTTCAATTCTATCAGAGAAGTACAAATTCCCCATGACCAGTAAAAGTATGTTAAGTTGTAAGTATACATCAAGAATATTTTGAGCTTTACCTTTGAAGGGTTTGAGGATGATGTGAGCAAACAAGAACACTACAGTAAATACTCCCAGAAGAATCATGTTGAGTGGATAAGTAACATAAGCAGACAAAATAAATGGTATAATTCGAAGAAATAGCCTCAAACCAACCCAAAACTGAAACTTTGCACGAAATGGTGCCCAGAATGCATCATATATTGGAATAAATTTTGTTCCTAACCTTGTTCTTAGTGTAAAAGCTGGAAACAATATAAAAATAGGAGCTGGAATAATATAGACCAAAATAATAACAATACTCAAACAGGCTAAAGGAGCGTGCTCTTTGCTAAAGTAAACCACAGAAGGATCCAGTGCCCAACGCCAAGGATGTATTGCACCATTTAAGTTTGTAACACTCAACGAGAACACACAAGTTTGTAGAGTGGCTGTGTAGCTTAAGAGCATTACGCTGGCAAATACAGATGCACCATTTTCCTTTAACCATTTCCTCTTCATAAACTCAAAGCGTGCTAAGTAGGTGTATAAGCCAAGTAGAAGCCAAAGATACATTGGAAATGCAAAATAAAGATATGTTCTGTGAAGAGTAGTCATGCCATCATAGAAGCAACTTGGAAACCCAAAGCCAAGATTAATTGAAGAAATTAAGATCATGATGTAGTATGTATTGGACGACATCAGCAAGTACTGTTGATAAGGTGCTATGACATTGCAATAGAAAATAATACTGTTGAAGAAACCGTGAGCTACAGTTATTCCAATACGACCAATAGTGTATATGACAGAAAAACCACCAAATATGAAAAAGATTATTAGCGTAAGACCTGTGTTTGAACACTTCTTGCATTCATTAGTCCCAAAAACAATACTTAGATTTTCTTCACACTGTCCACACAAAACACCAGTTCTATGAAAACCTTCTTTACATTGTATATCAAAATTTCCATTAGCAATGTTCTTGAAACCCACCTTACAGAAATCAAACAAACACGAATGACTTGTTAACTGCCTTTCCCTATCAACTTGGCCCAACCAAAAACCATTAGGGACACCGAGAGTGGCTGTCTCTGCGTTACATTGAATGAAATTATATTGTAGTACTCGTTGACTGCATTGACAACTCTTGTATAGTGAAGTTGAATTGGTATTAAATTCAAATCCCAGATAGCAATCTTGAATCTTCACAGTGAGACTTGTTTCAGCATCTGATGACACAGAGAAGATAGCAATCTGAACATCCATATCTCCTTTTGGTTGAATCTGAGTCCGAACAGATACAGGTATGCTAGTAGTGTTACGACGATTAACAAATGAGTAACCTGTGTCTCCATCAAGATATGATTTGTATTGACCTAATACATCGTGATCAATCACAGAAGAAGTAATAGCATTTGGAGTTGTTTGATTGAACCGATCAATAGCTGTGACTGACAGATTGAGATTCTCTCCTGGCATAATAAAAACATCAGATGGAACCTCTACTTGAAGTATGTAAGCTGGTGTAGCAAGGGTATCATTATCTATTGGTGGATCAAACAAAAACACACCAAGATTTTCCAAAAACTCATAAGCTGACGAGCCAGTCATATTACTATAACGTTGTCGTAAAGGAGCTATCCAAGAACAAGTCTCAAGAGTTGATCCATACACAGCATTACCAATTGGAGCTTGATTTTTTATAAACCTAATTGTGATGTTTAAATCTTTGACATTGGGACACGTGTCATAACGTTGGCAACTCAAGTCCAGGACATCAAAAAATAAAAAACAATCATAATAGTTCATGTTAATATGTGAATCAATACTTGAAAAGTAGAAAGCACCTCCATAAACATATGCTGTGTTCTGTGAGATTGTTACAAGACTGTTGTTGTGAACCACAAGAAACGAGGAGTAACTAAATTCTATAGCACCACCAAAAGCACCAGTGTTATTACTAAAACAAATGTAATCATATACATCTACAACACTGCTTGCTGCACGAATAGGAGTACCAGTGTTATTGATAAACATCGAGTTACCAGCAAAGGCCACACTGATTGCATCCAACTCAATAATGCCAGAACTTGAAGATCTTTGAATGTGAGTTAAAATTACATTGCTTTTAAAAACACAGCTTTTAAATGTAGTCTTAATACCCAGTTGAACACCAGAATGTTTTGCTTCATAGAGATATGAGACTCCACCCCTGTATCCTTTGTTTGCCTCAAAGTGACAATTCTCAAATAGAATCTGATCTTGTTCAAAGGTAGATGAAATTGCAATGTAGCGAGAATAAAGAAGAAATGCAGGTGCTGATACTGCAATGTTCTCAGTAAACGTGGAGTTTTTGATGGTAAAAACGTTTGCACCATTAGGTAGTGGAAGCTTCCTACTCAAAGGGAAAGCAATATCTTTACCAATTGATATCCCTTGACCACGTGTGTTGAATATTTCATTGTTGCTATCAACAGTTAAATCGAGACCATTCTTGTGAAAGACACTGTCACTGATATTCACTGTATTGTTACTTACTCCAACAAATAAGGCTATATAGATGGCACCACCAACACTAGCTGTATTATTAAGGAAAAGGCAACTGTCGATGTTTACTATCACTCTGTAAGTTTGCTGAACAAAAAACAGACTTAATCCACCCCCACCACCTACCTCATATTGTGTAAAGCTATGAAACAGAGATTGGGTATATGAATAAAAAAACTCACTTAAAGTTGATGTTCCACAATGTGAGTTATATAGAAATTTACTGTCATAGATGGTTAGGCTTGAACGATCCACTTTGAGTTCTGTTTCATGATAGTTTATTATCAATCCACCTCCTATACCATGTGCTCTTCCATCGTTAATATCAAAATAGTAACATACTGGACGATAGTTCCCATAGAAAACACTAGAAGTGATTACAAACTCTCCCATTACATTGACTGCCAACACACCAATACCATTGGTGTCTCCCACATATACTTCATGTAATGTAACATTGACAGAGTGAGCGATAACAACCCCAACTGGTACGACAATTGGTAAATAAAAAATACGAAAGTCTGAAACAAAATATATAATAGTTTGTATGGTTTCATTCAAGTTGGTATAGGACAGACCACAATTTGAAATTGCCAACTTTTGCAATTGTAGGCCACGAACATCTATGAAGGTCAAACCAATCCCATCTGTACATGTGATATTAGTATCATATGAGCTATTACCCCCACCAATTAGAGTAATATTAGTTTTATTAAATACAGGAGTGAACTCTGTCAGTCGGTGACAACCAGGTTCTAAAATCAAAACTGTATCAGAGACCACATCATTCAAAATGGACTGAAGACTAGAGCCCTTAGCATCGAGAGGTTTAGTATCATCATCACCTTCACAATCTAGAGATGATGGTAGGACTACAACAGATTTTATGGAAGCTATGAGGAGAGAGAGAAGAAGAAACCAATAGAGATAAACTAGCTCCCTACTACCTGACATGTTAATAATGATGACACATCACATACTAATAAGAATTTAATTAAAGTATGACACACTAAAATAACACTACTAATGTCAAAAATGTAACACTACTAGTGTCATATCATCTCTTTTACGACATTGTACAGCTAGAGGAGAACGAGGGTCAACTTGAGCAGCTGTCATATAGGTCTGTTCATGAGTGTTCTTAATCTGGTCTAACACTACAGCAGCAACATTTCCAAGATTGTCTTGAGATGTGGAGTCAGTTTGTTGTATGGTATAAAGAAGTGAAAGCATGGCTCGTTGAGGATCATCAGGTGGATGGCTGAGACTCTCTATACTTTTATATACACCATCTGTCATCAATAGAAGATATTGGAATGATGAATCAACAGGTATTGGACCAATAACAGTGGGTGTGGGTTCTCCAGGTGGAATGGCAGCATGACTGTAACAAAACAATGATAAACCCTAATTCATAATGTGTTTATCTAACCTTAATGTATCCACATCTTTATAACCCTGTTTAATACTATAATCACCAATACATCGTGTGTTCTCTTGACTACCTAGTCGACCTGTTCTCTGTAGTTCTTTAGGATCTAAACCAATAGCAGTTAGTCTACTTAATTCATCAGGATTCTCTACAGTATGATCTGTTGATAGCTACAATAGACAAACAGTGACATAATCAGAACAACAAGAGTTTTTCTACATACTTGATCTATTGTTGAACCATTTTCAGTGTTTCTAACTACAATAGCTCTTGAGTCACCAGTATTAGCAACATAGAGTAATCCATTGACAATAACAGCAACTACTGCTGTTGTCCCTCCAGCAATCTCTGGTTCTATTTCTTGAAGTCTTGAGACTTTCTCTGGATAAAACATGTAGGCTTGATAAGAACTAATGTCCTAAAAACTAACAACATCAAATGAACAACTAAAAGAACTCTTTACCTTAGGTATTGTTCTTTGGATGCGTTCTTTCTCAGTAATAAGTGGTTGTAGCTTATTAAAGAAAGCTTGTTCAGTATCAAGAAACGCATTAGTTAACACAGTATATATATCAGAATATTCAAGTTGATTTAAGGTATCATCTGAATTAAACAATCTGTACATGTAATCATCAACAAATGAAGATGCTTTGTTGCCATCATGTCCATCAAAAACAGCTAATATAGTTGCTCTGCCTTCTCTATTAATAACAAAGGCTCTGTCATCATTAACATGATCAGATCGAGGAGGTTGATCAACTGAATAGCGAGCATTCTCCAATTTTGCATAACTGAAATAAGTTGGTGACTGATCAAAGTTTTGAGGCTGGTGTGGATGGTATCCAGAGGAAGGTGCAAGACCATGCTCACTAGAAGGGTGTGGTCCAGAGATAGACATGTGACCATACTCGTTAGATGGTTGGGTTCCAGAAGTAGCTGGAACTGGAACATCACTCAACTGTTGTGGATATTCAGATATATCAGGATAGATAGAGGCAGGAACAGTCTTTTGAACAATATTAGTTGAAGGCTGAGTGTTAATGACTGTTTTTAATGAGTCAGTTTGAATATTAGAAGAGCTATTATCACTACTATATCCAGAAGTCAATGAAATGATACCAGTACCAGGTTGACTAGACTCAGCACTAGTAGGTGGAGCATTACTCTCTGATGTAAATGTTTTAGTAGAAGTACCAATAGGACTGGTACTCTTTGATGTAGTAGGGTTACTAGTTGAACCATAAGTGTTCATACTGGTCACTGGTAAGAGGAGAGGCTGCTGACTTTGACCTAAACTTTTTTCTGAAGTGTTTGGTGACTCTTTCTGTTTTGGAATCGTTACTGTCTGATCAGAGACATTACCATCCTCTTCATAAGTCTTCAAAGTAGATGAAGTTTTAGCATCATCATTGTCATTAGCAGTTGATGTTGTGATATCCTCATTTGTTGTAATTTGATTACTGTTGTTAGTGGTAGTCTCATTTCCTTCTTGACTTTCATTTCCTTTCTCTGGACTTGATTCATAATCAGATTTATGGCAACACTTACACTTACGACAACAGAAGCAACAACAACAAAGCTTACAGAAAATACAGCCCATTGTGATATAGCTCTGGAAATTTTCAGGAGTAAAGGAGGTGTGTGTTATGTCTCTGGAAATTGCCAACTAAGCATTAAGTATAACCAGGTGTATATGAATATAGTTATTAATCAAAACAGTCATATGATTAACACGCAATATTGTATGTTCCCTCCTTCGTGTATGTTCTGTAATTAGTAACAGTCTATTTTTAGACTAATCTCACACATAAAGAAACAATGTAGGTATAGTGAAAGTATGAGATCACAATCAATGTGGTATTGTTACTGATGTGTCTGTGTCTGTGTATGTCCAAAACACAACACTACTAGTGTCATATCATCTCTTTTACGACATTGTACAGCTAGAGGAGAACGAGGGTCAACTCGAGCAGCTGTCATATAGGTCTGTTCATGAATGTTCTTAATCTGGTCTAACACTACAGCAGCAACATTTCCAAGATTATCTTGATATGTGGACTCAGTTTGTTGTATGGTATAAAGAAGTGAAAGCATTGCTCGTTGAGGATCATCAGGTGGATCGCTGAGACTCTCTATACTTTTATATACACCATCTGTCATCAATAGAAGATATTGGAATGATGAATCAATAGGTATTGGACCAATAACAGTGGGTGTGGCTTCTCCAGGTGGAATGGCAGCATGACTGTAACAAAGCAATGATAAACACTAATTCATAATGTGTTCATCTAACCTTAATGTATCCACATCTTTATAACCCTGTTTAATACTATAATCACCAATACATCGTGTGTTCTCTTGACTACCTAGTCGACCTGTTCTTTCTAGTTCTTTAGGATCTAAACCAATAGCAGTTAGTCTATTTAATTCTTCAGGATTCTCTACAGTATGATCTGTTGATAGCTACAATAGACAAACAGTGACATAATGAAAACAACAAGAGTTCTTCTACATACTTGATCTATTAATTGAACATTTTCAGTGTTTCTAACTACAATAGCTCTTGAGTCACCAGTATTAGCAACATAGAGTAATCCATTGACAATAACAGCAGCTACTGCTGTTGTCCCTCCAGCAATCTCTGGTTCTATTTCTTGAATTCTTTGAACTTTCTCTGGATAAAACATGTAGGCTTGATAAGAACTAATGTCCTAAAAACTAACAACATCAAATGAACAACTAAAAGAACTCTTTACCTTAGGTATTGTTCTTTGGATGCGTTCTTTCTCAGTAATAAACGGTTGTAGCTTGTTAAAGAAAGCTTGTTCAGTATTAAGGAACACATTAGTTAACACAGTATGTACATCAGAATATTCAAGTTGATTTAAGGTATCATCTGAATTAAACAATTTGTACATGTAATCATCAACAAATGAAGATGCTTTGTTGCCATCATGTCCATCAAAAACAGCTAATATAGTTGCTCTGCCTTCTCTATTAATAACAAAGGCTTTGTCATCATTAACATGATCAGGTCGAGGAGGTTGATCAATTGAATAGCGAGCATTCTCCAATGTTGCATAACTGAAATAAACACCTGATGGTACTGGTAAGTGATTACTACTGTAATGATATCCAGAGATAGATTCATGGACAGAGGTAGACTCATAGCCAGAAATCTGTTGTCTCTCTATAATCTTTGGTTGCCCAGAGTTAGATTCGTGGCCATAAGTCTGCTGTTCAGAGGTTGGTTCATGGCCAGAAGTCGGTTGTCCAGAAGTAGGTTCATGGTCTGAAATCTCTTGTCCAGAGATATGTTTATGGCCAAAATGAGCTTGTTGTGGATATTGTTCAGAGATAGGTAAGTGAGAGAAGGAAACAGATGACTCAGCCTTAGGGACTTCTTGATTTGAATCAATTTGAAAAGAAAATGGAGAACCTCCATATTCAAGACTGGAAGATGCTATTGTTAATGAAGTAGTATCAGTATCGCTAGCTTGACCAATAATTTGATCATTGGTAATAGAATGAACAAGTGACTCAGTAGTGTCAATCTGTGATGGTACTGCTGTAACAGGAGTGAGACTAGATGGGTTCTGTGATATAGTAAGAGACACTTCTGTATCATGTTTACTAGTTGAACCATAACTGTTCTGTGTGTCATCGGGAAGTAGATGATCCTTTTGAGTCAAGTCCTTTGGTGACTTTGTTCTGTTTCTTGGTTTAGGGACTGGGGCAACAGAACCATTGTGCCACTTTTGACTATTGCTATTAAAACTGGTAGATATAGTATCAAGTGAGGGTGTGTCATCAGTACCATGAGCTGACTCAGTTGTTATTAGATTGATATTTTCATATTTTCCAGCCTCAAGATCAGAAGGATCATGACTTCCACTTCGACCACATAATCTGTGGGCAATATCACTAAATGTACCACCCATATCTGAACAGGAAGAAGGTAGACTCTTACTTTCGCCAAGTACTTTAATTTTTCGTTTAGACTTATGTGCCATTTACGTTTACACAGTCGAATACCACACCCATTATCCAAGCTCCACCTATATAGTCAGATGGCACAAAGACAGGAAGTTTTGCAGCTCTATCGTACTATCTTTAGACTAGCACGTGGATGGCAGGCCATATCAAGAACAGACACAATTAACGAAAGACAGTATATTAAAAATGAAGCTAGAAAACTGTTCCACAAAAATAAAGAAGTACTTTTAAATAACATTAGATGTAATCATTGTTCTAATTATACTGTAGCTCCAAGATAAAGAAGAAATCAAATTATGTATAGAGGAAGCAAAATCAAGAATAGAACTAGGTGATCATAATTAGTAGACAGTTCTAATATAATCTTTATTCCCTCTGATAGCACTACACTACAAAAATCCTTATCCAAGATTGGTACGTTATCATTAAATATATCTTCTTTCCTCATCACAACATACATTACAGGTGAATGTTCCACCAAATTTTGTACCAGCAAGTAAAAATAAAAAATCACAAGTTCGTCAAACAAAACAATCTAAACCAATTTATATACACTCACAAGATAATTAATATCACTTGTTTACAAAACATTGACTAAATCTATAAGGACATCCTCCCACGTGTTTATACTCTATAATTAGACTTGTTTTATCTGAATATATTAAATTTCATGTTTCAATATGTTACTTACAATTGACTGATCATAATAGGATTGTGTTTAATGAGAGGCAAATTTTAGTCTCATCTCAATAAGACCATCCTATCCTTCAATGTAATCACAAATAACATGTCTTTTCTTGAATAGTCATGTAAATGCTGATCAAATGTTTTTTACATACAATATGGGACTTGCTCTCCATAATATAAACTCTATTCACATTACAGTTAACATACATAATTGATCTCCTATTTGGTAGTAGGACACGATCTCTTTGTATGTCCTGGTATACCACATAAACTACAAGTGGGTGGCGCTCTTTTTTTAGGAGCAGGCCCACTGTTGCCATCATTAGCAATAGATGCTGGTCTAGCTCTCGTTTTGATACCAGATCCTCGTCCCCTACCTGATGGAACATCAGCCCACTCAAAATAACCACACTGTTCTTCTCGAGGTTTAGGACAAGTATGAAATGGTCTACCTTGATTTTGACCTTGATGTACTGTTTTCCTATAACACAGTGTGATCTTCTATCTACAGTAGCAACAGCAGTAACACTTACTGTACAGCTTGTAATCCACATCGACAGGTCAAGCCTCCTCTACCTCTACCTCTACCAACACCCGAAGAACCTCTGCCTCTTCCTCTAAAGATGAAACAGATACTCAATAAAGTGATCACATTAATAGCATACAAAACCACTATTGTTTTTGCCTCTTACCTCTTAGTGTAAAGAAATCCAGGACCAGAGTCCCTTCCTGATAAAGAAAAGTTGAGTGCAGTTATCATGATATTGGTTACCTTGAGGATCATAAGAACTAGATGACGAGGAATAAGAAGAAACAACTCCAGTATTAGCTTCATCAGCCCAAAGAAAGAAATTACATTTACCTTCATCATCTCTTTTAGGACACTTATAAAACTGTCGACCTACAAAATATATACATGTAGTATCCATAATACTTAAATAGAAGAAAAAGACCACTATTTGTTGTTGTAGTTACTAAGCGATGTACTTTAGTATGTTTTTATACCTTTGTTCGCACTTTGCTCATTTCTAACAGTTAACAATATGGCCTCTTCTCCACACATACAGACCACACCTCCTACTCCACCTCCTATCATACCCACACGTGATACAGTAGGACTTGATGCAGCATGATTGGGTTGAAAAGATGGAAC
Organism: Xestospongia muta; assembly: GCA_963693285.1. Classification (NCBI taxonomy): domain Eukaryota; kingdom Metazoa; phylum Porifera; class Demospongiae; order Haplosclerida; family Petrosiidae; genus Xestospongia; species Xestospongia muta. The sequence continues at coordinate 4,177,154 of OY848926.1, forward strand.
ATAGCTGTGATGACCAACTGAGGAAGAAGGAAGAGAAGAGTTCCAATGTCCACTTGATGAGGAAGAGGGTCCAGGAGGAGGAGGAGGAGATGGAGGTGGTCCACCCCAACTACTCCCACTACTTTGTCCTCTTTGAGTACTACCTCCTCTCCTTCCTTGAGATTGACCTCGACCTATGAACAGAGAACATATTAGAAGTGTGAGATCAATATATCATTGAGTAATAGGCAATTTTTGCTTTAATTTTTCAAACGTTAATGTTAATAGTCTATATTATCCTCTAATGTATGTTTTTACTAACCTCTTGTTGATGTTGTACTAGTACTAGATGTAGATTGTTTAATAGGACGAAATCCAAGTTCATTAATAAGTATATGATCACATGTTGTACAACCAACATAGTCTAAATTGATTCCACGAGACACAGCACCTGGTTTAAATTTGAGCTTCAACAAATGTACAGGAGCAGGTTGGCACTATAGGGACATACACACATAGTACATACTTGTAAGAGCTAGCTAGTACCTCCATACAAAGAGAACTATCTGGTTCAGCTTCTATAACAGTTAAAGGGAAAAACTGGACAGTTGTACATTGAGGATATCGCAAACAACTAAGCATAAATCTACAGAGATGAGAGTAGCTGTGGATAGAGGACTAGTTAATTTATTTCCTTACCCTCCATCTCTCTTCTTCTTTACCACAAGGTTACCTTGTTGACAATGAGGACATTTACGTACTAATCCACTTAGAATTGGAGCCTCATCTATCATTTAATAGAATATGTTCATTAATCATTTATTTTACTTTCTCCATTGTATTCCTGAGGGGACCCAAAATATTGAGACAGGGCCTCATCAAGTTTTTTAGCCTAAGAATGTTATTATTAACAATGTTATAATTGGGTCATCTACTTGACTGTTTGCTTGTATAAACAATCTCTTATATTTGTCCAGTGTCTCTGTAATAACAGCTAAGAAAAGAACATACAAACAATATCATTAAATTATACCATTTACCATCTTTAGTTTGCTGTCCTTCACATATTCTAGAAGAACGGTAATAGTCAAACAGCAGAGAAAAATGAAAGCATGTATTAAAACACCTTTTTAAATCAGCTTCTAGCTCTGCTCTTAATTTTGGTTTTGACAACTGATATCCCATTGAATCATAACCTGTAAAGAAGGTATCATTTATATAGGTCGAGCTAATATATCAAGGACCTTCTACTAGTCCAATACCAAGTTCTCCTGGAACAAAGCTACCATCAGATTGTACTCCAACATAGCGTCTTGTTTTAATAGTTTCAATATGTTCTGAATGAGTAGCATCAGTACCTATAAATAAAATAGGAGTAATGTCTTCAGGCATAAAATATTTTTTGCACTAACCTATGCCATGTTTCTCCATTAAAGCAATGAGATCTGCCTCTTGTAACAGAGAAGGTGGATTGGTTTCTCCTTCAACCATCTACAATCAGTAAATAGTTAGTTACTTTTCATCAGAACTAACCTCAATTGATGATGGCTGGAATGTGCTGTTCATTTGATAGATCGGTAGAGTCTGAAAAGACAGTTCCTTCATAACATAGTGGATCATTATCAATACTTGTTATACCTTATCTGACCACTTATCATATGGATAAATGTCAAGGTAATTTCTAGCTGTAATCATTAGTCCTTGAGCTGTGAACTAGTAGAAGATGACACACACACACACACACACACACAATCTCTCTCTCTCTCACCCTTTCTCCTGCAATATCTATTTCAACTGTTGTCTCGTGACCTTCAGCATTCTAAATAACAAAATGAGATATAGTACAATAGTCAGAAGACATCACACACACTTACCTTAGAACAACAAGCTAAAAAGTGTCGCACTACAAACTCATAAATCCTTTGTTCATTACCCTATATAATAATATCATTTAATGTCATATAATATACTATAACAATGTACTTGTAAACTATTAGTGTATTTAGTTGGATAGATAGGTGGATGAGCATTGTCACTTTTAGTACCCTGTCTAGGATTGGGACCAGTAGCTAATAGATGGTTAGCAAAACCTATAGCAACAAACAGTGATATAACCACGTCTGTCTTCTCTCTTACCTCCCCAAGTAGCGTCTCGAGTTTGTTCTCTGACAATAGAGTCTAAATCAAATGATGGCGGAAAAATATTGGTTTCTGTTCTTGGATAACTAATAAATCTATGGATATATCAACAACATGGAGTTAGTATTATTAATACATTTTGAGTGAGCTTTGTACTTACCCTTGAGTATAGAGTTTTTCGGCAATTTTCATTGTCTCTTTAGCATTGATGCGTAACTTTCTGGAACAGAGTTTCTCCATTTCCTACAAACACAAATCAACCAGTTTATAAGCAACAAACACACAATCAAGTCTCCTATACTAGCTACACTATGTAATGTATTACCACATACAATACAATATCTAATACTAGTAACGTGATATCTAATTCAAGTCAGCATCATACATAGTATTTACTTACCATAATAAGTTATGTAATTATTGCATAGCAGAGTATCTAATGCAATAATGCATTACTACAACACAGTGCTTGATATAGTTATATAGTAGTCTACTTACTACAGTATCTAAGGGTAAAGGTCTCCATTTGCTACGAGCTTTACTTTGTATGTCGACCACACAAGCTTGAGGAGCCTGCGTAAATAATTTAACAATACAATTATAATAGTTATTATAATATTTGATATACTAACTTCCATACATATTTGATAAAGTATTAAACAACAAGTATGATTAAAGAGTCGGCCCCTATTAATATAAGATATAATTATATTATTATAGTAATGATATCAATGCGATGATAAACTACTGACCTTTTCCAGTTGAAATCAACTTTGTCATTTTCATAAAGATGAGTAACTTTAATTTTATAGAATGTTTCAGGAATAAATGCTTGTATCTCCTTATACTAAGACACGTATCAAATACCTTACATCTCTAAATCACTCACCCTATCAACAACAAAACCTAGAGTAGGAAACTGACATGGTCCATAACTGATTAACTGGTCAGCGAGAACTTGAGGAAAAACTTTTGAAAGACGCATTGTCTGAAAACGTGTAAAGGCACATCCTAAAGAAAACACAGATATGAGTATAAAGGAGGTTCCTCTTAACCTATTCTCAAATCTACTTCTTGTCTAGTCTCTACAGCATCGACCATTCTATGATCTAATGTCCCTAATGTTGCACAGGCTCTAGCCACAGATCTGTGTATCAATAAAAATACAAGACCCTATTAGCAATACATTGAACACATTCAAGCATAAATACAATGTTAGAGGTTTATAGTATAATACTGTTCATATAGTGTTTATCATACTGTTGGGTAATCTCAGAGAATCTAGCTCGATGAATTCTGATTCTTTTCTTGACTACAAACAAGAAAAGAAAGTTACTACATGGAAATAGTCTTAATATATACCTTCTAAGCAAACAGATGCAATTTCAGCTGCAATATTCTCGCCTTCTCGGTCACCATCAGTCCATAATATTAAGTCTCCACAACCTCTTATTTCCCTTTGTAGCGTCCTCTTGATAGGAATGAAATCATCTTGGACAGTCTTCTCAATATCAGCATCGAATAACCTCACAGGTGGACAGTTATTCCTATAGGGCAAAGAGTTATTAATCACTTGTGTTTTCATGTCCTCACGTACCATTTCCGGTAAGCAAAGATAAAATCTAATGTTTGTAGATGACCAGATACCGATGTCATGACCATTTTACACTCCTAAATTATATAGAACATGATTGTAATTAGTTGATCATTAGTTACTTTGCCTAGAATGTGTTGAGTGAATTCATAAATCTTGTTAAACTTGGAGAATCCCTCTCTCTGCAAACATAATAATGAATATTGATAAGCACATGGTTAATTTACTCTCTGAAATTGGTTCCTTGACATTATTTTGGCCAATTCTCTAGCTGCATCGTTCTTTTCAGCAACATTCAGTATTTTTGGTAGTCCACTAGTCATTTTTAGGAATTTTAATATAATTTTAGAAAAAAACTATATAGTAATAGTAAATACTAAAAATGCATTTTGCCCGTATTTTTTGTAGGTGTGGTCAAGACGATTTGGCCACGCCTATGGTTTAAGGTGGAGCTCCTGTTGTTTTGCATCATGTCAGGTATAAATTATCATATTACGTTTTATTTTTAAAATCATTTCAGTTACAGAAGCTGTTCAGTCGGAAGAGAGCAATTCTGACAACTCTAACGCTGCTGCAGTTGAAGAAAATCGTACTGCAATAAGATTGTCAAGGACTTCATCAGCTTTACCTACTTCTTATGAAGGTGTTAACACCACTACCTTACCCACTTCTCCTGAAGTTGATAATACCACTACAATAGAGGCTACTTCACCTAATCCTAGCAATAATGGTTCTGTACCTTCCTCAAGATACCAAGGTAGAAGAGCTTCGACAACTCTCAGCTATCACAGCAATACTGAAGATATACGAGATCCTCGAGGAGCAGTGATTGATACAGATAATCCAGTAGTTTTAAATCCTATTGCATCACAAAATGACAATGCATCACAAGAAGCAATCATTGTTGCCAGTACTCCCTCTGTACAGCTTCATCCAGTCCCTAACAATGAGGCTCCTCCTCCATATCCTGGTCCTCCAACACACTGGATGTTGCAACATGAGGACCCAAGGATGCTTAGAAACTCATCAACTGTGCCATTATTGCTCAATGGAACTTCTTCTAGTTACAATGAAAGGAGACAAGAACAGGTTCAGACAAGCAGAGCTGTTAGAAGTGTTAATGTACAAAGGATACCAACAATAGTAAGTATATTACTAAAGCAGGTTAATTCTGTGTACATGTGATTGTTTATCTCTCTGTTATCCATCATGACATTGCTTCCTAATAATATTACAAATCATGAACTTTGTGTATATCATTTTCACTATGCATTCTTTTTCTTCCACCAACTATAGCCAGAGGCAGAACAACCATATTCGCAGTTTATAACACAAATGAACTGCTCTCTTTTTTTACTTGTTACATGTCTACTGTTATGCAATATTACATCACTTCTTTTCACTGTACCTGCAGTTATAGCCTCATGGAGAGTAAGTGTTATATATAGAGTATAGTTACTGGTAATATACTTTTCCTTAGGCAATACATGCTTCAATGCAAAATCGAGTTGAGTTGGCAAATAAAAGGAGAAATATAGCAATGGTTTGTAACTGGGTTGTTGTGACTGAGTTTTTGTTCTTAGTAATTATTTTAACCATTATTTTAGGATTGTATTTGTTATATGTTGATGGTATAATACAATTTAATAAAGTATAAACCAAATATAGAACTGTTAGTTTTCTGAATAATAATCATACGATTTTGAAGTTGTGTTTACTATAATATAATATTTTATTATTTGTTCTTGATCTGTCAGCCATAATGGTATAAGACTATATAACATTAAGTGTTGTACAGGAATTGGAGTGTCTTGATATGCTATTTCTTAAATGAATCTACATTATACAAGGGATAAGGAGGGCTTTGTGTCAATCCATGTCTCATAGTAATTGCATGGTTACTGAATTCTTTATATTACAACCACCAACCACTACAAGAGATAAGAACCAAATGCATTAGTCAGTATTGATGGTGTGCATGTGATGCATATTAAATAACTAAAATTATTATAATCTAAAGTTTGTTTGACATTGGCCAAGATCAATAGAGTAACAAAAACTATTATGTATCAATAACATTATCAGAATCTTATCTCCCAGTAGGCTTTCTTAGAACATTTGAGTATATAATATTATTACATTAGTGCACAAATACATGAACTAAGCATGTACTTGGTGTGATTATTTGGACTATATAAACAGTGTGTGGCTTGTACAAGGCAGTCAACTCGTTTGAACAAATAGCAAAGTCACTCTATATACATGAACTAAACAAAGTACGCCAGATGGACTAGTTTTGGGACAAATAACACTCTAGAGTAAATATCAAAATGAATTTCTCTGTTATTGGTATCTCCTGAGACTACAATATCAATTCTTAATTGAATTATAATGTGTGGGAGTATTCCATACTGAAATATCACACTGCAACTCAGGTTTTAAGGAAGTTACATTCCTGTGGTTAACTTGAAGGCAGGGCTTCCGAGAGCTGTGTTATTGCTGTCTTTACAATAACAGAAGTGAACGGTTAAAGTACAATCAATGGATCAAGAAGAAAAGCAGGTGAGAAATGTTATCAATTTATTAATAGAGTTCCACCAATTGGTTTATATTGCAAAGCATAATTAGTGACTTCTAATTTGCATAATATGTATCATTACCCAAAGGGCTGCCTACTCAATAGTGTATATACATTTGCAATGTTAGTTGCTTTATATTGCTCAATTAAAAAACACTGGAATATTTAGAATTATTATCAGGATACTTGTAGCGGAGAGGATCAACCTGCAGAAGTGACACCACCATCACCACAAAGACCAATCTCAAAAGAGATTGAAGAAGCTGGAACAGGCCTCAAACCTCCCCCTGAATCTCCTCATGAGAAAACTCCTTCTCCAGAGGCACCTATCCAAAACACAGAACCTCCAGTACCCTCCAGACCTCCACCTCAACAACGACCACAATCAACGTTAGTAGTAGGAAGTTCATCCACTCTTCCATCATCAAGTAAACGACCGGTCTCAGAGAATATTGATCCGCAAAATGAATCAAAAGGTGAAGATTTAATCTATGATCGACTTCCAGTAACTCTACCTCGTCCACCTAAACCAGCTACTGTGTCTATTCCCCTGGAACCTATTGTAAGCCAGCTAACACATAACACTACCTTGATGTGATAACCAACTGTTAATAGGCATATTTTATCTTTCTTGGACAGATCCCAAACCATAACCATATGCATTAATGCATTTGACATAACCAGATTCCTCGCATTACAAGATTTAATGCAATTAGTTTAGCTGATAAAAAACATAGACATACATAGTATGTTTGTAGCTCTTCTGCTTGCTTACTTATGGAGCTTCTGTGGTAGCAACTCACACTGCCAATAAAAAAATTACCCAGCAACTATGGTCTTGTAGTATGTATGATCAAACAGCTTTGATAGTGTACTACAACCACCTTTATACATAAATATGATGATTATGTCTGTATATCAGCAATGAACTCAATTTGTACCTATTATGTGGGACAGTATATACTACTAAACCAAAAGTTAGAGTAACTAGAGTGGCAACAAAAGAGTAGTGTAATTACAGTGTGTAAACAGAGATATATAAAGCATCCCACATAATCAAAATACACCAAAAATTAAAGTGCTAGAAGTAGTATATTACATAATAAGCTGTAAAATGTATTGTTTTGGACCTCTGCAATCAGCTACAAATTAAATTAATCTCCATGGATAAATCAATGGCAGGCTCACGTGACTTACGAATTGAGAGAGACTGTCAGTAAATAATGCAAAAATTGTAGTTTATATTTAATAGACCCATGATTAATACATAGATCTCTTAAATCTCTAGTCAGTAATAGACAATAATTAATCTATTGTATTAGCAGTTAATGAGACCAAACAAGAAGAGATCAACTTTAATTTAGTTTTAATTTAATAGATCAATTAATGCATAGAGCTCTAGTCAGTTATATACTATTGTGCTAAAAATCAATGAGACCAAACAGGAAATTAATAGTACTTAAGTAGGAGTGGCTAGAATGTAATAATTTTGATAACAGCCCTCGAACGTATTCATTATCTTGTTTAGGTAATAGAGGAAACACGCCAGGAGGGGATGGCTGACAAAGCGAAGGAAAAAGAAAACGGGAAAGATGGGAAAGAAACCAGTCCTGATCAAAACGATGAGGATGACCTTCCAAATGACCACAAGATACTCACAATCATTTCTATGGTGTTGTGTAGTTTGATATTAAACATCTTTGCTTTTGTTTGCCTAATTCCAGCTTATTATTACTCAACAATAGTGAGTCCCACCCACCTTTTCATTTTCATTCCTATGTGTTCAAATATGTTAAGTATTTTTTATTGTTTTAAGTATCTAAATATTGGAGTAGTTTTGTAACAACTCATTCCATTCTTGGAGTGATAGTTTCTTTATCAGTGAGAGGAGGGAATGTAAGAGAATTGACAGATATTGTAAATCAAGATGCATGCATTGTCATAGATAGACGTTTCTGTGAAATGTGTGTGTGTGTGTTGTCTTAGCCATAGGCCATAAAATGTTTGGTTCAGGGTTGACTGTTTACGATTATACATTTAAAGTATGTGTGGTATTCCTGGTATGCACAGGGCTAGACAATTAGGTCTATGTTTGATTTATTAATTACGTAAACAGGATAATATTTTGGGCGACTGCCTAATAAGGTTCTTTACACAACTGTTATTATGAATATATAGTATAAAATCAATTCAATAAAGCTATCAGTTTATATTATTGATGTATAATTAACTATAATTATTTAGAACAACAGGTCTTGTATAATCATTTTTTCACAGTGTGAAGTTTTAATGATAAACATTAATGTTTATATGTGATGATACTATAAACAATAAAATCAATGAAATATGTGGAGTATTGTATTTATGTTTGTTTACAGGTTACTAACCCATCACAGTAGATTAGGGCTATATAGCACCCACTCAGGACCAGTCATGCAATGGCCTGACTACTTTTGACATATTTTTAGCAATTTTTTTACATTTTAGGCATATTTTTTAATGATGTTATCACTGTAGATAATCCTTTGTCTTCACTTTTCTCTTAGAAAATCAATGCTTTAGCATCATAAACCTCAATAAGACAATAATCTGCTATGATATTTTGTCTTCCAATTGCTTTTAGCTATTGTTTTGTGACCTGTAATTAAAAGTCATAGTCTCATGAAAATTATTTTAACCCTATAAACTTGGTGCCATGTACTGTGTTGGCCTTACTACTTGCATCTTCCTTTCTGTGGCACTGTATGATCTCGGGGACAGGATATGATTTTATGCACCGATAGTTTATTCATAGTGTTTCATCAGGGGAATATAAAGTGTTATTGATTTAAATAATCAACTAGGTTTCTGTTGTTACAACAATTACTAAACTTTGCTAATTATGTTGTGTACTGTCTAGTTTAATAGTGAAATTAATGGATACCATGTAGTTATTGCATGCTGACTGACTCTCTCTCTCTCTCTCTCTCTCTCTCTCTCTCTCTCTCTCTCTCTCTCTCTCTCTCTCTCTCTCTCTCTCTCTCTCTCTCTCTCTCTCTCTCTCTCTCTCTCTCTCTCTCTCTCTCTCTCTCTCTCTCTCTCTCTCTCTCTCTCTCTCCTCTCTCTCTCTCTCTCTCTCTCTCTCTCAACAGTCAAAAGAGAGATCACAAAACAGAGACTTTGAAGAAGGCATCAAATATGCTAAGAGATCGTTAATTTTGAATCTTATAACTGTCATTTGTACTTTCCTTGTCATTCTAGCACTGTTCATTCTTGTACAGGCAATATTAGCTGCCACAGTATATTAACTTATAATAATGGCTTTATCCAATTGATAATTAATAATTATACCTTTTTTTTATTGATACTTTATATTTTGTATGTGCAATTTTAGATATACATACATCATCCTTAAAATTATTTTCTTTTTACTTAAACGCTAATATCAAACAACGTAAGAAAAATCGATCTTACTTCTCTTTAGCACCAATCAATTTTTTTTTAATTTTAATAGTTTATGGTTAATATATGGTTTCCAGGTACACGCGTTATATAAAAAGTCATTCGATCGTTATTTGTCATAACGCTAACGCTGTAGTCGTTGACACACCCACTCTGTAGTTTTGCCTTCAGTGAACTCAAAGAATGGAAATGGATCAAGTTTGTAATGGAACACCAGCTCCTCAGGGCTACCTACCTGTACCGACAGCAGATCCTCCACCCGCATATTCTGCAAGTACGAGTCCTTCATTTGTCGCTCAATCACAGTGTTACCAGCCACTGTCATCATCACAGCAAAACTCTTCAGTAAGAAAAGTTTCATACATAATACAGCTTCACTACAAAAATCATGTTGATTCTTGTCATTTTATTTTTCTCTATCTCTCTAGAATCTTGTTGTTGTTAACCAACCAAGAAGCTACCAAATCACACACCAAGTTTCACGACCTAATGATTATCTTGTAGTCACCATCATTCTCTTCATTTTTTGTCTACTATGTGGCAATCTAACTGCAATGTGCTGTCTTCTTCCTGCAGTCATTTTCAGTATTATTGTAAGTTATTCAATGCAAACATAGAGAAATGATGCTATGATATGAATATTCACATTATTTGCATTCCTGCACAATCCCACATAATTTCTGTTCAGATTTAATTTCAACCACAAGCATATCTATCATATCACTTATTCAATATAACTGTTTTAATTTGTGTTTAGTACACCACAGTGTACTGGTAGTTTCCCTGTATAATAAATTTCCTATAAGTCTAATTTATTAAGAGGAAGTACATATGCCACACAATTACTCACATATTATACCATATGCTTCATATTAATTGCTAGCCTTAATGAATATTATGTTAGACTAATATGACCTTGTGCAGTAAACGTGTAACTTTGTTTATTTAGGAAGCAAAGTTAACAATGTATGTGTTATTATAATAACAAACCTAAAGCCATCTTAATATAATTATATACTGGAAATAATTAATACTAGTGGCATTGCTAAGCAAGTTACAATATCATAATACACAACCTCTCATTTAGTCTCTATTTACACGTACATTCACTTTGAAAAAAATTATTACTTTCAAATGTTTATATTCTTTATTTTCTTCTCCGTTTAAGTCATGACCATGTACAATTTGAAAGTGCCTCTCAACAATGTACACAATACTATTTATGTTTGAAACAAAACTTACATTTGCCAAATGTAGTCTCTTGTATATATACATTGTGGTTTGTCTGAGAAAGCTTTGTATCAAGAAATCCTTTCCTAACTAGTTTCATTTCTGTAAATACACAATTCACTAGTACTATTATTTACTATATGCTTATGTGTAAAAAACTATAAGTTCCAAGTTTTACTTGTGGTTAATTTAAGTGTACATTTGAAGACTCTTGGAAAATGGTAATATGACAGGAAGTATTAGAACAGTAAAGAAAAGATGTAGCTGGTCATATAGTAGTATGGTAGATGTGACTGGTCATATAGTATGGTAGATGTAGCTGGTCATATAGTATGGTAGATGTAGCTGGTCATATAGTATGGTAGATGTGACTGGTCATATAGTATGGTAGATGTAGCTGGTCATATAGTAGTATGGTAGATGTGACTGGTCATATAGTATGGTAGATCATGTAGCTGGTCATATAGTGGTATGGTAGATGTGACTGGTCATATATTATGGTAGATGTAGCTGGTCATATAGTATGATAGATGTAGCTGGTTATACATCATCTTTACTTTTATCAACTATCGTTAAATTTTAGTCTACATTTTATACTTTGTTTATCATGTAAGTACCTGTGTCTTGCATGTACACAAACAATCTGTCAAATGTATAGTAGTTTATGATTTAAAAGAATATTGATCTTTCACTTTGAACTATGGGTGTCTCTTGATATACATAATTTACATATAATTTCCATTGTATGTTTACATTTGTAAGATATTTTGAACTGTGCCAGATGTTTCATCATGGCCATATACATTACATAATATTGTGTCTATATCATTGAAATATATAGTATATAGTGTGAGTTGGTGATATAACTGTTTATTTCTGCCATTCAGTATCAGCAATTAATGTTAAATGAAATCGAAAATATTGCTAAATCTAACCTAAAGTAAACAGTAAGATTACTGCCTCAAACTATCCCAAACTACCTCTAATATCGAAGCTAAGAATATATACATTCATGTGTTGTTTTTCTCACACAGGCTAATACTTACAACGACGGTGGAGAATACAATTTGGCAAAGAAATTTGGATCAGTTGCTTGTACCTGTAACATTGTTGTTGTGTTATTTTCTGCTTCAATTATACTAATAGGTGCTATTGCTGGTGTTGTCTTATTATTTGTGATGGGAATCCTTAACCTATAGTTATTTAACTGTACAGAACGTCCTGGTATAGTTAACGTTTTTACTAATTTCCTAAACCATTATATGTCATCTGTCAACAATATTTAGTGTTCTAATTATATTTTCATTTTATGGGAACAAATTAACAAATAGTTTAAGTGACATAAGTTGTATTGCATATTTACTACATGATTGTTTGAAGGGACTCTCCTGGAGTCTTTTATATCATATTTTAAATTGTTATATAGACGAGTCATACTACATGCACAGATGCACAAGATTGTATTATCCATCATATTCTGAGCTGCTCATAATCACTAAAACAACGACTACTATAATAACTGGTACTGCCAATAACACAAACAAGATACCAAATACAAGTGTAGTAATATTGGAGACAAGAGCACAGCGACCGTGACGTTTTGCTGACCGATATCGACCATAGTTATTGTGATAACAGGCCTGCGTGGAAAAACCATGTATAAGTATCATGTTACTGTGAGTGGTTTTGAATAGAACACAACACTGCATGTACTCCCACATGTATGTTAATCTACTATGTAATGTATTATTACATCTATTGAAATATCATTCTCACATTAACTTACAATACATGAACAAGTCAATGCCATTAAACCACAAGTTAGAGCTAGTGGGTTTAGAATAGCACACAATAGTAACAGTAGTATAGATGTACAAAGATAGGTTGAGCTGGGTTTCTGTTGAGTGGCTGTACCACCTCCATTGAGAACAGTGTTGACAACAGTGACATTAGTATTATTCTATAGAGCAAAGAAAGAAGGTTAATTGTTAACAATGTCAATCATGTGACTGAATATGGAATTGACCCATACAATGTTGGTTACTTTGTATCAATGAATTCTATTTGGGTAATTCCTAACATTCCTTTGATAATACACATCTACAAAATTGTAGTGGGTATGTAATGCTCACTGAAGTTTGTTGATTCTGTGTTGTCTGATTGGTTTGTTGTACTACAGGTTGGTCTTGTTTAACTGGTAAAACTGGTGTCATAACAGGTGGTTGTATAGGCATGATAGTGTAAGGTGGTATATATGAACTTGCTGGATATACCATGGGATTTGGTGCTGGGTATGGGTATAAAGGAGGAAAAGATGGTGTGGGAGGTAAACTGGATTGATGGTAGGGAGGATATGGCAATGATGAGATGGGTTGCGTTACATTTGATGATGCAATTGTGGAATCTAATGGCTTCGTTAATGGAACAGGTGTACTGGACGACATAATTGGTTCTGGTACATTACATTGTCTAGTGTTTGTTGCTATATGTGGATCTGATGGTTGAGTAATGGAATGTGGTGGTTTATCAGTTATAATAGGTTCATTCAGGTATAACGTAGCTTGTGAAGGTGGTATATGGGATGGAGAAGGTTCAAGTGGTAGTTCTGAATCCATTAAGAGGTTTCCTGGTGATGGGGGTGGAGCCAAAGGAAGTAAGAAAGAACTTGAAGGAGTGGGTCGTTCTAATGGTAACTGCACTTTACTCTCGTTACTGTACTGTGAAATGTTTGCAGACTGAGATAAAGGTAAAGTGGAAGGACTGACACCGTTATTGCAAGGTTTGTCAGTAGGTATTGTTGTTTGTTGTGTTGACTCTGAATGTTGTCGTTTATAGTCATCAAGTTTAGCAGCTACAGCTACACACACTTCTTCAGCAGAAGGTCTCCTCTGCTCTAGATTTCTGGGTTCTGTAAAAGATATAACTAAACATTTACAGTGTTAAGTTACCATGTGATGTAGACATAATACTGCTTGCACTGCAAGGGTTGTAATAAACGTTTGTTTATATTTACATGTGATTAGAGTAATTTCATTGGTCAGATGAATAACACTTGACCACTCCTATCACAAGACTTCCTATATAGCGCGAAGGACAAACCTTCCTAGTCTCTGTCCAGAAATGGAGGGATCGGAACATCAAGGAGGAAGGCTCCTCTCTCCGACGAGAGGTCTCCCCTATCAAGATCCAATTACAAGTCTTCCTCAGAGTATGGTTAATAACCCTCTACAATTGGTGGGTATGCCATCAGTTGCTGGGGGAGGACCACCAAATTTTCTAGGAGGATTAGCTCACCCTCCAAGTGGACAACAAGTAATACAATGGCTGATGATAATGTTCTAATGTGATATATCTCTGTAGCCATTAGTGATTCCTGTTTCAACAAATCCCTCTCAAGGATTTCGAAAGGTTCTTGTCAAACCAATAGCACCGAAGCAGACCCTACCAGCTGGTATTGCCTCTATGAATCTTATGACTGGACTAGTCCCTACGGCAACTAATACAGGTCCTTAAACATGGTAGATGGATGATGGATGAACAGGCAAACCGATAGATAAAAGAAATATAAATAAACTAATGTGGTATTTTATCTTTTATAGCTTCATCATTACAAGGGCAAATTCCATTTCATGGAACGTTACCAGAAATGTCTCAACACCAAGCTATGCTATCTTCTGTTCAACCTTCCCTGCTCTCAGCTCCTCCTAATCCACCTATCCCTAACTTTGGACAGGTATATTATCTCCTTAAGAGAACTATTGTTTATAGATTACAATTTCAGCTTCAGCCTCTTTCTCCTCCGCAAACTTATGTATCTCCTACTCACTCTGCAAACATGTTACTCAGCAGTGACCAAGACAAGAAGGCCACCTCACCTGTTGCTCCGCCCCCTCAATCATCATTAGTTAATAGAACACCAAAGAGGTAATGTCATTGGTACTCGATTTAATATCAAAACCTTTCTTTCGTTAGAAGGACTTCATCACAGAGTTCATCAAGGTAGTATTAATGTAATGCATTTAACTGTTAGTGTTACATTTCTATTTCTAGTGGAGTACCAACAGGTGTCCCAACCAGTAAACCAAGAAAACCTTGTAATTGTAAGAACTCACAGTGTCTCAAACTGTAAGAAGTACATCATAGTTGCAATAAAATTGTGCTGAGTTGCTATTCAGTAATACTTTCCAAATAGATATTGTGATTGTTTTGCTAATGGTGAATTCTGCCGTGACTCTTGTAACTGTCAAAATTGTAAGAATAGTTTACAATATGAAGAGGATCGAGCGCGTGCAGTAAAGGTACTTATATAAGCACTCAATACTAATTGCTTGTCTTTCTCTAGGCTTGTCTGGAGAGGAATCCTAATGCCTTCAAGCCAAAAGTTGGACATGTAAAAATAGTAAGCCTTAGATGGACAATGTCATTAGTTATTGATAATAATGATATCATAGGGAGACGAACGCAGACATATTAAAGGTATGCGTGTGTATTTTCATTCCTAGACCTGCTAAATAGAAGGTCCAGGAATGAGTCTAATGCGTGTCTTGTCTGTTTTGTAATAACAACCTGTTTCTTCTTAGGCTGCAATTGTAAGAAGTCTAGCTGTTTGAAGAACTATTGTGAATGTTATGAGGTAATTCTACACAAAATGTACTAATGTGCATAGAAGAAATATTCTATTGCAGGCCAAGATCCCTTGCTCTCATTTATGTCGATGTGTGGGTTGTCAGAATCTTCCTGACAGACCAGAAGGCAAAGGACTTATGCAACTGGCAAATGCAGCAGGTACTATTTTATAGATAGAGCCATTGGGATTATTTCTTATTGTGCTATGTTGATCATTGATAGATTTACGTACTCAACAACAAAAAGCTGCTTCAAGTCACTTTCTAGAACAACTAGAGACATTTACACCTCATTTTGTACATAATACTCAAGAAGGACAAAGGTAGAGTCTCTTAACTAATGAGATATTATTATGGCTCTCTCTAGATTACCATATTCCTTTGTTAATAAAGATGTTACTAAAGCTACTGCTCTCTGTTTGTTAGAAGAAGCTAGTCATTCTTCTTCAGTGAGTACTTTTTCTTCAAATGATTGTGATGTTATTTTCACTCTTAAGAGTGGTAAATCTCCAGCCGACGTGGAAAGATCTGTTTTAATTGAGTTTGGTCGATGTCTAGAACAAATCATTAGCTCGGCAGAATCTGGTTAGTGTTTAGTGTGTTCTTCTATTATTAAAGTATTGTTTATATTGTTAGCTAATCAAGCACAGAGGGAACCAGTCTCAGGAAAAGTGTAACGCTGTATTGACTACTGCTCACTTCTCCATTTCATGAATTAATTGCTATGTCTCTTTCTGATTCTATACTTGCTCTTCAATTTCATAATTATCACTAAAAGCTGTGGTGCACTAAAAATGATTGTGGCTAATTATAATCAGCATATTAAAGTGCAAAGGTCAGCATTAACTGTTGTTCTACCTATTACATTCTAACTTAATGCGTCATTACATATTAGTCACTGACCTATTGTACCACATTGTTTGCAAGATAGAAGAATTAGTGTGGTTAAAGAGCTGAAACCACCTGCAGTACTTAATGTTACATAATTTCACTAAAATGGTGGAGCACACTTAATTATTATTCATAGCCTCTAAATGATGCTAATTGATTGATGTGATAAAAACTTGAGTTTAGTCTTCATTACTACTGCTACTTGATGATGATGATGAACTAACAGTCTTTTTATGACTCGTCTGTGTAACTTGTGTTGGTCGCTGTCTTTTGGCATTACCTTTGCTCTTCCCTCTCACCCTCTTGGCTATAGTCTATAAAACTTGGAAGTAAACACATGAAACACAAAATATAGCCATTAACCTCTTTATTTAAAGAGGTGTCTTCAGTACGTGGTCTCTTTCTCTGTCTAGACATTTGTTTTCCTCGTCCCCTTTTACCACGTGGTGACTTGGTGGTCTTTTCTTCAGTGGAACTTAATTGTCCTGTCAGCCGAGCAACAACATTACGCATTCTTTGGCTTTTATGAGGTCCTCTGTGAAGCATTGAAGGTCCAAAGCCCACATATTTAGTGAGACTGAGCTGTTGAGGAATAGAGTTAGCTTTTTTGAGAACAGGTAGAAGTGTCTTGTCTGTATCTGATTGACTCCAACCAAACTTAGACAATGCATACCTATAGCAAGTTAATGTACACGCTGACTAACTATATTACTTACTGTCTTAACAAGTCCAAGTCAGGTCGTCCCCATTCAAATTCCTCTTTAGACAGATCTACATTAGGCTGTAGATAAGCATCTTGTATTGCCTTATTAGGAAATCCAGTTGGAAAAGTAAGGTTTCTCTACAAAGTTGACAACACTATCAGAAACTAGGGTGCTTTATTGACTGACCAACTTTTTTTGTAAATTAGTTTCATTAACTGTAGAGCCAGGATTAACTTGAACATCAATGTGCCATTGCCTACAACAGAAACAACTGTAGTGTCCTGTTATCATCAAACTCACCATATATTCTTCAATGGTTCTATGCCTTCTCCATCATAAGCTTGTAGAATCTCCATTGCTTTCACACATCCGATTCCTATACATAACATTTAGTGCTTATTATTCACTAATGTTATTTACTACCTTCTAATCCTTCAGTGTAATCAGAGCCTAATAGATATGCTAGAACAATTAACTTATCACGATTAAGTCCCAAAAGTGATAGGACATCGTTGGAGGAATATGACTCAAGGTTGTGGTTAGTAGAGAAGACATGACGATAGACCTTGTTCCCTCCAAACAAGAGGACGTCATTATCATCTGTGATTGTACCCTGTGTCAATTGAAGAGATTCTAATGCAGCACATTGAGCCTCCGCTTCTGTTGGACTCTCAACATAAGGCAAACCAAACAATTGCAATAACTCCTATAAATAAAGAGAAATAAGTTTAGTCTCAACTATTATACAGTATACCTGAGCTTCTTTGTACATAACAGAAGTTATTCCTGCGGCTCTTCTCTCTTGTTGTACTGTTTTCTTCCTTAAATCTTCAGTTTCTTCAACAAGTATTCTTTCTGCTTCACAAGATGGAAGTTGTATTAATTCTTGAACTTCTTCCAGAGCTTCTTCGAGGTCTTTTTCATTTACTAACAATTCAGGGACTTCTGAAACTTTCATTCTTTCAGTTTCTTCAGATTGTGTTACTGATACTGAGGATACTTGAGGTATTACAATAGATTTGTTAGTTGACTCAGTAACTTCTTCAAATTCTATATCTGAATCAGAACTCTCTCTACCAGAAACAGCTTTAGATGATTCTGTTGTATCTACTATTAAAGTTGAGGTCTCTCTGCTGATTGTATTCTCTTTAACTGACAAACTTGTCTCTTCAGAATTAGATATGAGTGGTCTCTTTGTAATCTGACTCTCTGCAGTAGTGGCATTGATATTCTCTATTCTGTTATTGTCTGAGGTAGAGTGAGGTTGGAGAGTTTCTAAATTAACGCCTTCAACAGGTTCTTCATAAGAATGTTGTTTTTCTTGTACACTTACTAAAGGTTCTGGACAAGTGTCGTCTATTAAATTTACTAAATGTTCTTGAGATTGATCCTTTTCTATCTCTATGTTAACAACTTTATCATTTATTGAATTACTTCGCAATGGCTCTGATAAGATAGGTGTAGTAACTTGTAAATCTTCATCACTAGATTTGTTATCTTCAGACTCCAAAACATTTGCCTCCTTCACTACTAGCCCTACAATTAAACCAATAATATTATACACAATGTCACTACTACCTACTACTTTGTTCCTGTGTCTTAGATATCTCTGTATCTTCTTGTTTTGGTACCTCCTCTTCTCCTTGGCTTTCTTCTTGACTAGACGATTCCAAATCTTTCCCACGTATGAGAATGTAGCGACGTTCTTCTGTAGATATAATACGATTAGTTTCAATTTCACACGATGTTCCTTCAGCAATACCAAACGAGGCAGACTGTTGTGTATTAAGAGTCTTTCTTACATTGTCTAATTTTCTAGACAAATGACTACGTCGCATGACCTTCATCAGTTGATAATCGGAGAAATCAGTAGCTTGCTAAGGAAAGAAAGTTGAATGAGTTGACTATAAACAAGTTGAATAAGTTGACTAGAATAATGATGGAACCTGGAGGTGTATCACGTGTACAGTTGTATTTACCGTGGGCAGAGCACTAGGATGGGTGTGGCTATATTTTTCGGTCTCTTTTTTCTCCAGTAACAGATCGTGTTGTAATTCAGGAGGGAGTACAGCAAATGATTCGGAGTTGATGTCCATTGTCTCTATGTCCTCTCTAAATGACTACATTGTATTTACATAAGTTTAAGTAACATATTCTATAATAATGTAGCTAACCTGAAACCTTGGATCTAAAGACATGGTTGATATATTAGATTCTTGATCTTCTTCTGATGATGGACTTCTATCGTAGTAATAATGACAATTAGTGATAATATTAATATTGCTATTCCTCACTTTTCTTTTGTCTCCTCTTCTAGAAAAGTTGGAAGATTAAACATGTCATCCTCAATAACTTGATTTGATAAGCTTGGCAATGAACTTGTGTCCAAGGGAGAGAGAGTACCAACACACACCTAACATGGCACACTTACATCTCTTGGCCAGTAATACTTTGAATAGCATGAGCTTCCAATACTTTTAATGCTCTTTTCCCAATTAAACCACTTGCTTTTTTAGATGCTTCCTGTCTCCTCCTCTTACGTTTTTCCTAATAACCAAACCAATAATTAATCTATCCGACAAATATCCATTTATATTATATGGTTGTTATGACTACTATCATAGTCTCAAAACCAGTCATTTCATTGGGGGTTAAAATAACATTATTATTATAGATTACTTACTAAGGTTTGTAGTTTAAGTAAAGGAGTTGATCCATCAAACACAAATACTGGTTTAATCTGGTAATAAAGTAGTTTACATATCCTATTGAACAGAACTAACAGATGAGCATTAGGTATTTCATTGCCATAACGATCTCTAGCTCCTTTAATAGCTTGATTTAACCAGATACTGACATCTAATAACATTATGATATCAAGACATAACCTCGTTACACTTACTTACCTACACCTAATATTAGTCCCTGGAGAGCCTCGGGAGAAATAGGTCGACCAGCAGGCTCTAAAATCTTCCATAAATCCTTAACTCCCATCTTTAATTTCCACGTGATCTTAAAGTTAATTATTAATAATTAATAATCATAAATTTGTAATTGAGTGTTTTGTATTTTACTGGCCAATCTCATCGCTACTACTGTTCATTGTGATTGATGTGACTTTTCTAGCAGACTTTACCCATCTAATATCAACAGTGATTAACTTGAAGACTCTGATTCTCAGTTGGCTCCAAAATGATGAAATCTGGGGTTCTCTATATAGAACAACTTAAAGAAACAATTTTTTGCCGACGTTTCGACCAGATGCTCTAGTCGTCAAGTTGTTCTATAGAGAACCCCAGACTTCATCAGTGATTAACTTTTAATCTTCAGCTTAAAGGGGGAGGAGCTAGCTAACTAGCACAACCTAATAAACTTTTTCACCAAAAGTCTCCGCTGTTAATTCCATAATTTTTTTCCATTAAATTTAAGAATAAATAATTTTTTCGACAAATTAAATTTTAACAACAATAATTCTAAAAATTAATCTGAAGTAAACTAATTACTACAATTGACAATAGTTAATGTTAAAAAGAACTAATTTTTCATATTTTAAAAAGAACTGAAAAACAACTTTTGCATAATTATTTTTGAAAAGTAATTTTCAATTAGTTCTTAAGAAATTAGTTCAATAACTATAGAACCAAACTAGAACCCTAAAAAACTAAAGTAAAAAATAATTTAGTTATAATTCAATTGAACTTTAAGTTCCAATATTTAAAAAGAACACTTAATTTAATATACTATACAATTGACAAATAATTAGTTAAATAATCAATTAAAAAAGAAGTTGAAAACTACAATTAACAATTAGTTGAAGAATCAATTAAACTTTATGTAATTTGCATTTTGAGCATAAAAGGATTTGAATTTTTAAAAGATTAAAAAACTATTATACAATTGACAAAATCCTGTTTAACAAAGTAAGTTTAAAAATTTAAGTATAAAGAAATTAATTTTTTAAAGAATTTAAAAGATTAAAAAAACTACAATTGATCAAATCATGTTTTTAAAAATTACATTAAAAATTAACAGAAAAACAGTAAAGTAGTCATGAAAGGGCCAGCTACACAAGACCTATCATTAGCAGCCATACTTTTTATTAAATATACATTGAAAGATATATATAATATACAATTGAGCCTATTATAATTATGTAGTCTGGTAGATACTGACCTCAGGCAGTCCCATTTTCCCATTATGAACTACTGACTACAGGTCCATTAAAAAAGATCATAAAAAAGTCACTGTAATCCTAAAAAATTGTGATTAGATTGGTGATTTGTGTTTTGATGATCAATCTCATTTACTTAAAATTATATTAACTCTACTACTGCTCATTAAAACAGATGTCATGATAACATACAGTACTGATGAGTAATATGTAGATCATAGTCTGCTTACCTAACCTCATGAAAGAAGGGGCTGGTTAGTTATTATTATCAGAGTAACCTAAAGAAGTTTCTCATCATCACTAATAACAAATTTGTCTTTCATGTGTTTACTTAATGCAGATCAGGCAAGTCAATAATTTGTATTGTTGAAAGGAAATGTGGTATACTGGTTTGTAGCAGGATAAACTCCTTACTACTGTCAACATGTTTACAACTTTTGCATAAGATATATAAAGAACCAAGTTACTTGGTACAGACTTATGATCTGACTGAATAAAGTTTCAACATGTCATCTCAACATAAGCTCTATAATGGCTAGATGCTTTGTTATTGTCTTCATTGCAATGCCATTACAAGTTCTAGGTTATCATAAGATTAAAAGTATGACTTTTTTGCTGAGACTCTAGCCACAGTAGTCTCACAAGCTAGATCCAATCCCTATGATTGAACAACAGACAGGGAAGGATCTGGGGAATTGTAATAGAGCAATTTGTTCTGCAATAGTGATGGGTAGGACTGAAAATTCAATAACATAATGTGATGCATGAAGCAACAAGATGTAGCTAAAAGTACTGGCTATTATCTAAAAGAAGAACAAGCTACTATTACTAGTATTAGGGACCTTGACTCTGCACCTTGAGATAACCACTTTATAATTTTTTCAATTAAGTTTATGTAGCCTTATTATTAGTGTTCTTATTAATTTTTTTAAATATTTTACTTAAACAATACCTTTTGACAAAAGAACCTCTGTCTCCTCACAAGGACCATCCTGTTTGTTCACATGTAGCTCCACCTACTAATCAAAATGACATCAGAAGGACACAGAATGTCAGGGAGGGGCTAGCTACACAAGACCTATAAGGTCATCACATACATCTGCAGCCAGACTTTTTATTAAATATACATTAAAAGATATATGGTATATACACAATTGAGCCTATTATAATTATGTAGTCTGGTAGATACTGACCTCAGGCAGCTATCTCATTTCCCGGCCTATATGAAATGCTGACTACAGTCCATTAAAAATGAACATGAATGAAGTCATTGATATCATAAAAATGTGATTAGATTGGTGATTTGTGTTTTGATGACCAATCTCATTTACTTAAAATTATATTAACTCTACTACTACTCATTTAAACAGATGTCATGATAACACACAGTACTGAGTAAGACCATAGTCTGCTTACCTAACCTCATGAAAGAAGGGGTTGGTTAGTTATTATTATCAGAGTAACCTAAAGAATTTCTCATCATCACTAATAACAAGTTTGTCTTTCAGGAAAGGAAATGTGGGATACTGGTTTGTAGTAAGATAAACTCCTTACTGTCAACATGTTTACAACTTTTCCATAAGATATATAAAAGAACCAAGTTACGTGGTACAGACAGACTTATGATCTGACTAAAATCACTCAATAAAGTTACAACAAGTCACCTCAATATAAGTTCTTAATATAATGGCTAGATGCTTTATTATTGTCTTCGTTGCAATGCCATTACTATGTTTTGGGTTACCGAAACAAAATAATGGTTTGAAACTTACTACTTTGTCAGAGAATATTGTAGCTGGGAAGTACATCGATCGTATGACTGGTATGGGGATCCGTTTTCTGACAAAATCTGATGGTGCTCTCTACATTGGTACTCTTGACAATCGTGTTATCATTAATATTGGAACAGCTATTACTACAACACGTACAAGAGTTACAGGTCGTATTATAGATGTAGAAGGAGCATCCTTTCTACAAGACATAACAGATGATAGTGAAGATAAGAGCTACTATCTGTATCCAAATGAAGTTAATAGAATCAGGAGTGCTACAAATGAGGAGGAACAAAAACGTATTTTTCAAGAAGTGCTCAAGGAGATTGATAAAAAAGACAAGCCATTCCACCACAATGCTGTCCGTGATTCCATCTCTACTCTACTCAATGATTCCCATTTCCAAATAATCCTAGATGCAGTTCATACTATAGGTGAAAAAGAGGGCCTTACTGGAAAAGATTACCCAGCTCTTTTACCAATGTACATAATGGCAGCAAAACTAGAACAGTTAGCAAACGATCCTTCTCTTCAAGAAGAGACAGAACAGAATCAAAATAATGTTAAAAAAGTTCGAGAGAAGCGTTGTTACCACCTTTGTCCACCATGTCCAGATAATAACTGTTTTGGTATGTGTGGTCGAAAATGTTCTTGTTGGAGGTGGGTTTGTGGAGACTGCTGTTGGCATCTAGGATGTTATTGGCACGATACATGGTGTGCTGAGAATGGTTACTGGAGCTTTTCCTGCATATTTGGTGCTCTTATCGCTCCATTGTATTGCTAGTTAATATTTAACTTTAACATCCATAATTTCAATAATAATTTAGTTAGTTAGGTGTGGTTTAATTAGTGACTACTGTTTAATTTACTTAACTTTATAATTGATTTATAAATAATTGCAATAATTGGATTAAACAAAAATTAATGAAATTGATACATAATTGAATGGTCTCATCTCTAAATAAAATATTATACAAAGCTCAAAGATGAAATGTGTCATCTTCATTCTTCTCAACGATGTGATTAAGGATTTGAACTAATGAGACAAAGAGAGAGAGTAACTATTCAATCTAACATACTGACCACTAACAATCTGAATACATAGCATGAGGCTAATCTATATAGTCATTATAAGTGTATAGTTGTAGTTATGACTACTAGACTTGGCGTCAACCAGAGAGCCTCAGGAGATACAAGTCAACCAGCCAGCTCTATTTAAAAATCTTCCTATCAGGTCATCATTTAAAATATTATCTCCATGTGATGTTATAAATGGTAACTAAAATAGCAATGTGTGGGTAAGCCTGATGTTACAGACAAAAGCGTTATACGTACCAGTTTTGGTGAGTTGAGACACTTTTAGTTTAATTAATGCAGTCTCTCACTTTGTCGAAGAAAAGACAATGTACTTCCATATAGTTTAAGTGGATCTAGTGTTGCACATTTGGGCTAAAGAATTGTTATTTTACACAAATAAATACATAATCCAATTCAATGATGGTAGCTAGGGAAGGAAAGTATGCATTTGTGAAGAAATTGCTGTACATTTTTCAGACAAATCACAGCTACTAAATCACACTTTGGAATTTGTGTTGCCTTAAAATTAAAATTATATTAACTCCACTACTCTCACATTAAAAATGATCAGAGTAACTAAAGACCTTGCATGCAGAGTCTTTGGTTATTTCAGTTATGCATGTGTAGTTGGTGCTGGTGTTGCTTTTATTTGTTTATTTATGGTTTACCATGAACATGTGGTCTTAGTTTTGTTAAGCATGATATTATTCTTTACCTAGTTGATAATACCAAATTTTGACAAAAAATTTTCTTTTTCCCCTTTGTTATTCTTTAATGAGACTTTTACAAACTTGTTTTAAAATGAACATAAAGAATTTAAGTTACAAGAGTGTTGAAAAGCAAATTATGAAATATTTATATTAATAATAGTTGTTGCATAATAGTATATGAGAGTAGGTGTGGTCCCAGACATCTAATAAGCATTTAATAAAAAGTACATGAGATTTGAGTCTCACAAACTAAAAAAATTTTAAATAGAAAATAAAGATATATCAGGCTCACTTCAAGCATTGTTCTTGTATTTAAGTAATTCCTTTTGAAATTCTTAAAGAGTTACTATTTAATCATGTGTAACATTTCTTGAATAGATACTATCTTTTCTCTTGGTTTTCCTTTCTCTATGCCTCGTCTTTGTTCTTCTTGGTCTATTTTTTCCCAGTCAGCAAATGATACAGGCTGTATTCCTAAGAAAGTTTTGTAATAAAAATATTAATTTTTAAGTAAACTAAATAACTTTGTTAATGGATTGTTCTAGTACTAGATCAAACATAATATAGTTACATAGAATTACAGTTACTATTGCAGTGTCGTTTGCAATATTAGTAATTATAACTCTATGTAACTATATTATATATATATATATTGTTCTAGCACTAGATCAAATATAATATAGTCGTATACAGTTAAAATTATTATTGCAGTATCTTTTGCAATATACATAAAATACATATAGTAACAGCCACACTGTACAATTGATTTGTTGATTAAACCAATATTTTGTTATCAGGTTGCACGTAGCAAACGTAGTTTGGTATAAATGTAAACATAACCTTTTTTGATTACTAATGTACTACTATTTATGTAGCTGTAGTACAGTAATGATAAAACAATGTTCTGTTTACTTTTACATCATACTAAGTTTGGTATGTGAAACCTGTATAACAATATAGTGGTTAAATCAACAAATCAATTTTTATAGTGCATGACTGTTATAGTATCCTTCTCATGAATAAAGCTAACTGGCATATCATAACAAAATAAGAGAGAATAGCTGAGTGATCTAGTAATGATATCATAAATAGTTTAATAGAAAATAGGCTTTATTTAATACTGTACTATCTGTGGTTATATTGATGGACAAGTTTTACTTTGACAGTATAAAATATTATGATTACAAATCATGAAGTTATATGACTTGAGAATAACTCTAATTGGTGAGTATGGTAAACTATTTACCTTGATCATTGAATAGTTTATTCAAAGCAACATCATCATGACAATGTTCAGTGGAAATCATACCTATTTTAATACAATAATGAAGTGATCACTATTGGCTGCACCTTCAGTAATATCTTGAGCTATAACTTCAGCGGTTTCAAAGGCATCATACATTGTATTTAGTGTATTGCCTACTGGTCCTCTTTTAACCCACCCACTACAGTAAAAACCTAAAAGATATGCGTCTCTAATAAATGTGCAAAAGAAATGATCTACACATGACAATCACATGATTCTGTGAATGACTACACATTAGTGATAAAATTTATGTTAATTCAATTACTAACCATTTACAATAGCTCCATTATCATCAATGACTCTTCCCTGTTTATTAGGAATAATAGCTAGTTGATTATCAAATGGTACAACTGGATCTATTAAGAGACTCCTGTATCCAATACTACGAAGCACCATAGAACATGATATCTCCTCATATTCTCCACAGCCTACTGCTTTTATAATGTTCCCCGTATCCTAAGAACAGGAAAAGACTATTAGATCATTGTGTAGTCTCTATATACCTCTAGTTTATTGATCTCCAACCTTATAGCTTGTACTGTTCCATTATCTGTTGGCAGACACTCAACAGGACTTCGTAGGAACTTTAATTCCCAGCTTTTCTCTGCTTTAATTGTACTAACATCACTGAATGCACGATAACAACAACAATTAAAACAATATTATATGACTACTTTGCTGTCTTTATTAATAGCTCTGTGATTCGTTTCCTAGGCCTTGGTAAATCTATCATAATAAAAATAGCTATTATGTACCAGTAGGCAGTAGTGTAACAGTTATATATACATTTATAAGATATTAATGTTACTAACTGTTGTGTACTAGTAGTGTAACAGTTATAAGTACATTTATAAGAGATTAATGTTACTAACTGTTGTGTACTAGTAATGTAACAGTTAAATGCACATTTATAGAGATTAATGTTACTAACTGCTGTGTACTAGTAATGTAACAGTTATATGTACATTTATAAGATATTAATGTTACTAACTGTTGTGTACTAGTAATGTAACAGTTGTATGCACATTTATAAGATATTAATGTTACTAACTGTTGTGTACTAGTAATGTAACAGTTGTATGCACATTTATAAGATATTAATGTTACTAACTGTTGTGTACTAGTAATGTAACAGTTGTATGCACATTTATAAGATATTAATGTTACTAACTGTTGTGTACTAGTAATGTAACAGTTGTATGTACATTATAAGATATTAATGTTACTAACTGTTGTGTACTAGTAATGTAACAGTTATATGTACATTTATAAGATATTAATGTTACTAACTGTTGTGTACTAGTAATGTAACAGTTATATGTGACCATAAATGGTAAATCAGAACTTAATGCGTAAACAAATTTTGAAACAAACACTTGTGTATAATTGGTTGCCACATATCTCAAGAAGGAAGTCCATATGTAATTTGGCAAGCATGAAGGTCAATCATTGACTTTGCCAAGTATTGCATTTTAATAATTTCCTGTTCAATATGATGACGTAGCAAAGCTTCACATGCAAGCATTCATTCATGATTTGTTTGCACGTTAGGTACCATTTTTGTATGGTCACATATGTACCATTATAAGAGATTAATGCTGCGTTACGTCTCTAGAGAGAGATGTTACCATACCTCCTACTGCATCTTTGTAAGGTTCAAAGTCTTTTGAATGTAATATTGTACGACAATGTGGCAATCTGATCATTTCTCTTAGTTCTTTGATTGTAAATGCAACTTGTAATGGTCCTCTACGACCAACTAAAACCACTTTCTTTATGTTGCTTTGAGCAAGAGATTGAACAGCATGAGAACAAATATCAGTTTTCTAGGACAGAGAAGTCAAACACTTGAAGACAATACTAAGGTTACCTTCAGTAAATCCAGCGGTGTTAGTAACATTCTGGCAACATCTAATGCTACATTACCATGACCAATAATGACTGCTGTCTCCCCAGATAAATCAGGATTAAGCTAGTGTCATAATAACTTTAATATCACAAAATAATATCAGTCACTTACATTAGCATGAAGGGGCAGGCCATTGTACCACCCTATAAATGCTCGAGCAGAACAAACTCCTCTTAAATCCTGTAGAAAAATAGAAACAGAAAATGTATCTCATTTAGAGAGACAGAGAAACAGGTAGATACTTTGAGAGATAAATTAGATCCATAATTGTGACCTGATTTGTAAAAAGGGACCACTTTTTTCAAAATATTTGTGGTCTGTTTTATAAGCAGACAAAACATCTCAAACATCTCACTTTCGTATCCATACAGTTGCTATATATGCATAACTATACTGTATGTATACAAAACTGTTTTTTGATATGCTTTTAACAGTGGTTTTGTTAATAAATCGGGTCACAAATATTTTGATAGAAGTGATCCCTTTTTGCAAATCCGGTCACATATGTTAAGAAACAATCTTACGCTTGCTAACCTCTCCTGGAATTCTTAATGGTTTGTCATCTTCTACTCCATATGCCTGTAATAAAGTGACATTGATCTAATATTGACTCTCTCTCTCTTACTAATACAACACCAGTATAATGAGGTTTAAGTTGTCTCAACATGACATCTTGTCCAATGTGAACATTACCTAGAAACTGACATCGCTCTGATTTTGCCAGTGTTGTGAACTGATTAATGACATTCTAATATAGTAACAATACTCTATAATATTGTCTGATTTGTGATGTACATACTTTGACTTCTGAATGATCAGGTGCTACACCAAATCTCACTAAACCAAATGGAACTGGTAGAGACTCATAAATGTCTACACACACTTCAGAGTGACGCTAATTATAAAATATTGACAACTAAAATAAATACTATATATGAGTGACTACAACAAAAAACCTTGAGTAATTGGTGAGCAGTGTAAAAACCAGCTGGACCACTACCAATGATAGCAATACGTGGCTTTGCTCCAGAGATCTTTGATGTACTGATATACTTAGAAGAAAAACACTGAAGCAATAACCTGTGTCCCTTACACTGCATTACGAACCGTGTGTTCAAATGACAGTTTTCTTAACTCACCAATTCAGCATACAAAAGTACAGTAATTTGGTATTAGTTTATAACAACACAATAATAAAGGGGGCCTACTAAGGTCTGTTCGCGTTCACCTTGCCGGTAGAAAAATTGAGTTATAATAAAGGTTCGCCTATTCCAGGTTTGCCTACTCGAATGTTTACACAATCCGGTTTCGCCTACCGATACCGTAATAATTATAATTAAAGAAACATTACGAATTTACAAATTACAAGACGAGCTACAAAAGGGACTGAAACAGTCTAAGCAATGACGAAGGAATTTGAGGCAAATGATTAAAATAGTGCACAATTTAATGTTAAGGAAAGTAAAGATTAAACAAATACAAGTCAATGTGTTGAGACATGCCTGCTACATAGTCTGATAAAAAGATTATATTATTGCTAAATCTTTCTTTGGGTTGATCTTTCTCAATAGCTTTCTTTTTCCAACGAGGTGGACATGCACCTGCTGCAAGCTGTTGTATCGAAACCTCTGTTCTGACTTGTTCTCTCTGAAATACCTCAACATATTCAAAGATGTTCGGATGGGATTTGCCACCTATTTGCTGTAGACGATTGTCCCATACTTCCAAGTGATTGTTTGTCTGTGGTCCTTCAGTCTCATATAAGTTCCACTCTGCTGTATGGAATGTTCCAGCTATCCATGTTGTTTCAAAATACGTAATGAATTCATCAATCATAACTCTGGAGTATCTGCTTTTATTCCTTGCCATGCAAGACGAACAAAACAAATAGGAACAAAGGCAAGAGCTGCTCTTATACATATAAATGACTTTAGTTGATCCGTATTTTGTTTGTACTGGATTTGCAGGCCAATCTCTTGAATTTTGTGTACATTCTCTCAATTTCTCTGTTACTACATCTCCAAATTATCCTTTCATCTCTTCCTCTCCTGATGATAACATATCTATGACCTTCATGCAGAAGTACTCTTCCTCCTCGTTTAGTGGTAGTAAATTCCATGACTTTGGTTGCCTTTATTATAGAAAGTGTTCTCTGAACATTTAATTAGGCTATACACCATAATCTAATTCAAAAACAGCAAAGTACAAATTAAGTCTGTTAATTTAATATAATAGATGTGAAAACCTTTGGGACACATCACATGTATACAAATATTGTATATAAAATAATGTTAATATTGTTCACTATATATAAACACTATATAAAATTCCACTTGGTTTTCAAATGATACTAGAGTAGTCATAATTGCAATTACAGAAATCCAATAGGATTGTCCAAGGTTGGCATATTTTTATATTGGTCCCACCTCCTAAACTAAATTTTAGCAACAAAGGATGTAAGCTGAAGTTTGGACTATCCCACCAGGCAGGTCCAATCCTCAGATAGTCTCATGGGCTTCTGTAACTCAAACATCACAGTGTGTTTCATTTCAACTGTATAGATAAGTATTTTTGTAACTCACAAATCTACAGGTATTGCCTCAACTTTTACATATGATTCAATGCCTAAAACCAAAAAACATAACTAAAATGAGAGAGTCCTCAACAATCCATTTAACATACCCTCTTGTTCTTTAGGTGGAAGACCATCAGGTGCTTCAATAAACGAATACGCTTTATTTTTATGATTGAGATAAACAGCAAATGTAATGTTACTAGTTCTTTCCAAAATCTACAAAGAAAAAAAAACATTTATTAGTTGCAAAATCTGCCAAAAGTTTTTTACAGTGTTAATCGGACACAGTATACTATCTCCACACATATTTATGTTGATAAGGAAATCAGCAGTACATTTTGCTTAATTGGCAATTATTAAATGAAATATAAAAATTATGCTCAGCAAAATATGGCTAGTCATTTAAATTTCACATCACTCCTTTAATAATTAATTTAAGAGACTAACTTTTTGTTCAACAGCAGCTGACCAAAACTCATTCCAGTTTTCTCATTAAGTACTCTCAATTTTACTTGACCAACAAGCCATATATGACCAGAGCTATCCACATAGCCAGCATCTTTTATTCTCAACCATATTCTTCCATCTTTGTCGTGTATAAGGCGATTCTCCTCTACCTATGAAGATAATGAATGAATTTAATATAGTTGGCCTTTATTTAAATGTTAAACCTGGTGTGTGTTAACATGCCACCCTGAGAAAATGATTTCTCTAATTTCACCATGAGGCAGGTCAAGTTCTCTAACGTTAATTGGTTCAGTGTGTGTTTTTGATTCTACTGAGTACATTATGTTAAGTCTCTATGAAGTTTACCATCTAATAGAGAAATGACTTTAACACTGTTATCCACAACTGGTTTACCAACACACAGTCCATCTGGTTTAGTCTCTTCTAGTTGAAGTTTCTCAGTAGCCCTAATAAAGCTAATGGGTTCAACCTCAGTACTACCATATAATACAATAGTATCTTTATTAGGTGTTACACTAAGTAGTGTGAGAAGAGGACCTCTGCAGAGATAAATAGAGGAGAGAGAGAGAGAGAGAGAGAGAGAGAGAGAGAGAGAGAGAGAGAGAGAGAGAGAGAGAGAGAGAGAGAGAGAGAGAGAGAGAGAGAGAGAGAGAGAGAGAGAGAGGGAGGGAGGGAGGGAGAGTTATCATTGACCACTTATTAATTATATACTGAAATACAGAGGCTCCTTTTAGTAATGCCTTGAGCTATAACTTCAGCAGTTTCAAAGGCATCATTCATTGTATTTAGTGTATTGCCTACTGGTCCTCTTTTAATCCACCCACTACAGTATAAACCTAAAATACATACATCTCTAATAAATAATGTCTTTTAATGATGATTATGAAGATAATTGTTTTCATACATATATATATGTCTGTAACAAATTATAAGTAATGGATATTGCTGCAAAAGAAATGATCTACACATGACAAGTACATGATTCTGTGAATGACTACACATTAGTGATAAAATTTACATTAATTCAATTACTAACCATTTACAACAGCTCCATTATCATCAACTACTCTTCCCTGTCTATTAGGAATAATACCTAGATGATTAGCAAATGGTACAGCTGGATCTATTAAGAGACTCCTGTATCTAATACTACAAAGCACCATAGAACATGATATCTCCTCATATTTTCCATAGTTTACTGCTTTTAAAAGTTCCTGTATCCTAAGAACAAGAAAAGATTATTAGATCATTGTGTAGTCTCTATATACCTCTGATTTATTGATGTCCAGATAATAACTATTTTGGTATGTGTGGTCGAGGATGTTCTTGTTGGAGATTGGTTTGTGGAGACTGTTGTTGGCATCTTGGATATTATTGGCATGATAAATGGCATTCTGAGAATGGTTACTGGACCTTTTCCTCCATATTTGGTGCTCTTATTGCTCCATTTTATTGCTAGTTAATAATTAAGTAACATGCATAATTCGAATAATAGTTATTAGGTGTGGTTTACAATACTAACTAGTAACTACTGTTTACTTAATTACATTCATAATTGATAATATTCACTTTTTGCTGACTAATAAAAAATAGATAATTACAATAATTGGATTAAACAATAATTTATGAAGTTAATATTCATTCATCTCAGTAATGTGATTAAGAATATGAAATAATGAGAGAGAGAGAGAGAGAGAGAGAGAGAGAGTAGTTATTCAATCTAACATAGTACTGACCAGTGACAATCTAAATAGAGGTTGATCTATATATAGTGTATAGTTGTTATTACTACTAGATTTGCCCTCAGAACGAGAGAGCCTCATTCAGGAGATACAAGTCAACCAGCCAGCTCTAATGGAGATCAGACAAGTCAATAATTTGTATTGTTGAAAGGAAATATGGGATACTGGTTTGTAGTAAGATAAATTCTTTACTACTGTCAACATGTTTACAACTTTTACATAACATATATAAAGAACCAACTTACTTGGTACAGACAGACTTATGATCTGACTAAAATCACTCAATAAAGTTACAACAAGTCACCTTGATATAAGTTCTTAATATAATGGCTAGATGCTTTGTTATTGTCTTCGTTGCAATGCCATTACTATGTTTTGGTTTACCACAGAAAAATAATGGTTTGAAACTTACTACTTTGTCAGAGAATATTGTAGCTGGGAAGTATATCGATCGTATGACTGGTATGGGGATCTGTTTTCTGACAAAATCTGATGGTGCTCTCTACATTGGTACTCTTGACAATCGTGTTATCATTAATATTGGAACAGCTATTACTACAACACGTACAAGAGTTACAGGTCGTATTATAGATGTAGAAGGAGCATCATTTCTACAAGACGTAACAGATGATAGTGAAGATAAGAGCTACTATCTGTATCCAAATGAAGTTAATAGAATCAGGAGTGCTACAAATGAGGAGAAACAAAAACGTATTTTTCAAGAAGTGCTCAACGAGATTGATAAAAAAGACAAGCCATTCCACCAGAATGCTGTCCGTGATTCCATCTCTACTCTACTCAATGATTCCCATTTCCAAATAATCCTAGATGCAGTTCATACTATAGGTGAAAAAGAGGGCCTTACTGGAAAAGATTACCCAGCTCTTTTACCGATGTACATAATGGCAGCAAACTAGAACAGCTAGCAAGCAATCCTTCTCTTCAAGAAGAGACAGAACAGAATCAAAATAACGTTAAAAAAGTTCAAGAGAAGCGTTGTCACCACCTTTGTCCACCATGTCCAGATAATAACTGTTTAGGTATGTGTGGTCAAGGATGTTCTTGTTGGAGCTGGGTTTGTGGAGACTGCTGTTGGCATATTGGGTGTTATATTTATGACCTTTTATGTGGCTCCTTTGGTTATTTAAGTTTTCAATGTGTATTTGGTGCTGGTGTTGCTATTATTTGTTAACTTATCATTTTCCATGAATATGGCCTTTGTTTTGTTAAGCATGATATTATTCTTTACCTAGTTGATAATACCCAAATTTTGGCAAAAAAAATTATTTTTCCTTTTATTCTTTAATGAGACTTCTGCAAACTTGTTTTTATAAATGAACTGAAAGAAGTAAAGTCACAAAAATGCTGAAAAGCAAATTATGAAAATATTTATAATAATAGTTGTTGCATAATAGTAGGTGTGGTCTCACACATCCAATAAACATTTGTATAAAAAGCACATGAGATTTGAGTCTCATAAACCTGATAAATTTTAAATAGAAAATAAGGTTATGTTAGACCACTTCAAGCATTGTTCTTGGATTTAAGTAATTCATTTTGAAATTCCTAAAGAGTTACTATCTAACAACATGTAGCATTTCTTGAATAGATACTATCTTTTCTCTTGGTTTCCCTTTCTCTATTCCTCGTCTTTGCTCTTCTTGGTCTATTTTTTGCCAGCCAGCAAATGATACAGGCTGTATTCCTAAGAAAGACAGTTTTGTAATAAAAATATTAACTTTTAAGTGAACCAAATAACTTTGTCAATGGATTGTTCTAGCACTAGATCAAACATAATATAGTTACATAGAATTACAGTTACTATTGTAGTATCTTTTGCAATAGATTAAACACATATAGTAACAGCCATGATTGTTGTAGTATCCTTCTCATGAATAAAGCTAACTGGCATATCATAACAAAATAAAAGAAAATAGCTGAGTGATCTTGTGATGATATCATAGTTGAGTATAAAACAGACATTATTTAATACTGTACTATCTGTGGTCATATTGACAGACAAATTTTACTTTG
The DNA here is from genome assembly GCA_963693285.1 of Xestospongia muta. NCBI lineage: Eukaryota > Metazoa > Porifera > Demospongiae > Haplosclerida > Petrosiidae > Xestospongia > Xestospongia muta. The sequence continues at coordinate 4,212,099 of OY848926.1, forward strand.
ACAGTATAAAATATTATGATTACAAATCATGAAGTTATATGACTTGTGAATAACTCTAATTGATGAGTATGGTAAACTATTTACCTTGATCATTGAATAGTTTATTCAAAGCAACATCATCATGACAGTGTTTGGTGGAAATCATACCTATTTTAATACAATAATGAAGTGATCACTATTGGCTGTACCTTCAGTAATATCTTGAGCTATAACTTCAGCAGTTTCAAAGGCATCATACATTGTATTTAGTGTATTGCCTACTGGTCCTCTTTTAACCCACCCACTACAGTATAAACCTAAAAGATATGCGTCTCTAATAAATGTGCAAAAGAAATGATCTACACATGACAAGTACATGATTCTGTGAATGACTACACATTAATGATAAAATATACGTTAATTCAATTACTAACCATTTACAACAGCTCCATTATCATCAACGACTCTTCCTTGTCTATTAGGAATAATAGCTAGTTGATTATCAAATGGTACAGCTGGATCTATTAAGAGACTCCTGTATCCAATACTACGAACCACCATAGAACATGATATCTCCTCATATTCTCTACAACCTACTGCTTTTATAATGTTCCCTGTATCCTAAGAACAGGAAAAGACTATTAGATCATTGTGTAGTCTCTATATACCTCTAGTTTATTGATCTCCAACTTTATAGCTTGTACTGTTCCATTATTTGCTGGCAGACACTCAACAGGACTGCGTAGGAACTTTAATTCCCAGCTTTTCTCTGCTTCAATTGTACTAACATCACTGAATACATGATAACAACAACAATTAAAACAATATTATATGACTACTTTGCTGTCTTTATTAATAGCTCTGTGATTCGTTTTCTAGGCCTTGATAAATCTATCATAATAAAAGTAACTATTATGTACCAGTTGTGTAACAGTTATATGCACATTTATAAGAGATTAATGTTACTAACTGTTGTGTACTAGTAATGTAACAGTTATATGTACATTTATAAGATATTAATGTTACTAACTGTTGTGTACTAGTAATGTAACAGTTATATGTACATTTATAAGATATTAATGTTACTAACTGTTGTGTACTAGTAATGTAACAGTTATATGTACATTTATAAGATATTAATGTTACTAACTGTTGTGTACTAGTAATGTAACAGTTATATGTACATTTATAAGATATTAATGTTACTAACTGTTGTGTACTAGTAATGTAACAGTTATATGTACATTTATAAGAAATTAATGTTACTAACTGTTGTGTACTAGTAATGTAACAGTTATATGTGACCATAAATGGTAAATTAGTACTTAATGTGTAAACAAATTTTAAACAAACACTTGTGTATAATTGGTTGCTACATATCTCAAGAAGGAAGTCCATATGTAATTTGGGAAGCATGGAGGTCAATCATTGACTTTGTCAAGTATTGCATTTTAATAATTTCCTGTTCAATATGGTGACATAGCAAAGCTTCACACACAAGCATTCATTCATGATTTGTTTGCGCATTAGGTACCATTTTTGTATGGTCACATATGTACGATTATAAGAGATTAATGCTACGTTACGTCTCTAGAGAGAGATGTTACAATACCTCCTACTGCATCTTTGTAAGGTTCAAAGTCTTGTGAATGTAATATTGTACGACAACTTGGCAATCTGATCATTTCCCTTAGTTCTTTGATTGTAAATGCAACTTGTAATGGTCCTCTACGACCAACTAAAACCACTTTCTTTATGTTGCTTTGAGCAAGAGATTGAACAGCATGAGAACAAATATCAGTTTTCTAGGACAGAGAGTCAAACATTTGAAGACAACACTAAGGTTACCTTCAGTAAATCCAGCGGTGTTAGTAACATTCTGGCAACATCTAATGCTACATTACCATGACCAATAATGACTACTGTCTCTCCAGATAAATCAGGATTAAGCTATAATGTCATAATAACTTTAATATCACAAAATAATATCAGTTACTTACATTAGCATGAAGGGGCAGGCCATTGTACCACCCTACAAATGCTCGAGCAGAATAGACTCCTCTTAAATCCTGTAGAAAAATAGAAACAGAAAATGTATCTCATATAGAGAGACAGAGAAACAGGTAGATACTTTGAGAGATAAATTAGATCCATAATTGTGACCTGATTTGTAAAAAGGGACCACTTTTTTCAAAATATTTGTGGTCTGTTTTGTAAGCAAACAAAACATCTCAAACATCTCAAACGTCTCAGTTTCGTATCCATACAGTTGCTATATATGCATAACTATACTATGTGTATACAAAACTGTTTTTTGATATGTTTTAACAGTGGTTTTGTTAACAAATCGGGTCACAAATATTTTGACAGAAGTGGTCCCTTTTGCCAATCCAGTCACCTATGTTAAGAAACAATCTTATGCTTGCTAACCTCTCCTGGAATTCTTAATGGTTTATCATCTTCTACTCCATATGCCTGTAATAAAGTGACATTGATCTAATATTGACTCTCTCTCTCTCTTACTAATACAACACCAGTATAATGAGGTTTAAGTTGACTCAACATGACATCTCTTCCAATGTGGACATTACCTAGAAACCAACATCGATCTGATTTTGCCAGTGTTGTGAACTGATTAATGACATTCTAATATAGTAACAATACTCTTTATAATATTGTCTGATTTGTGATGTACATACTTTGACTTCTGAATGATCAGGTGCTACACCAAATCTTACTAAACCAAATGGAACTGGTAGAGACACTGGTAGAGACTCATAAATGTCTACACACACTTCAGAGTGACGCTAATTATAAAATATTAACAACAAAAATAAATACTATATATGAGTGACTACGACAAAAAACCTTGAGTAATTGGTGAGCAGTGTAAAAACCAGCTGGACCACTACCAATGATAGCAATACGTGGCTTTGCTCCAGAGATCTTTGATGTACTGATATACTTAGAAGAAAAACACTGAAGTAATAACCTATGTCCCTTAAACTGCATTACGAACCGTGTGTTCAAATGACTGTTTTCTTAATTCAGCAATTCAGCATACAAAAGTACAGTAATTTGGTATTAGTTTATAACAACACAATAATAAAGAGGCCTACTAAGGTCTGTTCGCGTTTACCTTCCAGGTATTGAGTTAGTAAGGGTTCGCCTATTCCGAGTTTGGTTATATACTCGAATTTTAACACAACACGGTTTCGCCTACCGATACCGTAATAATTATAATTAAAGAAACATTACGAATTTACAAATTACAAGACGAGCTACAAAAGGGACTGAAACAGTCTAAGCAATGACGAAGGAATTTGAGGTAAATGATTAAAATAGTGCACAATTTAATGTTAAGGAAAGTAAAGATTAAACAAATACAAGTCAATGTGTTGAGACATGCCTGCTACATAGTCTGATAAAAAAGATTATATTACTGCTAAATCTTTCTTTGAGTTGATCTTTCTCAATAGCTTTCTTTTTCCGACGAGGTGGAAGTGCACCTGCTGCAAGGTGTTGTACCAAAACCTCTGTGCTGACTTGTTCTCTCTGAAATACCTCAACATATTCAAAGATGTTCGGATGGGATTTGCCACCTATTTGCCGTAGACGATTGTCCCAACCCTTCAAATGATTGTTTGTCTGTGGTCCTTTAGTCATATATAAGTTCCACTCTGCTGTATGGAATATTCCAGCTATCCATGTTGTTTCAAAATATGTAATGAATTCATCAATTCTTGGTAACTCTATCTGGAGTATCTGCTTTTATTCCTTGCCATGCAAGACGAACAAAACAAATAGGAACAAAGACAAGAGCTGCTGTTCTATGTATAAATGACTTTAGTTGATCGGTATTTTGTTTGTACTGGATTTGCAGGCCAATCTCTTGAATTTTTGTGTACAATCTCTGTTGCTGCATCTCCAAATTATCCTTTCATCTCCTCCTCTCCTGTTGATAATGTATCTGTGACCTTCATGCAGAAGTACTTTTCCTCCTTGTTTAGTGGTAGTAAACTGCATGACTTTGGTTGGCTTTATTATAGAAAGTGCTCTCTGAACATTTAATTAGGCTATATAATATAATATAGAACATGATATAATACAATAGTATCTTTATTAGGTGTTACACTAAGCAGTGTGCGAAGAGGACCTCTGCAGAGAGAGGGAAAGAAAGAAAGAAAGAGATAGATAGAGGGGAGAGAGAGAGAGAGAGAGAGAGAGAGAGAGAGAGAGAGAGAGAGAGAGAGAGAGAGAGAGAGAGAGAGAGAGAGAGAGAGAGAGAGAGAGAGAGAGAGAGAGAGAGAGAGAGAGAGAGAGAGAGAGAGAGAGAGAGAGAGAGAGAGAGAGAGAGAGAGAGAGAGAGAGAGAGAGAGAGAGAGAGAGAGAGAGAGAGAGAGAGAGAGAGAGAGAGAGAGAGAGAGAGAGAGAGAGAGAGAGAGAGAGAGAGAGAGAGAGAGAGAGTTATCATTGACCACTTATTAATTATATATCGAAATACAGAGGCTCCCTTCAGCAATGTCTTGAGCTACAACTTCAGCAGTTTCAAAGGCATCATTCATTGTATTTAGTATATTGCCTACTGGTCCTCTTTTAACCCACCTGCTACAGTAAAAACCTACAAGACATATATCTCTAATAAATAATGTCTTTTAATGATGATTATGAAGATAATTGTTTATACATATATATGTCTGTAACAAATTATAAGTTATGGATATTGCTGCAAAAGAAATGATCTACACATGACAAGTACATGATTCTGTGAATGACTACACATTAGTGATAAAATTTACATTAATTCAATTACTAACTATTTACAACAGCTCCATTATCATCAACGACTCTTCCTTGTCTATTAGGAATAATACCTAGATGATTATCAAATGGTACAGCCGGATCTATTAAGAGACTCCTGTATCCAATACTACGAAGCACCATAGAACATGATATCTCCTCATATTCTCTACAGCTTACTGCTTTTAAAATTCCCTGTACCCTAAGAACAAGAAAAGATTATTAGGTCATTGTGTAGTCTCTATATACCTCTGATTTATTAATGTCCAGATAATAACTCTTTTGGTATGTGTGGTCGAGGATGTTCTTGTTGGAGATTGGTTTGTGGAGACTGTTGTTGGCATCTTGGATATTATTGGCATGATAAATGGCATTCTGAGAATGGTTACTGGACCTTTTCCTCCATATTTGGTGCTCTTATTGCTCCATTTTATTGCTAGTTAATAATTAAGTAACATGCATAATTCTAATAATAGTTTATTAGGTGTGGTTTACAATACTAACTAGTAACTACTGTTTACTTAATTACATTCATAATTGATAATATTCACTTTTTGCTGACTAATAAAAAATAGATAATTACAATAATTGGATTAAACAATAATTTATGAAGTTAATATTCATTCATCTCAGTAATGTGATTAAGAATATGAAATAATGAGAGAGAGAGAGAGAGAGAGAGTAGCTATTCAATCTAACATAGTACTGACCAGTGACAATCTGAATAGAGATTGATCTATATATAGTGTATAATTGTTATTACTACTAGATTTGGCCTCAGAATGAGAGAGCCTCATTCAGGAGATACAAGTCAACCAGCCAGCTCTATTTAAAAACCTTCCTATCAGGTCATCATTTAAAATTTTTATTTCCATGTGATGTTATAAAGTTAACTAGAATAGCAATGTGCAGGTGAGCCTGACAAAAACGTTATATGTACCATTTGATTTGAGACACTTTTAGTTTAATGCAGTCCCTCACTTTGTTGAAGAAAAGACAATGTACTTCCATATAGTTTAAGTGGATCTAGTGTTACATATTTGGCCTAAAGAATTGTTATTTTACACAAATAAATACACAATCCAATTCAATAATGGTAGCTAAGCAAGGAAAGTATGCATTTGTTCTTCTTGATCTATTTTCCCAGTCAGTAAATGACACAGGATGTATTAATTGCTAAGAAGACAGTTTTGTCATTCAATTATAGAGCTTGCATTGGATCTGGCTTGTGAGACTAAACCACAGCATAATAATTAAGTTTATGTAGCCTTATTGTTAGTGCTCTTATAGAATTATAATTACTTACATAAACGTACCTTTTGACAAAAGAACCTCTGTCTCCTCACAAGGACCATCCTGTTTGCACATACATCAACAAACATGCTTTTATCTAATATACATTCAATGATATATATATATATATATATACTATTGAGCCTATCATAGTTATGTATGTAGTCTGGTAGATACTGACCTCAGGGAGTCTCGTTTTCCCAGTATGAAATACTGAATACATGTCCATTAAAAAAGATCATAAATGAAGTTGCTGTAATCATAAAAATTTTGATTAGATTGGTGGATTTGTGTTTTGATGACCAATCTCATTTACTTATTAACTCTACTACTGCTCATTGAAACAGATGTCATGATAACATACAGTACTGAGTAATATGTAGACCATAGTCTGCTTACCTAACCTCATGAAAGAAAGGGCTGGCTAGTTATATACTATTATCAGAGTAACCTAAAGAAGTTTCTCATCATCACTAATAACAAATTTGTCTTTCGTGTGCTTACCTAATGGAGATCAGAGAAGTCAAAAATTTGTACTGTTGAAAGGAAATATGGGATACTGGTTTGTAGTAAGATAAATTCCTTACTACTGTCAACATGTTTACAACTTTTACATAACATATATAAAGAACCAACTTACTTGGTACAGACAGACTTATGATCTGACTAAAATCACTCAATAAAGTTACAACAAGTCATCTCGATATAAGCTCTTAATATAATGGCTAGATGCTTTGTTATTGTCTTCGTTGCAATGCCATTACTATGTTTTGGTTTACCACAGAAAAATAATGGTTTAAAACTTACTACATTTACTATGTTTTGGTTTACCACAGAAAAATAATGGTTTAAAACTTACTACTTTGTCAGAGAATATTGTAGCTGGGAAGTACATCGATTGTATGACTGGTATGGGGATCCGTTTTCTGACAAAATCTGATGGTGCTCTCTATATTGGTACTCTTGACAATCGTGTTATCGTTAATATTGGAACAGCTATTACTACAACACGTACAAGAGTTACAGGTCGTATTATAGATGTAGAAGGAGCATCCTTTCTACAAGACATAACAGATGATAGTAAAGATAAGAGCTACTATCTGTATCCAAATGAAGTTAATAGAATCAGGAGTGCTACAAATGAGGAGAAACAAAAACGTATTTTTCAAGAAGTGCTCAACGAGATTGATAGAAAAGACAAACCATTCCACCAGAATGCTGTCCGTGATTCCATTTCTACTCTACTCAATGATTCCCATTTCCAAATAATCCTAGATGCAGTTCATACTATAGGTGAAAAAGAGGGCCTTACTGGAAAAGATTACCCAGCTCTTTTACCAATGTACATAATGGCAGCAAAACTAGAACAGCTAGCAAACAATCCTTCTCTTCAAGAAGAGACAGAACAGAATCAAAATAATGTTAAAAAAGTTCGAGAGAAGCGTTGTTACCACCTTTGTCCACCATGTCCAGATAATAACTGTTTAGGTATGTGTGGTCAAGGATGTTCTTGTTGGAGCTGGGTTTGTGGAGACTGCTGTTGGCATATTGGGTGTCATATTTACGACGTTTTATGTGGCTCCTTTGGTTTTTTAAGTTTTCAATGTGTATTTGGTGGTGGTGTTGCTATTATTTGTTAACTTATCATTTTCCATGAATATGGCCTTTGTTTTGTTGAGCATGATATTATTCTTTACCTAGTTGATAATACCCAAATTTTGGCAAAAAAAATTATTTTTCCTTTTATTCTTTAATGAGACTTCTGCAAACTTGTTTTTATAAATGAACTGAAAGAAGTAAAGTCACAAAAATGCTGAAAAGCAAATTATGAAAATATTTATAACAATAGTTGTTGTATAATAGTAGGTGTGGTCTCACACATCCAATAAACATTTGTATAAAAAGCACATGAGATTTGAGTCTCATAAACCTGATAAATTTTAAATAGAAAATTAGGTTATGTTAGACCACTTCAAGCATTGTTCTTGGATTTAAGCAATTCCTTTTGAAATTCCTAAAGAGTTACTATCTAACAACATGTAGCATTTCTTGAATAGATACTATCTTTTCTCTTGGTTTTCCTTTCTCTATTCCTCGTCTTTGTTCTTCTTGGTCTATTTTTTCCCAGTCAGCAAATGATACAGGCTGTATTCCTAAGAAAGACAGTTTTGTAATGAAAATATTAACTTTTAAGTGAACCAAATAACTTTGTCAATGGATTGTTCTAGCACTAGATCAAACATAATATAGTTACATAGAATTACAGTTACTATTGCAGTACTTTTTGCAATAGATTAAATACATATAGTAAGAGTCACGAATTAAACTAGCTGGCATATCATAATAAATAGAAGATAGTCAGGTACGTAGGAAAAAAGAGTGATCTAGTGATGATATCATAAATAGTTGAATACAAAATAAATATTATTTAACACTGTACTATCTGTGGTTATATTGACAGACAAATTTTACTTTGACAGTATAAAATATTATGATTACAAATTGTGAAGTTATATGACTTGTGAATAACTCTAATTGGTGAGTATTGTAAACTATTTACCTTGATCATAGAATAGTTGATTCAAACCAACATCATCATGACAATGTTCAGTGGAAATCATACCTATTTTAATACAATAATGAAGTGATCACTATTGGCTGCACCTTCAGTAATGTCTTGAGCTATAACTTCAGCAGTTTCAAAGGCATCATTCATTGTATTTAGTATCACACCTACTGGTCCTCTTTTAACCCACCCACTACAGTAAAAACCTAAAAGACATGCACTCTAATAAATAATGCTTTTAATAATGATTATGAAGATAATTGTTTTCATACATATATATATGTATGTCTGTAACAAATTATAAATAATGGATATTGCTGCAAAAGAAATGATCTACACATGACAATCACATGATTCTGTGAATGACTACACATTAGTAATAAAATTTACGGTAATTCAATTACTAACCATTTACAACAGCTCCATTATCATCAATGACTCTTCCCTGTCTATTAGAAATAATACCTAGATGGTTCTCAAATGGTACAGCTGGATCTATTAAAAGACTCCTGTATCCAATACTACGAAGCACCATAGAACATGATATCTCCTCATATTCTCCACAGCTTACTGCTTTTAAAAGTTCCTGTATCCTAAGAACAAGAAAAGATTATTAGATTATTGTGTAGTCTCTATATACCTCTGATTTATTGATGTCCAGATAATAACTCTTTTGGTATGTGTAGTCGAGGATGTTCTTGTTGGAGCTGGGTTTGTGGAGACTGCTGTTGGCATCTTGGATGTTATTGGCATGATAAATGGCATGCTGAGATTGGTTACTGGAGCTTTTCCTCCATATTTGGTGCTCTTATTGCTCCATTTTATTGCTAGTTAATAATTAAGTAACATGCATAATTCGAATAATAGTTTATTAGGTGTGGTTTACAATACTAACTAGTGACTACTGTTTACTTAATTACATTCATAATTGATAATATTCACTTTCTGCTGACTAATAAAAAATAGATAATTACAATAATTGGATTAAACAATAATTTATGAAATTAATCTTCATTCATCTCAATAATGTGATTAAGGATATGAAATAATGAGAGAGAGAGAGAGTAGCTATTCAATCTAACATAGTACTGACCAGTGACAATCTGAATAGAGGTTGATCTATATATAGTCTATAGTTATTATTACTACTACACTTGGGCTCAGAACAAGAGAGCCTCATTCAGGAGATACAAGTCAACCAGTCAGCTCTATTTAAAAATCTTCCTATCAGGTCATCATTTAAAATTTTTTTTCCTATGTGATGTTGTAAAGTGAACTGGAATAGCAATGTGTGGGTGAGCCTGACAAAAACGTTATATGTACCAGTTGAGTTGAGACACTTTTAGTTTAATGCAGAATACTGAATACATGTCCATTAAAAAAGATCATAAATGAAGTCGCTGTAATCATAAAAATTTTTATTAGATTGGTGATTTGTGTTTTGATGACCAATCTCATTTACTTATTAACTCTACTACTGCTCGTTGAAGCAGATGTCATGATAACACACAGTACTGAGTAATATGTAGACCATAGTCTGCTTACCTAACCTCATGAAAGAAAGGGCTGGCTAGTTATATTTTATTATCAGAATAGCCAAAAGAAGTTTCTCATCATCACTAATAACAAGTTTGTCTTTCATGTGTTTACCTAATGGAGATCAGACAAGTTGAAAGGAAATATGGGATACTGGTTTGTAGTAAGATAAATTCCTTACTACTGTCAACATGTTTACAACTTTTACATAACATATATAAAAGAACCAACTTACTTGGTACAGGCTTATGATCTGACTAAAATCACTAAATAAAGTTACAACAAGTCACCTCGATATAAGTTCTTAATATAATGGCTAGATGCTTTGTTATTGTCTTCATTGCATTGCCATTACTATGTTTTGGTTTACCACAGAAAAATAATGGTTTAAAACTTACTACTTTGTCAGAGAATATTGTAGCTGGGAAGTACATCAATCGTATGACTGGTATGGGGATCCGTTTTCTGACAAAATCTGATGGTGCTCTCTACATTGGTACTCTTGACAATCGTGTTATCGTTAATATTGGAACAGCTATTACTACAACACTTACAACAGTAACAGGTCGTATTATAGATGTAGAAGGAGCATCCTTTCTACAAGACATAACAGATGATAGTAAAGATAAGAGCTACTATCTGTATCCAAATGAAGTTAATAGAATCAGGAGTGCTACAAATGAGGAGAAACAAAAACGTATTTTTCAGGAAGTGTTCAAGGAGATTGATAAAAAAGACAAGCTATTCCACCAGAATGCTGTCCATGACTCCATCTCTACTCTACTCAATGATTCCCATTTCCAAATAATCCTAGATACAGTTCATACTATAGGTGAAAAAGAGGGCCTTACTGGAAAAGGTTACCCAGCTCTTTTACCAATGTACATAATGGCAGCAAAACTAGAACAGCTAGCAAACAATCCTTCTCTTCAAGAAGAGACAGAACAGAATCAAAATAATGTTAAAAAAGTTCGAGAGAAGCGTTGCAACAACCTTTGTCCACCATGTCCAGGTTATAACTGTTTAGGTATGTGTGGTCTTGGGTGTTGGTGTTGGAGTTTCGTTTGTGGAGACTGCTGTTGGCATATTGGGTGTTTTGTTCATGACCTTGCATGTGGAGTTTTTGGTTATTTCAGTTATGCATGTGTATTTGGTGCTGGTGTTGCTTTTATTTGTTAATTTATGGTTTACCATGAACATATGGCCTTAGTTTTGTTGAGCATGATATTATTCTTTACCTAGTTGATAATACCAAATTTTGACAAAAAAATTGTTTTTCCTTTTATTCTTTAATGAGACTTCTGCAAACTTGTTTTTATAAACGAACTGAAAGAAGTAAAGTCACAAAAATGCTGAAAAGCAAATTATGAAAATATTTATAATAATAGTTGTTGCATAATAGTAGGTGTGGTCTCACACATCCAATAAAATTTGTATAAAAAGCACATGAGATTTGAGTCTCATAAACTTGATAAATTTTAAATAGAAAATTAGGTTATGTTAGACCACTTCAAGCATTGTTCTTGGATTTAAGTAATTCATTTTGAAATTCCTAAAGAGTTACTATCTAACAACATGTAGCATTTCTTGAATAGATACTATCTTTTCTCTTGGTTTTCCTTTCTCTATTCCTCGTCTTTGTTCTTCTCGGTCTATTTTTTCCCAGTCAGCAAATGATACAGGCTGTATTCCTAAGAAAGACAGTTTTGTAATAAAAATATTAACTTTTAAGTGAACAAAATAACTTTGTCAATGGATTGTTCTAGCACTAGATCAAACAAGTCACATAGAATTACAGTTACTATTGCAGTACTTTTTGCAATAGATTAAATACATATAGTAAGAGTCACGAATTAAACTAGCTGGCATATCATAATAAATAAAAGATAGTCAGGTACTTAGGAAAAAAAGAGTGATCTAGTGATATTATAAATAGTTGAATACAAAATAGACATTATTTAATACTGTACTATCTGTGGTTATATTGATGGACAAGTTTTACTTTGACAGTATAAAATATTATGATTACAAATCATGAAGTTATATGACTTGAGAATAACTCTAATTGATGAGTATTGTAAACTATTTACCTTGATCATAGAATAGTTTATTCAAACCAACATCATCATGACAATGTTCAGTGGAAATCATACCTATTTTAATACAATAATGAAGTGATCAGTATTGGCTGCACCTTCAGTAATGTCTTGAGCTATAACTTCAGCAGTTTCAAAAGCATCATACATTGTATTTAGTATCACACCTACTGGTCCTCTTTTAACCCACCCACTACAGTATAAACCTAAAAGATATGTGTCTCTAATAAATAATGTCTTTTAATGATGATTATAAAGATAATTGTTTTCATACATATATATGTGTGTGTCTGTAACAAATTATAAGTAATGGATATTGCTGCAAAAGAAATGATCTACACATGACAATCACATGATTCTGTGAATGACTACACATTAGTGATAAAATGTACGGTAATTCAATTACTAACCATTTACAACAGCTCCATTATCATCAACGACTCTTCCCTGTCTATTAGGAATAATACCTAGATGATTATCAAATGGTACAGCTGGATCTATTAAGAGACTCCTGTATCCAATACTACGAAGCACCATAGAACATGATATCTCCTCATATTCTCCACAGCCTACTGCTTTTAAAAAGTTACCTGTATCCTAAGAACAGGAAAAGACTATTAGATCATTGTGTAATCTCTATATACCTCTAGTTTATTGATCTCCAACTTTATAGCTTGTACTGTTCCATTATTTGCTGGCAGACACTCAACAGGACTGCGTAGGAACTTTAATTCCCAGCTTTTCTCTGCTTCAATTGTATTAACATCACTGAATACATGATAACAACAACAATTAAAACAATATTATATGACTACTTTGCTGTCTTTATTAATAACTCTGTGATTCGTTTTCTAGGCCTTGGTAAATCTAACATAATAAAAATAGCTATTATGTACCAGTAGTGTAACAGTTATATGCACATTTATAAGATATTATTACTAAATTTTTCTCTAGAGAGTGATGTTTTTTACATACCTCCTACTGCATCTTTGTAAGGTTCAAAGTCTTGTGAATGTAATATTGTACGACAACTTGGCAATCTGATCATTTCTCTTAGTTCTTTGATTGTAAATGCAACTTGTAATGGTCCTCTACGACCAACTAAAACCACTTTCTTTATGTTGCTTTGAGCAAGAGATTGAACAGCATGAGAACAAATATCAGTTTTCTAGGACAGAGAAGTCAAACATTTGAAGACAACACTAAGGTTACCTTCAGTAAATCCAGCGGTGTTAGTAACATTCTAGCAACATCTAATGCTACATTACCATGACCAATAATGACTGATGTCTCTCCAGATAAATCAGGATTAAGCTATAGTGTCATAATAACTTTAATATCACAAAATAATATCAGTTACTTACATTAGCATGAAGGGGCAGGCCATTGTACCACCCTACAAATGCTCGAGCAGAATACACTCCTCTTAAATCCTGTAGAAAAATAGAACAGAAAATGTATCTATATAGAGAGACAGAGAAACAGGTAGATACTTTGATAAATTAGATCCATATGTTAAGAAACAATCTTACGCTTGCTAACCTCTCCTGGAATTCTTAATGGTTTATCATCTTCTGCTCCATATGCCTGTAATAATGTGACAAAGTGACATTGATCTAATATTGACTCTCTCTCTCTCTCTTACTAATACAACACCAGTGTAATGAGGTTTAAGTTGACTCAACATGACATCTTGTCCAATGTGGACATTACCTAGAAACCGACATCGTTCTGATTGTGCCAGTGTTGTGAACTGATTAATGACATTCTAATATAGTAACAATACTCTTTATAATATTGTCTGATTTGTGATGTGCATACTTTGACCTCTGGATGATCAGGTGCTACACCAAATCTTACTAAACCAAATGGAACTGGTAGAGACTCATAAATGTCTACACACACTTCAGAGTGACGCTAATTATAAAATATTGACAACAAAAATAAATACTATATATGAGTGACTACGACAAAAAACCTTGAGTAATTGGTGAGCAGTGTAAAAACCAGCTGGACCACTACCAATGATAGCAATACGTGGCTTTGCTCCAGAGATCTTTGATGTACTGATATACTTAGAAGAAAAACACTGAAGCAATAACCTGTGTCCCTTACACTGCATTATGAACCGTTAATAAAGGGTGTGGTCAAATGACAGTTTTATTAATACAGCAAATCAGCATACAGTAATTTAGTATTAGTTTATAGCAATACAATAATAAAGGGGGGCCTACTAGTGCTACATACATATTATAAAAAGTACAGTTCAAACTGTTAGCGAGTTAACCAGGAGTAATTCAACTTGTCTACAAGTATAGAGATAAAAAGATGGGTTTGCACTGTCATATATAATGAATACTTACACATAAAGTTGGTTTTCTCAGTCCACATAGCGTGAAAAGACTTAATGGAAGAAGAGTAGTACCATTGACACTGAGAGAGAGAGAGAGAGAGAGGAGAGAGAGAGAGAGAGAGAGAGAGAGAGAGAGAGAGAGAGAGAGAGAGAGAGAGAGAGAGAGAGAGAGAGAGAGAGAGAGAGAGAGAGAGAGAGAGAGAGAGAGAGAGAGAGAGAGGAGAGAGTTTAATTTTTCTCCTATTCAACTATCACAGTGGCTATTTTCTAACCAACACACTATATATTATTCTTTCTTACTCAGTAGATTCATCTTCAGCAATTGTTGTGTAACAACATCCATATGTAGATTTGATATCTTGGAGAGACTAAATATGGTACAGTAATGAGAGAAGACAAGAAATATACAAACTTACTGTGCTGCATGAGGCAGGGCAATCTTTGCTGCCCTTCTGGTAGCTTTGCACACATTGCTAAAAACGACAGGAATTTTATTAGTAAAATATATATCATTATTACTATCTTCTTCTGTTGCAATATTAATCAAACAACAATAAAATGAAGAGTTATACTTACTGAGTATTTATCTACATCACCAGTAGGAAACAGACTTTCAGCATGCACCCAGTCATACATACAGTACCGTCCATGAGGATCGTGATCACAGGTTTGCAATAAAAAGGTTAAAGTTTTGTCATCAATCTAAATCAGAAAAGATCGTGTGGTAATTGTACTAGACATGTTAGAGAAAATAAAGATGTCATTATGATTTTACAAGCTTTGTTTAATTAGGCTATACAACATAATCTAATTCAAAACAGCAAATAAAAATCATGTCTGTTAATTTAATATAATAGATGCAAAAAACTTTGGGACACATCACCATATGTATGTATATATAATGTTAATATTGTTCACTATATATAAATACTATATGAATTTTTTCAGATGATACTAGAGTAGTCATAATTACTATTACAGAAGTCCAATAGGATTGTCCAAGGTTGGCATATTTTTATATTGGTCCCACCTCCTAAACTAAACCTTAAACTTTAGCAACGAAGGATGTAAGCTGAAGTTTGGACTGTCCCACCAGGCAGGTCCAATCCTCAGATTGTCTCATGGGCTTCTGTAACTCAAACATCACAATGTGTTTCATTTCAACTCTACACAATTTTGTAACTCACAAATTTCAATGCTAAAAAACTAATTGCAATTTTTGTCAGGTAATCAAAGTTTCTACCATACACAGAATAGACTTAGCTGTATTAACTAACATGATTTGAAGGGCCAAGTCCACAATCTCTTTGTATGGCATTGTAGAGGTTAACAATTACTCCAGAACAATTTTTATGACAGAAAGAGTTGATTTGGGTATCACTTATTGTTTCACCAGCACCCAATTGATCTAACTCATTCTATGAGGAAAAAAAACAGTCAAATATTATGACAGGTGCTATAAATAACAAATGTAGCTACATTAAACTGACATTAAGTACAGTAAATCACAAAATTTCATGAGCTTTAAATTCTCTTTTAAAAATTCACGAGTAATAAGTTTCATCTTTTAATTCTGGTTTGTTGGGTCATATTTTTGTCATTACCAGTAACCACAGAATTTATATAACATGAATATTTCCCTAATTTGCTATAATTGAAGTAGAAGACTTAAAAGATCTAACTATATTGTTGACATTTCTTAAGAGATAGAATAATAAAAGACATAAGAGAGCTATTGTATTATTGATCAGACCAATGAGAAATATTCTTTGGAGTTCCAGGTATATGTTACTAATTTGCAATCTGACTCCTCCTCCTTTACAACAAATTAATAATTGGATTTCCTAAAATGTTTGAAATGTGGGAGGAGCATACTATATATTATATACTATATATTATATACTATATACTATATACTATATATTATATACTATATACTATATACTATATACTATATATTATATACTATATACTATATACTATATATTATATACTATATACTATATATTATATACTATATACTATATACTATATATTATATACTATATACTATATACTATATATTATATAGTATATACTATATATTATATACTATATACTATATATTATATACTATATACTACATACTATATACTATATACTAGGATTATTGTGTAAGGGATATTTTTAAAATAAGCAGTTATTTTAAGCAAGGCAGTTTAGACTGAATTGATTCACCATTTACAGTTTTTTTTCTTATTAAATACATAGCCTAAAGGAACAGTAAGTCTAGTTTACAATTTTAAAGCCCCCTTTTCCAAGGTGGAGTGGGTGGAGTCTGGCATACATACGTTGCATGTTAAAAATGGGTCCTGTGTCGTTTTATAAGAGTCTTCAATACAACTTGACCTCGCTTCCCTGGGTTTATATCGACGTATTTCTAATGTTGATCTCTGTATGACTTTCACAACATATCTAAACGTAACAAAACACAACATCCGTTTTTAATACTGTACCAAATAGCCGAGCTTCTTACTTAGAAATAGTGACTGGATCACGCTTTGAAGCCCGTATCCATCGATGACATTCTGTACTCAGAAGAACAAGGGCCACAACAAAGAGACAAAGTTGAACACGCATCTTCACTAGAAGTAGTACGCCCACAAACGACCCGCCTCTCCTTATTAATTAAGTATAAATAATTAATTTTAATAACAAACCAGCTTTAAGAGTAATGTTATTCAGCTTTAAGACTAATGTTAATGTTTATTATACGGGTCTATCTATTTTATCAAGGAGAAGACTGCACAGTCTTAGATCACTTTTGCCGACTAGCCTGTATAGAAAGAGAACATATATAAAACAGTTACAAATCAAATGATTTATTTTGAAGACATACACAACGTCGTGGAGGAGTCAATTGACAGAGCGTAAATAGATTGTCAGTGGCCCTACAACAAAATAATATTAATTATTACTACTGTTGTATTATTGATAGCAGTATTAAAGTAATGAGTTCCCCTATAGACCCAGAATATATACCCATTGAAAATACAGGCACTAAAATTAATGTCAGTACTTACAGTGAAGCTGGACCATTAAAAGAATCAGCTACACCTTTGTAACAACAGCCCAATGTATTAGCAACATAGGTCAAGATACCAGGCTACACAAGTAAAAGGTAATAATGATAAAAAAGACTTGTTTAACGATCAGCCTTACAGATCCATCACTTCCTTGCTGAGTGCAGCTAGAAGGACAGGTTGATGTGTCTTGTTGGAAGTCAGAAGTACATTGCTAACAGAGAAAAAGCTCAATAAACATATAATGTACAACTTGCCTCTACTTACTATAAACTGACTTCCTTTTGTTGATTGAGGGTTTTGAAGCAAACTTGCTGCATATTGGTCATCCTTAACACATAAATCTCCATTACTATTGGTTTTGCAGCTGTCTGACAAGACCTCATCAAAAGCAGAAGGAAACTTTGTATATAAATATATATATACAATACATCAACAGGCAAATTGGCTTACCCCATTATCACCACAGCATGCTTGTATATCCTCAAAGACAGCCAAAATTGTATTATCGCATTTTTGATTGCAATAATTTTGTGCATCTGCGTCACTCAATCCTGTACCATCTAGAATATGGTTGAAAATAGTTACACAACTAACAAATGCATCGCCATTAATCTCCTGTGTAACTGTTGCACAATCACTTTTACAAGTGGCTCGCCTTTCTCTCTGGAGAATTTGTTTCCTTGAGTGGACATTTTCCTGATGATGGTGAAAATATTTCAGAATATCACCATGCTTTGACCTAAGCCTCCCTCTTCTTTCTTCAGCAGTTGGAGCTGCTTGGATCAACACCAGACCCAATACTACCAGAATTCCAAGAGTCAGCATACGCATCTGTAATGACACATTATAGCTATTTCTATCAACTTATGTATATTTTAAGCATACCTTGATGACTTGTGATCTACAGTTTTGGTTGCAAAAAGTGAAAACTTTTACACTAGAGGATGGGTGGAGCTCAAATTAGATTCATAATGATATCACATGAGTCCTGTAAGTGATGCATCTCGTTTGATTGTGTCCATATGTGGTATAAAACAATGAATGTATTCAGTGTATGAGGTGTTAAATCTACAATTATATTAAAAATATGTTGTCAAAAAACAGTGCAGCTTCTTAAGTTACTGAGTATTAGTATTTTTTCTTAGTCTTTTCCATGTTTGTATCAGCATTTTCCTGAAATTTAAAAAAATGTGGTCATGTATTTTAACAGTCAAGAAGATTATTTACTTACACATTCCACTGGTGCAACCAAACCACATGAACGAAACATATCTTGTCCAATGAACCTGGTGAGAAAATGTTTTATACACATATCACTAACACAAACAACTTACGGTATGCCAATTTGTTCCATGACATAATAGCAACAGCCCATATTGCTAATTACTTCAGTCAGTGTCTATATCATTCAATGAAACAGTTTAAAAGGCAAGCTGCAGACTAAATTTGAGCTCACCATGTTGCAATTGTCAGTGCAATTGGTCCTGGACTGCTGGTAATCAATAACACATTTCTATTATATTGTAATTGAGTAACAGTGAATTAACGAGCATCAAGACTTACAGTGTACAAAGCTGAAAAGGTGGTATTGACTCCAGTTTCAACTGGATAGATGTACTGTTTCCATAATTTCTCACAGTATGTATTACCAAACTTGAAACAAGTGTTTTTCATAAGATCAAAGTACACTGAATTCTTATGGTGAAAGTGAAAGAAAAATATTTTTTAATTGATAGACTAATGGATGGATGGATTGAAGGATAGGTAGAGGTTAAGGAAATTGTACTTACACCACCACCACCACCACCACAGTCTCTGGTTATATTAGAGTAGAGATTGAACAAAAGAGTTGAGCAGTTGTATTGTTCACAGAATTTAGTGATGTCAGCATCACTCATATCAAAAATATCAGATTGAGTGAGAATATCATTGCAATCACTGGCTGGTGACTTTGTTAATTTCATCTGGTCAGCGATACACTGGCTATTTTGACCTGTCAACAAAGCTACTTTGAGGGCAATTATGCCCAATATCAACAGTATAAAACGCATTGTTAGAAAACCTTATGAAAGAAAAGGCAATGATCTCATACAGTATCACATCCAACTTACCAGAACAGAAAATGGTGATGTAGAAAGGTTCAATGTGTGTGCTTTATTTGCACTATAGCTGTCCAAGATTGGGTGGGGCTGAATATGAATTTATTTAGTAGTAATACATGATTAAAGCATGGCAACAAGACAATAAATGACAATCACATCAAAAATGATCATTATTAGAGTAATTCAAATAAATGGATTTGAAAAATGACAAAATTGAGTGGGGCTGAATATGAATTATTTTGTAATGATACATGACTAAAACAAGGCAACAAGGCAATAAATGACAATCACCTCAAAAATGCACATCATTATCAGAGCTATTAAAATAATTGGATTGGAAAAAATGACAAATTTAAAAGTATCGATTCTCTTTTTCCACTTGTAATTTCCCACAGCAAACAGAGCACTGGTATCAGGCTTGGAAGCATGGCGACGATCTTTCTTGATGTTCTGCTGAATGATGAGTTCATCTACAGGTATTCCCTCAACTTTTACATATGATTCAATGCCTAAAACCAAAAAACATAACTAAAATCAGAGAGTCCTCAACAATCTATTTAACATACCCTCTTGTTCTTTAGGTGGAAGACCATCAGGTGCTTCAATAAACAAATACGCTTTATTTTTATGATTGAGATAAGCAGCAAATGTAATTTTACTAGTTCTTTCCAAAATCTATGAAGAAAAAAACATTTATTACTTGCAAAATCTGCCAAAAAAGTTTTTACAGTGTTAATCAGACACAGTATATTATCTCCACACATATTTATGATGATAAGTAAATCAGCAGTACATTTGCTTAATTGGCAATTATTAAATGAAATATAAAGATTATGCTCAGCAAAATATTGCTAGTCATTTAAATTTCACATCACTCCTTTAATAATTAATTTAAGAGACTAACTTTTTGTTCAACAGCAGCTGACCAAAAACTCATTCCAGTTTTCTCGTTAAGTACTCTCCATTTTACTCGACCAACAAGCCATATACGACCAGAGCTATCCATGTAGCCAGCATCTTCTATTCTCAACCATATTCTTCCATCTTTGTCATGTATAAGACGCTTCTCCTCTACCTATGAAGATAATGAATGAATGTAATATAGTTGGCCTTTATTTAAATATTAAACCTGGTGTGTGTTAACATGCCACCCTGAGACAATGATTTCTCCAATTTCCCCATGAGGCAGGTCCAGTTCTCTAACATCAATTGGTTCAGTGTATATTTTTGATTCTACCAAGTATATTATGTTAAATCTCTGAGCAAATTATATAGTTTACCATCTAGTATAGAAATGACTTTAACACTGTTATCCACAACTGGTTTACCAACACACAGCCCATCAGGTTTAGTCTCTTCTAGTTGAAGTTTCTCAGTAGCCCTAATAAAGCTAATGGGTTCAACCTCAGTACTACCATATAATACAATAGTATCTTTATTAGGTGTTACACTAAGTAGTATGCGAAGAGGACCTCTGCAGAGAGAGAGAGAGAGAGAGAGAGAGAGAGAGAGAGAGAGAGAGAGAGAGAGAGAGAGAGAGAGAGAGAGAGAGAGAGAGAGAGAGAGAGAGAGAGAGAGAGAGAGAGAGAGAGAGAGAGAGAGAGAGAGAGAGAGAGAGAGAGAGAGAGAGAGAGAGAGAGAGAGAGAGAGAGAGATTATCATTGACCTCTTATTAATTATATACCGAAATACAGGGGCTCCGCCAACTACAGTAGCTTTAACAGGTAACATTATCTTATTTTGAGCTGCATATTGGGCTATACGATACACAAAAGCTGGTGAGCCTCCAAGACCAGTAACATTATACTTCTTTAATGTATCAATAACTTTTGCAGGATCACATGTAGTAAATTTAGGAAACATAACTGAAAGTGCACCAATCTAAAAAAGAAAAAATCTCTAGCTAAACTATTTGTTAAACACTCCATGTTATGAATGGATAGACAGCTAGTTGAACAAATAGCACGAAACTTACCTTCAAATAATGTAGTGGAAATACAGCGAGATTTGTAGCTATAGACGTATCTCTCTCTTCCGCTTGGTAAATATTTTTAACTGACTTCTCAAAAGAAGCTGACAAACATTTTGACTGTCGAAGAATAAATTCATGTTGTCGAAGAAGAAGTTTAGGCATTCCTACAATAGACACCATTCAAAATAAACCAGTTATTTTAATTACCTGTACTGCCAGTTGTGAACGTTATCAGAGCATGTTCAACAGATATAACTTGATCCGGTAACATATATTCTTTAGTAAATGTTGGACCAACCTCAACATGCTTAGGTATTGCACGTATTGAAGGCAATATATACTATGAAAATTAGAAATAATACATAATTGATCCTTTCTCACCTATCTGTTCATCTATCTGTCCATTTATCCATACCATCAATCCATTAGCCTCTCCATACATCCATCTATATACCTTTAGCCATTTGAGTTTTGATCCTAATGGCCACACCCATATAGCAGGATCAGCATTAGCAATGCAATAGTTACATCGTTCCAGACCCATACTGGGATCAATAATGATAATAGTACCGCCTACATCATATCAATGGATTTAATATGTCTGTAATATACGTGTACAATTAACTAATCATTGTACTAACCTATTGCCAAAACAGCAATTGCAATACAATAGAAATCAATTGAAGGCATTGAAGTGATAAGAACTCTATCACCAGGTTGAAGGTTGGCCGAACTTTTAAGGAGGTTTGCTATTCCAGTGACACGAGAATGAAACTCTTGACATGTAATGGACTCATCGTTAACAACCTAGTAATGTATTATGTAAAAATAAAATAGGCAAAAGTAAGTAATTTTTCATCTCACAAGTATTGTTTTTTCAGGTTCTTTGAGGAGACTTTGTAGAACATAATACGTGAAGTTTTGCATGGTGTTGTAGGAAGGGCTACGAAATTACTTAATGTAAAAATAATAATTAATAGGTGGAGTATTAGAGGAGGAGTGATCAAAGACACGTGGTACACAATGTCCAAGAGAGGTCAAGCTGGTAGAAGACAGGATTTTGACAGTAGAAAGAAGTCTCATAAACGGAAAATAGTACAAAAGTAAGATAAGTATAATTTTAAACTCATACCTATAAAACTATTCACTTTATTATAACATTTCATTGCCTCAGACCAGCAAAAGAGACAAACAGTTTATCTGAGATAGGAATAGAGCCCAGTGACTCCAATGAAGAGGGTAAGAGAGCTGTTCTAACTTGTATTATACACAGTCGGAATGCTAAATTTTACGTTGTTCAGGTCCCTTGCTAGCTGAAGATCTTCGTTTGGGATTGTGGGTAAGTATGTGACATTTTACTAACAAGTATTTTATAAAGTCTTATGCAAAAGGATGTAGGCCACTGTGATCCTAAAAAATGTTCTGGTCGAAAATTAGTTCGATTTGGTGTTATTCAACCTCTATCTCTCTCACAACATTTTCCTGGCATAGTATTATCTCCTATGGCTCAGCAATGTGTATCATACAAGGACAGAGATATCGTACTTAGCAAAGGGATTGCTGTCATTGACTGCTCTTGGGCTAGACTAGAGGAGACCCCGTTTCATAAAATGAAAGGAGGGCATTTAAGACTGCTGCCATATCTTGTTGCAGCTAACCCTATCAATTATGGACGACCATGTAAGCTGTCATGTGTGGAAGCCTTTTCAGCATGTCTCATTTTAACAGGTACAGTTTCCCGTTTCATTTACCTGATGTGTTTATTTATGTGACGAGGTCTGCGTGATGTGGCTGAACAAATGTTGTCTCTTTTTAAATGGGGCCATGCATTCTTAACTTTAAATAGGTTGGTGTTTATTATATTATAAGAAATTGATCTCTTTTTTTGGACGGACTATAGTGACTTATTGCAGCTGTATGAATCTGCAAAGACGTCAACAGAAATAATATCAATTCAAGAAAAATGGATACAAGATTTGGAGGCATCATCTCATCGACACAGAGAAAGTTGAGGCAATGATTTATAACAGCAATGTTGATATCATTTCTTTTTTGTTTGCTTTCTTGCAGTTGATTATCCACCAGGCTCATCATCTGAGTCTAGTGATGAGTTAACTGATAATGATATTGAATCGGAAAACACATTATGTGAAGACATTGTTAAACTAGATAATGATATCTCATAAGTATTAGTATGGTCTACCATATCTTAAAAGAGCATGAAAAGTTAAGCTGTACAGTCAATTTAATTGTAAACAAAACTGTACTACATTTTATAACACACGAATACAACAATTACTAACATTTAATTTCCAAATTTGATGAATATCTCTCTTTCAGCTTTGCATAATTCATTGTTTATATAATATAGTTCTCATGTAGTACATGTGTATGTAATTTGATAGTGAGTATCTCACACTCCAGTGTATATTGAAGAAGATCAATTGGATGAGTAAATGAGATTCATTAAGCTGTTTGTGCTACAATTTAATACTATTCATGACCATACAAAGTTCTAAAGGGCCACATTCCCTCCAGTGGTTTACCTATATGTCAACCTATACATGAATATTTATATTGTCAGGACAGCCTCTGCGTGAACTTAAAGATCTTTACTTGAAGAAACTTTTTTCTTGCTCACTTCTTACCATTGTGTGTATCACATAGTGTGTTATCACGATTTGTTTGATAAACCAAACAGGTATGCTTATACGATTTATTACAATTTTTTTTAAATTGCTAAAAATTAATAATTGTGCTAAATTATTAATACATTGTACAAACTAGTTTTTTGGCTAATAATAAGCCAATGTTCTCAAGTTTTCCAATGGCAATATGCACAGGTGCTTATAATGAAAGCAGGAGTATTTTCTGGGTGGTACTCAAGTTAATTAATTATTAATATTATTCATAAACATGAATGGCGATACCTATAGGCGCGTAAGATCACCTTTTTCGAGGTCCGCCCACTGTTTCGCGGAGTACTATAGTTGCAGTCTGACAGAGGCTGCAAAGACTGTTCTTTTTGCAGTATCCAATATTTTATTTACTGATTAATTAAGTTCAAAACGATCAAGGTTACCTTGTGCTTCACCTGTACGGGTAAGATTAAAGGAGAAAAGCATGAAAAAGTTTTGCGATCGCGCTGTCGAGCCACACCCTTCACGGCGCTTGCACAGACGCAATAATTTACTATCATTTCTTTTCTTATATATCCTATAGAAACTGGGTGAAAGCCACTAGAGACCACTAAATAAACAATGGACTCGTTAAAATGTGCAATATTACTTCTACTTGCCAGTGTTGCAGCAGCACAGAGTCCACCTTCAATTATACCAGCTGTTTCTCAGGGTTATATTAATCTTGATGAGAACCAGCAATCTCTTTCACTTTCATATCTGTCAGCAAGTGACACTGATGGCAATATATATGCTGGAGAAGCTGGTGTTAAATATCTGATTGATGGAGTGGCAAGTGTAAGTATATAGTCTATATATATATATATATATATATATATATATAGTAATAATGAATGTATTATAATATTTTGTTATATACTTTTTAGTCTTTTCCAACTGAATATGCTAGATGTTCTTGTAGTGGATGTGGTACTGAGTATGATATGTGTGGAGTGCTATTTAATCAGTTTGTCAATCTTACTCAAAATCTCATTAGTCCTCCTACAGGCAATGATAATCCACAACAGATTGCAGAAACTGATGTTTTCCAATTTTTTGCTTCCTCTTCAGCATCTACTACATCACGGTACACCATGGATGTAACAGTCAAGAACAATGCACTGGACTTTACTGATCATTTCTCAACAACTGTTTGGATAAAGAGTGTGTCTAGCGGTCAAATCAACCAGTATGTCTTCTCATTTGACAATTCAGCTAACAATCGTATATATACCTGGCGTCTGAGAGCTACACGCTTGACAATATTCTATAGACGTGCCAGATTGGATGATATACCTCAAGCTCAATCTGATTCAGGAGAAAACAGTCGAGTTGGTTTAAGTTTCTACTTTAAGAATGAGGTTATTCCAGGTGGCAGTATATTTGATAGTCAATGGCATTTCTATAAATTGGACGTAGATTACCCACTTATTAAGTTGTATGTTGATGGCTATTTTCACAACGCTACGGAAGGACATTATTTTAGTGTGACAGGGCAAAGAGTTACTTTGGCTTTTGGTTACACTCACAATATGCCAGCCAAAATCATTGAGAAAGATGCCACGTACAAATCTCAAGTTACAGGTAGAATTGGAGGTACTCAACGCTATTCTGGTCAATATAACTTCAATGGTTTCTTGAGACTTCTTTCCATATCAAGCACAATGAACAATGAACAGTATACTTGCATTGCTTCCTGCAACACGAGCTTAGTCCCAGCAGGATATACTCCTGATTCAGAAGATTTCGATACAACAGTCGATAGTTTCTCTGTGTTCTATCAGCCAGTCTCACGTACTCTGTACTTTTATGACACCAATGCAAATTCTTCAGTATACACCACCTTTCTCAAAAGCATCAGTTATAACACAAACGGCTTCTTGCCAGCTCAAACTGTAGCAAATACGGGAGAGGGAAGACGTTTAGAATTAAAGGTAACAAAATGTCGTGAATTGTTTCTTTGAAATTTATAATTTTTCACTTTTTGTAGCTACAAGATGAAACATCATTTGGATCAACAAGTATAATTGATGTCTATGGTCGTTCCAACCAGTTTAGACCTGAGCTCAGTGCTAGTGGTCAAGCAAATAACTTCAACTACACTGTAAATTTCACAGAAGGGATGGCAGATTCTTTTGTCCATGTTGTAGATATTTCATCAGCTTATGTCAGTGATCCTGATCTTGATGGAACAATCGAAAGAGTCACTATTGTGCTCAAGAATCCACAACTTTCATCTGATTTAGAGTATCTTACTATTGATGAATCCATCAGTCTTTCTTCTACTGTTACACCTCATGAAATAGTTATATATGGTGTTAATACACCTCAAGTGTATTCAGGAGCTCTACTCTCTGTAAAATACTATAATGAAGCAGACGAACCCTTAGCTATTCCTCGTATCATTCTTTTCACAATTTTTGATGGTAAAAACACTAACTTTCCACTAACACAAACCACTATAACAGTCCTTGTCTCAAACGATGCACCAGAAGTCTATCCCTCAGGAATTATAGGTAAACACGACCACACTTTTCAATTCCAGGAGGGTGCTGAGCCTGAAGATGTTCCAGCCATGATTCCTGATCTGATTGTTCAGGATTCTGATCATATACAGTTGGCATCAGCTGACATTCAGTTGTTTCAGGTATTTGATGTGGGTAATGAGAGCATATCTATCAATACTACACTTATCATTGGATCTGGTATAACCTGTACACCAGTTGACTGCTCTGGACAAAGTTTGCAGCTTAATGGTAGTGCTAATGTGAGTGTATATCAATCCGTTCTTCGTTCTCTAAAGTACATCAACACCAAGAAACCGAGTGATTTTCCCTCATTATTTGATAGATTTGTCAATTTGACTGTTAGTGATGGAGAAAGGGAGAGCTCTCCTGATGTTGTTATTGTTATCGATATCGTTCCTACCAATCCTCGTGTTATCATTGATTTAGATACACCCAATCACAACTTCTTCATCAACTATACTGAAGGCTCTAGTTTATTGGCACCCATTGCAGGAGCCACTCGTTGGATTGACATATCTCTAACCACATTGCTAAGAATGCTTATCAAAATTCGTGACCCCGTACTAGAGGCAGGTGAGGAACTCGTTGTTGACAACAATTGTGTATTTGCTTTAAACATTTCTACCAACATTAACAATGCATTGAAGGAGATCACCTTTGGTCTTGGAACCATGGATTCATTCTTGAGTGTGATTAATTGTGTGACCTACAGAAACACCGAACCAGAACCAAGACCTATAGTACGATATGTTGATTTCACGTTCATTCCAGGTGGTGGTGCTCCTAATGATACAGCTGAGACTGTGATCTATATTATACATATTAATGACAATGCTCCAACTTGCAATACCCCTTCTGTGGTAGAAGTACCAGAAAACACACTAACTGGCATTCCTATTCACACTGTTTTAGCCGAAGATGTTGATCGTGGTTCAGGTGATATAATCAGCTATATTCTAATTACAAGTTGGCCCGATATATTTACCCTGACTACAGGTGTAAATGGTGCTTCTGTGTCTCTACTTCAACAGGTAGACTATGATGAAGGAATTAGAGAATATCCTATAATCATTGAAGCATGTGATAATGGCAGTCCTATGCGTTGTTGCAATTTTAGCTTTGTTTTCAATGTGACTGATTTCAATGACAATCCACCTGATTTTGTCAATGATCCATATGTTGTAACTGTCAATGAAAATGCAAATACAACTCTCATTAATTTCAATATCACTGATCTTGACAGTGGTATTAATGCTCAACTATCGAATCTTATTATTGACTCTGTTCACCCACAAGGTGGTTGTGTAAATATATTCCAAACTACTGTATCTCCTCCTTCACTACAAATTGTCAATGGAGGCATGGACTATGAAACACAACCAACATGTTATGTTTACATAACAGCTGTTGATGCTGGAAACCCAATGCTGCAAACCAGCACCAATGTTACTGTACAAGCTATTGATCAGGATGACAAAGACCCAGAACTGTTAGAACCAAAGGTTTTTGAAGTAACCGAGAACAACACCGTTCCTTATGTGTTGGGAACTTTAAAAGCCACTGATCCCGACACAGATGATAGTCTATTAGGGTTCTCTTTACCTGATGCAGATCCAGCTGTATTTAGTGTTACCAGTGATGGTGTGTTCTCCATTCTTATTGTGACCAACCGTACAATTAGTACAGTCTATATTATAAATGTCAAAGTCACTGATCCAGCAGGCAACTCTATAATAGACCAAGTCACCGTTAATGTTGTGCCAATCAATAATGATCCACCGTCATTACAACTCAACAGTGTACCTGTAGTGTTTGTAGAAGAATCTGGTGTGTCAGTTACAATCTCATCAAACCCAGTTATTACAGATCCAGATGAAGTGACTCTCACGATTAGTCGTATCTCGGCAGTCATTGCCAATGGAGAGGACTCATCACTGGAAACCCTGTCTGTAGCTAGTGATGCCCCAAATCACATTACAACATCGACTGATAATCCGTTTGAGTTGATTATTATACCAGAGAATCAAACAAATTTGAATGATGTTGTTTCTCTTATTCAGAGTATTCAGTACCTGAATGAAGAAGACGAGCCTAGTTTATGTCGAAATGATCTGTATCCCTGTAACTCTCCCAACTCACGAACCATTCGAATTTCAGTGTTTGACACAAAATTCTTTAGCAATGAAGAAGATGCTATAGTTATCTTTCAATTTGTAAATGATGCTCCAGAAATTGATTTAGATACCACCTCACCTCAAACTAGACAGCTTACATTTACAGAAGCAGATCCTCCTTCTCTTATAGTAAACGGAGCCAATTATTTAGTCAAAGATGATGACAACTCTAGCCTAAGTAGTCTTAGTTGTAGTCTGCTTAATCCATTAGATGGTGCACAAGAAATGATGCTTGTTATCGGATCTGTTCCAAACAGTCTTACTATTGAAAACAATGCAACACATACTGTTAGTCTTGTTGGTATTGGTTCTGTTAGTGACTATATGACTGGTCTAGGATTGATATATTACTACAGCAGCTCTTCTGATCCTACAGTATCTGGTGATCGTATCATTAACTGTTCTGCTTCAGATGGATTGACAACTGGAGTACCAGTTTCTGCAATTGTCTCCTTCCAAAAAAGAAACAATCTTCCAGTTATTTCA
This sequence comes from Xestospongia muta, assembly GCA_963693285.1. Lineage (NCBI taxonomy): Eukaryota > Metazoa > Porifera > Demospongiae > Haplosclerida > Petrosiidae > Xestospongia > Xestospongia muta. Next base: position 4,241,727 of record OY848926.1, read on the forward strand.
TGGGGTTTGAATACTGTCAGCTATACTGAACAAAGTGTTCCTGTGCTACTTAGTAGTAATCCAACTATTACTGATGCTGATGATGACACCCTTCGCTCTCTGCGAGCAACTATCATTGATTCAAATATCACTGGACATCAGCTTAGCTTAAATAGTTCATTGCTACCAGCTGGTGTTACCTTCACATATGAATGTCAAGGCTCTGAATGCTCTTTGTCTGTTCAAGGATCTGCATCCATCTCTGAATATGTTTCACTTCTTGAGACTATTGAGTATAGCAATTCACTTGTTGAGTTTCCATCTCTTGGTAGTTTTGATGTAGAGTTATTTGCAACTGATGCAAGTGGTAATAGCAGTATTCCTGCTGTTGTTACTATCAGTTTGGTGGAAGTAGATGACAATCCTCCTGTATTCACTAGTGATCTGTACATGTTCTCTATCTCTGAATCCATTTTGCCTCCCGATGAAGCTGCTAGAGTTATTGTGACGGACAATGATCGTCCAATTCCACAAACTCCCATCTTTTCTATCACTGGTGGAGATATTGGCAATAAGTTTACGATAATTAACAATCCTTCTTCCCTTCTTGAAGGAATCATCCAAGTTAATAGTCCACTTGATTTTGATATTAAAAGCTTCTATTTTCTAACTGTACAAGCTTCATCTGGTAATTTCAGTGAGATAACAACTCTTGTCAACATTACTTTAATTAATGAAAATAACAAAGACATTGTTTTTGTTAACTTCCCAGCTAACTTTTCAGTTTATGAAAGCAATGTTGCAGAGTCTCTTATACCTTCATCTGTCCAGGCCTTTGATCCTGATAACTTTCCTATCACATACAGTGTAGATTCTCCATATGTAACTATTAGCAATTCAGGTCACCTTTCTTTGAGCTCTCCTGTTGATCGAGAGGGCATTCCTGGTACACAATTCTCTATCACTATTACAGCATCTGATGGTGTGTCCAGTGTTTCAAAGAATGCTACTGTTTATGTGCTTGATGTCAATGAATTCCCACCTGTTTTTGATCAAGTAGCCTACTTGGCAAATATCACTGAAAATGACTTGCCAGCTGGTGATATCATCACAATAAGAGCAACAGACGGAGACGAAACACCTGATTTAACTATACCTGGTTTTGTTACACGTTTGACTTACTCTCTTAGTCCAAGTACATATTCAAGCTATTTTAGTCTGAATGCTAATACTGGTAATCTACGTCTCATTACTCCATTGGACTATGAAACTACTGGTAATTCATTTCAACTTCAGGTAATTGCCAATGACAATTTTGCACCAGAGCGCACCACATCTGTTCCTATCACAATCACAGTTAGGAATGTCAATGATGAATTGCCATTTTTTGTTGACTTTGTCAAAGAAATGAGTGTCAAGGAAGACCCATTTACTCCAGAATTTTTTAACATAACTGGTGACGATCCTGATCCAGATTCTAATCTAAATTTCACACTTGAGAGCTCTATTGGCTCAGTTCCCTTCCAAATTGATCCTAGCTCTGGTCATATCACACGTACCTCTTCATTGGATATTGATCCTGCAGGCAGTATCCATGTTTATCCTCTAACAGTAACACTCACAGATCTTAACACCGATAGTGGATATCTTGATCGTAGCTCAGTGAATGCCACCATGACTATTACAGTTAATGATATCAATGACAAGACACCAAGATTTAATCAGTCTTCATATACTGTTGAGCTGTATGAAAATGTTAATGTTTCCTTACCAGAAGGTTTTCCAATACTCACTGTCCATGCAGATGACGATGATTACGGTTTCTTCATCAATGGCACTTCAAATGGCAACAATGAAGTCACGTACAGATTGTCTGGAGAACCAAGTGATATTTTTGTGATTGATAGCCAAACAGGTTTACTGAGAAAGATCAAATCTTTAAACAGAGAGAAGAGAAGCACATATAAATTTTATGTAATAGCCTCTGATAATCCTGTTGAAGATTTGCCTAATTTTGCCATGACGACTATCACCATTACTGTTCTAGACATTAATGAACATCCTCCTGTGGCTGATCCAAGTCACTACTTCTCCACAATACCAGAAGATGCTGCAATTAATAGTACTGTTGAAACTAAAGTTAGCATCTATTGGTCTAAAGAAGGTAAGAAGATGGTCATGTTATTATGGTTGTAGTGGTGTTATTTCATATTTTTCCATTATTCATTTAGTTGATCCTGGACTCTACTTACATCGTATCAAGGAAACATCAGAAGTTGATGGAAATGATACTATTCTCCTATGTCAGTACTTGCGCTGGTTTAATAATGATACTATTCATCTTGATGAGGTGACTTATCTCAATGGAGACAATTGTACTGTTACTAATGCAGAAGTTGTTTGGACACAGTTTATTTCTGCAGATTCTATCAGTTCTTCACAGGTCAGTAGTGTAAAGACATTAAAATAATAAACAGAGAACATAGTCAGGCTTGATTTACTCGAAACAATCTAATGTATATTATTATCTGCAAAATCACACACATGAATCTAGTCATTTAGTATGAATATCTTCACAGTTTGTATAAAAAGAATGGCATCAAATCTTTTCTTCTTTACAAATAGGTTGAGCTCACTGTCCCATTGTCTGATGACTACCGCAGTGATATTTTGGGAGCTTTTAACAATCCACCTACTGATGACACTTACCTCAGGTGTGTAATATGAACATGTACATATATCAGTTTACATGCAATTTTATTTTTTTAGATATTTGAGTTTGGACACAACATTCTCTCAAATTGAGTTTAGTGTGACTGAACGTACAGTTACTTTCTATTCCTCTTCTTATATCCAAGCACTGAATGGCTTAGTGGCTAATGGAAAGTTTCAGTGTACACTAAAATCTGGAGGACAAATTCAATCTGGTGTCTCATATAATACATTAGAAGATTTTGAATCTTGCTCAGTTGTCGATGGCGGGTTTTTATCAGGAGCTCTATCAAGTACTTTCAATGATACTTCTTTGTGGGCTCTGACTGGATATAATGGACAATGCTCTGTGTTTTATGGACCAACTGCTAGTATTGTGTCGGAACCACTTGTAAGCAACACTTTATCGGTAGGCGGCAAAGTTTTTTATCGTCTCGGTGATGTCAGCTGCACTATGGGTAAGTAATGTACTGGTCAGTAATGGACAGTGATTTTATTTTTATTTTCTTTACCCATACAGAATCTTGTACACCTCCTGATGATTTCACTGGTAGATGTGACTCAATTTTAGGTAGTGCAGCTACTATTACTGAAGCACCATTGCCTTTTACTTATTTTGATCCTGATGGAAAAGATAATACTGTTGTGACCTTCTCTCTTAGCAGTGTCACACCCAGCAGTGGCATTTCACTGTTTGATATTAATTCGCAAACTGGAACAATAAGAGTTGTCAACAATTTGGACGTAGATGAAGATAAGATATTTAGTTACAATCTTACTGTCCGTATAGCAGACCAAAACAATTTTGCAACTGAATTTATTACAAGAGTGGATATTGCAGATGTCAATGATAATGCACCAATACCTGAATACCCCGTCTACAATGGAAGTTTGCATGAAAATAGTGACATATCAAGTGTCATCTCAGGGTTAAATATTGTATTCACTGATCCAGACTCGGGGGTTAATGGACAATGGACTTACACTCTTGTACCAGCTGTAAACTTTACACTCAACAGTTCTGCCTCACCTGTTGTCTATAGTAACAGAAAGTTTGACTTTGAAACTGATGAAATACAATATCATATTGAGATTAGAGCCACAGATCTGGGCAATCCACCAAGAGTAGGCTCAGCAACAATTGTTATTGATATTCTTGACGAGAACGATAATCGACCTGTAATAACAGAAACTGCTATTCCCACACCTGTTTTTATAGAGCAAGGACAACCTATTCAAGTAACTTCTATTGGAATATCCGACGTGGATAGTAGCATATTCCCAATGCAGTATGCCATTGTAACGATAGTAGATAAGATTGATCCAGAAGAAAGACTTTCCTATACTGGTACTCCATCTTCAAACCTACAGGTTATTATTAATACTTCTGGTGATATTATTGTTGTATATGGAGAAGGGACCATTGATCAGTATGCAACCTTCCTCAGTACTGTCACTTATCAAAATTTAGCTGAAGAAATGAGTTCTCCCGAACAAGGCCGTAAAATTAGCTTTGGTGTATCTGATCTTCCATTCTCTTTACCTAATTTTGGTGCTGGATCAGGTGATTTATTGCTTCCATCTGATTTGGATGTGTTTTTTACCTATTACGACCCAGCCAATGTGTCCTTTGTCAATGCTAGTATCTTGTTACAGAGTGTTAACGATCAACCTCAAGTTGACTGTCCTATTGAAGGATTTGTCACCTTCCCATCCATCACAGAAGATATTCCAGATAGTTCAAACACTGGAGTAACAATTGGTAATAGTAGTATAGTTGGTATAATTGCAGACAATGATAATGCAGGCAATATTGGTATTGCAGTCATTGGAACATCTGGTAATGGAAGATGGCAATATACTCTCTTTGGTTTTCCTTTTGTCAATTTTACAAGTCTCTCTTTAACTTCAGCTACTCTTTTAGGTTCCACCACCAAAGTTAGATTTATACCTAACTTAGATGCCTTAGGAAGTGCCTCAATCAGATTTAGAGCTTGGGATAGAAGTGATGGTAATCCAGAAGGTTCAACAGGCATTGACACAACAGAAGCTTTGACCAACTCTAGTTCTGCCTTCAGTATTGCAACTTGTGAAGCTGCACTGGAGGTCACTCCTGTGAATGATGCACCTAGTTTGGACCTTGATATGGGTGGCCCTAACAGCCCTAATTTCACTACGAGCTACACTGAGAACCAAACACCAACACGCATCTATGTAGCTGACCCAATGAATGTAGAAATAGTAGACTCAGATAATAAATATTTGCAATCATTGACTGTTAAAATTTCTAAAGTTGACGGTAGCTGTGACTTACCTGATTACCCATATGGACTATCAAAAGACTACCTCAACCCAGCTAATCTCTCTATTCTTGGCATCGAGGAGACCTCATCAACAGAAGGTGATGCATGCTGGACGTACATTTACACGGGCAATCAAACTATTGGGAATTGGGAATGGTTTATTGGTATGCTTCGATTAAGTATTAATAATTCTGAGCCCAGCGACCACACACGTCGTCTAGAATATATCATTAATGATGGTGGTCTGAGCAGCACTCCAGTATACTCCTTTGTCACTGTTAACTTAGTTTCTGACAATTGCCCCAAGTTGGCTTTAAGTGTAAGCAGCCCTTTGAATTATCAAGAACATGGACCATCTATTACTATTGACTCACATTTAAACATTACAGATGATGACTACAAAGCTGAAATAACTCGTGTAACTGTGCAGATTATAGTCCCCAGTGGTCCTCTCAATTGTAGCAGCTGTGTATTGAATGTTAGTACAACATCTGGCTCCATTACATCTGATTTTAATGACAACATCTTAACTATAGAAGGCAAAAGCTCTCCTGAACAATACCAAGAAATTCTACGTACATTGACTTTCCACGATACAGACTCTGAACCTTCTTTCTCATCTATGATCACTCTGCACTTTGATGTGCAGGATGAGACAAATTCAGCATGTCCAACTGCTGGTGATGTCACAATTGTTCTCCAAGCTGTTAACGATTTTGCTCCATCCATTCGTCTCAATGGTGCTAGCGTCAACTTCACTACAAGCTTTACCGAGGGTGACACTAATGGAGTTGTATTAGTAGGTAACGTACAAATTGATGATGAAGATACAGTCGATTCGGTACTTTATAACATCACTATTGAACTTCTAAATGGTTTTGTTCCAGCAGAAGACGAACTTCGTGTTGTCTCCATTATTACCCCAGCAACTCTTATTGAATCTAGTCAGTCACGTGTTGTGATTCAGGGCTCGCTACAAAACATAATTACAGCATTGAATTCTGTCCGCTATTTTGATACTAACACAATCAATCCATCCACCCATGTACGATTAATCAGTTTCCATATTATCGATGGAGATTATTTATCAGAAACTGCTTTCACTTATCTTACAGTGGTACCAGTTAATGATGCACCTTTAATTGATCTCAGTCCCTCAAATCCATTGTCAGTTGACAATAACGTCTTATTTGATGTAGGAGGCAGTGATGTGGCCATTGCTCCTGAAGGTATAGTTGCTGATCCTGATAATGCAAATCTAGTTGGTATGGATGTGGTCTTACAGGAAATAGACTCAGAAGGCAATCAAACATCTCCACGTAGTGATATATTCCACGAGTCACTTGTCTTTACCAATGTCATAGGAATAACTGGTTCCTATGTTCAATCTACTGGAAGGATTTCCTTCTCTGGCACAGCAACTCTTGTTAGCTACCAGCAACTACTTCGTTCTATTAAGTACAGAAACTCAAATGGAAGTCCCAGTCTAAACACTCGTAGAATCACTGTCACAATCAATGATGGAAGCCTGTCAGCTTCTGCAATTGCTGTAGTAATAATTGGTAACATCCCCATGGCTCCAGTAGTAGATCTAAATGGTGCACGAAGTGGCCAGGACAACGCAGTCTCATTCACAACTAAAGAGGACAGTCCAGTTGATTTAGCACCACAAGCCTTTATCACAGATCCAGACAATGACAACATTTGCAGTGCATACATCACATATACAGGACCTGGTGCCACATGTACAGCATCAGCTCTTAGTCTGACTAGCAGTTTCGGAGATTTAGGGATAACAATGTCCATCATTGCTAATGGTTTCAGCTACAGCGTATCTACATCGTTTCCTCAATGTCGTGAAACAGTTGTGTTCAACAGTTTACTGAGAGGAATGACATTTGCTGCATCTGATGATGCACCTGCTGGTACCTGCATTGTAACTGTAACAGTCACTGATTTTCGTAGTAGTGTCAGCATCCCTGCCACAGTTACCATTAGTGTTAATGTAGGAAATGAGCCTCCATTTATTGACCTTGATCTTGGTCGTGTCGGCAGGCATTTCACTTTTGAATACATTCAAGGTGTTGATAGTGTGAAGCATATTGTAAGTATTTATAACGCAAGTCTGGCCATGAACTTGACATCCTTAGCACCTGTAGGTGAAGCACCTGGTGAAGCTGCAATAGGTGATGATCTTGGTGCTTTGATCATCACAAATCTTTCAAATGCTGGTTATAGACTGACTGATGAAGATAGTCCTGAACTGGAATACATCAGTGTGAAATTTCTCTATGAGTCTGTAGCAGATTTGATCCATGATGCTATACGTTTCCCTTGCATTCCTATCAATGAATCTGTAGTTGTTGATCCAATTGGATGTAGGAAAATCCATGAAACAGTTATTTATTCTGACTTAAAATGTGATCCTAATCTTTTTGATGCTTGTAACATCCCCAACCTATGTGAAAACCTAACTGTCACAATCACTTGTGGTAGTAAAGAATATAAGTTTTCATACACTTCTCATGGTACAGTTGACCGATATGCTGCACTATTAGGTAATTTGGGTTATGAATATATTCGAAATGAGTCTGTCTTTACTCGAATTGAAAGAACTCTGAATGTCACTGCATCTGATGGTTCTGCTGTCAGTCCTGGAGCCCTGTCTATTGTAAGTGTAGTCCGTAAGGATGACAGTCCTGTCATTGATGTGACAAAACCAGCATTTACGATGTATGAAGATGACCGACCAGGACGAGATCTAATCTATTACACTGTACCTGTTAATAATCCTGATGGTACGAGAGCTGAAAAAGGGTCATATATATTGCGTATTATTGATGGAGATGATGTTAGTGGTATTTTTACAATGGATACATCAGGTAACTTCAAACTGATTGGATCATTAGATTATGAAACAACTACTTCATATGATGTAATTATCTCAGCTCAATTTGAGTCCAGTGATCCCAGAGTATCTTCCACTGCTACTATAGTAATTCAAGTATTAGATGTGAATGACAATCGTCCTCAAGTCCAAGCCTCGTACACAGCATACATTTATGAAAACTTGGTGGACCAATTTGTCATTCAAGTCAATGCAACAGATGCTGATGAAGGCAGCAATGCTATTATTGTCTACTCACCACTTCTTGGCATAGGTGCAGAGAAATTTTCTGTCAATCGAAGCACTGGAGTGGTGAAAACAGCTGAAGCTTTAAATGCTTCTGATATTGACTATTATTTAATTGTTCTCATCATTCATGATATGGGTGATATTGAACTGTACACTCACACTGTCATTAACATCTATGTACTTCCAACACCTCCTGACAGAATTGTTTTTGATGCTGCCAACTCTATTAGTGCAATAACCATACCAGAAAACACTGATGTCGAGTATTTTATCGGTAATGTTGTAGCATACGAAGTCGGTACAATGGACTCGTCCAATATTAGATACCGCAATGTATCCATCATTCCTGTGGAACCATCCCTCATTAGGGTCGACAGTTATACAGGAGATGTTTATCTGGTGTCCACACTTGATGCTGAACGAGAAAGTGAATATGTTGTCACTATTGAGGCATATAGTATACGTACTGGTATTGTAGTGATGCCTTCTACCTGGAATATTACTATCACAGTGGAAGACATTGATGAGTTTGCTCCTCAGTTTTTCCCTATACCTGACACAATCAGTGTTTTTGAAAATACACCAATCGGTACTATAGTCTATACACTTCGAGCATACGATAATGATACTAGTGAACATGTTTTTGTTTTTGAATTGGTCAATGGTGGATCTCACTCTGATATTCCATTTGATGTGCTTCCCAATGGCTTCATCATCGTCACTCAACAACTTGACTTTGAAACGAGAACAAGTTACACGTTTAATGTCGAGGTTCGTGACAACTCTAGTCTTTCAAATTTAACTTCAGTGACTACTGTTAATATCAGCATTATAAACATCAATGATAATGCTCCATATTTCACTGGCACTCCTTACATTACAGATGTTCGAGAAACAGCACCAGACAACTATGTTGTGCTCACTTTAACTGTTGCTGATCCAGATGGAAGTGACCTTGGTTCAAATATCTCTTTCCAAATTCTAGAAAATGATATTCCATTTTGCACTGATGGCTACAACATAACTGTCTGCAACAGTTCACAGTTAACATCATACGAAACAGAGGGTCTAGTGTTCTATTTGACCGTTAGTGTCATCGAGTCTTTGAGTGGTAATATTCTTACTAACGAGACATCAGTCACAATCAATGTGATTCTTATCAACGAATATCCTCCTGTTTTTCCACCCAGTGATGTTGGTGTGACATCAACGCTATTGGAACAAGATGGTAACTGTTCTACTATTGATTCTTCTGCCGCAGAGATCGGAGATCTTATACACAAATTCAATGCTGCAGATAACCAAGATGGTGGCCTCAGTGGAGTTGTGACATACACACTGGCGGACAGTGATGGAGGACCATTTAGTCTCAATACAACTACTGGAAGACTTGAAGTAGATGGATGTGTTGATGCAGATATAAAGAATGCATACACAGTGACTATCAATGCTACTGATGGCACAGATATTGACGGAACTGTTTTCACTGTGTCTCAATTCATTGATATTAATATCGTTGATGGTAACGACAACCCTCCATATATAATAGGTCCATTTTACTTTGTCGTTCGAGAGAATGAAACAGTTGGTCAACAAAATTTTGGAAAAGTTTATGCTACTGATAGTGATGTTGAAAGTTACAACAGGATTATTGAATTTAGCAGGGTGAATGCAGGAGGAGATGGTAACCAATGCCCAGGACCTATTAATATAAGATTAACTGGTGAGCTATACTTTTGCTCTCCAATTGATTTTGACACTACCAATCAGAGAGTTTTCACGGTTGCATTACGGGCTGAAAATCCTAATGGCTTTGATGTACATTTTACTCCAAAGACACTCCCTGTCTTTTTTGAAGTAACAGTTACTCTAGTTGACAATAATGAATTCCGTCCCAACATAATAGGACACTCTTTTGAGTTCGAAGTCAATGAAAACAAACCCAACAGTACATCCATAGGCACCATTCCTGCTACAGACAGTGATGCAGCTGATGGCGGTGGTGGTATGATACATTACTTCTTATTGAGTTCTCAATCAGACCAAACTGACAGGAGCTGTACCAGTGACATTCCTTTTTATGCTGTCAACAATGGGAGTGTGTACACATGTGCTGAACTAGATTATGAATACAAGACATCTTATTTCTTTTATGTTCGTGTCTGTGATATGGGTAACGTTATTATGTGCACAATTACTGACGAGAATGTCACAGTCAATGTCATTGACCGTAATGACAATCCTACCATTTTCCCATCAGATATTATCAACATTACAATAGCTGAGAATAACACAGCTGGTCCATTAATCACTTTGATATGGACTGATGCTGATTCCTATGACAATTCAAATGTCACACTCCAGCTTTTGACTTCTGGGACTCCATTTGGTTTGAGTGGCAATGAGCTCGTAGTCACTAATCCTTCAGCCATTGATTATGAACAGGGACCTAGAACATATGCTCTTACTATCCTTGCCATTAATCCTCCTAAAGATCCAACTGATCTTACCCAAGAGACATCTATAATGATTTTTATTCATATTTTAGACATCAATGATGTGACTCCAGTTATATCACAGCCAACTCAATTTACTATCAGTGAAAATGATACAGCTGGTATTCTTGTCGGCACAGTAAATGCAACAGATATTGAAGATGGTGAAAATGGTCGCTTGACATACTCCTCCAGCTCATCTGATGTTTCATCATGTTGTTGTACTGATACAAATGCATTCATACTAGATGAAAATAATGGAGAAATCACAACATGTTATCAATTAGACTATGAAGAGAGATCTTCATACGGTTTCATAGTGTCTGTTTGTGATAATGGTTCTCCACAGCTTTGTACCGAAAGGACTTTTCAAGTATATATTACGGACATTAATGACAACCCACCTGTCTTTGATAGCGGCACCATTAACTTGGAAATCTATGAAAATTCTATAGCTGGTGTGAATCTGTATACAATTGTGACAACAGATAGAGATAGTGTACCCAATTCTGATGTCACATACACATTTGTAAACACAAGTTCTCCTTTTGCCATTCTCAATAATAATGAAATTCAATACACTGGAGCCAGTCCACTAGACTACGAAAGTAATCAGAAAATGTTCATGTTACATCTACGAGCTATCAATTCACCAAGTGATATGAACGATGTCACACAAATCGTTGATATTGTAGTGACTATTACGATTATTGATCGCAACGATAATCCTCCTGTTTACCCGACCAGGTATGATACCCCAACCATTGCAGAACATGAAGCGAAAGACTCTCTTGTATATCTGCTCAATACAGTTGATGCAGATTCAGCTAACAACAGTGACGTCTATTATCAGATAATTTCTGATAATACTCCATTTGCTGTGAAAGGTAATATGTTAGTTGTCAATGATCGAAATGCTCTAGATCGTGAAGTGCTCTCTAACCATTATTCACTTATAGTTGAAGCTGTTAATGAACCTGGTCGTTCTGATGATGTGACTCAAACAGCTAACATCACTCTTAATGTAACAATACAGGATATCAATGACAATTCTCCCATCTTTATTGGACACTTAAACTTTATGGTACAAGAAAACTTCAATGTAGGGTACATGTTTACTGAGCGGGTTGTTGCAAGTGATGCTGATGAAGGAATGAATGGAGTTGTTGTGTTCACTGTTGAGTCTAGTACAGCATGTCGTTGTAGTAGTGGATCATCTTGTGTTTCAGTTGGATATACAGGTCTTGATTCTAGTTCTGGTTCTGGAGACTTTGGCGATATCATCTGTTCATCGGAGTTCCCATTTGAAATTGATCACGACAGTGGACGTTTAAGTATATGTCATCGGTTAGACTTTGAAGAGTATTGCGAGTTCACTCTTATTGTGCAGGCATGTGATCTGGGTTCGCCTCAACTCTGCAATACAGCTAATGTCACTGTTAACATAGTGGACGTCAATGATAATCCACCTACTATCAATGGACCATTTAGTTTTTCTGTTAATGAAACTGTCTCTAGTGGATATCAAGTTGGCTGTGTCAACGCAACTGATCTTGATACAGGAATGGGTGGTACCATCCGTTTCTATAGTGACAATGTAGTGGAATGCTCCTCTAATTTCCCATTTGAAGTTAATGCCGAGTCTGGTTGCATCAATGTCTGCAATTCATTGAACTTTGAACACACAACATCCTACAGTTTTACCCTAAATGTAACCGATCTTGGTGATCCCATGTTTGACAGTACAGCAACCATATCTATCCTTGTAATAAACATCAATGACCATGGTCCTGTTTTCACATCACCATCAACTGCTCATGTCTCTGAAAATATTGCTAATGCTCTGGTTGCTATGGTGACTGCTATGGATATTGATATTGCACCTCATAATTCACTGACGTTCTCTCTTCTCAGTAATGCTGGTGGTAAATTCAATATCACATCAGACGGCAAGATCTATACAGCAGTTGAATTGGATAGAGAAGAAGAGTCCTACCATATCATACGAGTAAAAGTTGATGATGGAATCTTTTCAAATAATCAGAGCATCAATGTGACTGTTACAGATGTGAATGACAACAGACCGTTCTATGATGGCATGACATCTTTTACAGTGCAAGAGAACTCCAATTTCACTATACCACTAGATTTCAAGGACATTGATTCAGGCATCAATGCTGAAGTTGTAATATTTATGACAAGTTCAGGGTTCACATCAGAGCCAAATTCTCTGATACTTAAAAATGTTGAAACACTTGATCGGGATCCTGAGACTGGTGGCTCTCCGAGTGTTGTTGTCGAAGTGGTAGCTATTGATAAAGGCACAGAACCATTATCTAGTAACGTGACCTATCTAACTCTTGTTGTTACTGATGTAAATGATAATGCTCCTATACCACTAGCTCCATTTAGTGCAAATGTAAAGGACGATACAAAAAGAGATGTATACATAGCCACATTGAATGCCACCGACTTTGATGATGGACTCAATGCCGAGCTTCAGTTTACCCTTCTCAGTCATCATAATATGTTTTATGTGAACTCTACCACTGGAGATCTGTATACAAACACTGTCATTCAGCTTATTGGAAATACTGCTCAATTTGTAAATGTTTCTGTCCTTGTTAGTGATTTGGGTCAGCCATCTCTTAACGCCACTTACAATTTTGTTGTGGTCATTGTTGATAATCTTCCCACGTTTACTCCTAACGAATACACATTCTATGTTGAAGAGAATACTTTCAATGAGCCAATTGGACAAGTATATGCTATAGATCGTGATCTCAATGTATCAGATGTTGATTTTGTTTACAGCATTATATCATCCTATCCTTATGGTGGTTTCAGGATAATCAACAGTACAATATACAGCCCAGAAAACTATCTTGATTATGAAGACAATTCTGTCTTTGAATTGATTCTTGGAGTAGGCAATGGAGAAATGATTTTTGACACTGCTAACGTTACTATTATTGTTAATGATACCAACGACAACCCTCCAATTCTATCACCAGTCAATGTGACGGCAGATTTACCCGAGAACAGTCCTGTTGGATATGTTGTAACTACTTTGATTGGCATTGACTTTGACTCAGGACCAGCTGGTACTCTTACCTTCACTCTTCTAACAGGACAGGGGAAAAACTTATTTGTTATTGACTCTGAAGGCCGTTTGAAAACTAACAATCTCAATGCTTCTGACCACGAACTAAATACTAACTATGTATTTACATATAGAGCATGCGACAATGGTAACCCAATAATTTGCAGTGATCCTGGCTACATCACTATTACTGTTGTTGGTGCTGACGATGTCCCACCTGAATTTTCATCAGATGTCTACAGTAAAGTCATTAGCGAAAACTATGGTACAGACAGATCAATACTTACTGTCAATGTCAGTGATGTCGACACTCCTATCGACTCCCTAACCTTTAGACTTGAACCTCCTCAATTTCTATTCGCTATAGAGCAAGTGACGGGCATTATAAGAACTACAAATGTTCCACTTGATTACGAGACTACGATGACTCATGTCTTCAAAGTCAGAGTCACAGATACTGGTGGAAATACTGATACTGCCACAATCACAATCTATGTACTAGATGTTGATGATAATTTGCCTAGGATTGTCAGTCCTAATGACACATTTACGTTTAATGAAGGACAACAATCTCCCATTTATTTCAATACATTTTCTATCAGTGAACCAGACTCAGTAAGTCAAAATACAATGGATAAAGTTGTCCTGAGCCTGGGACCTAGTCCTGATTCTTCTCAATCCTATCCATATGATGGAGGTTTCTGTGATCACGCTAACTACTCAGTAATTGATAACTCCAGTTTTGGGCTATGCAACATAGACAGTTGTACAGATTTATATGACAGTCTTGTTCCTGTGAATAATGCATTGAAATCTGGTGGTATTCTAGCAGTTGATTACACCGCTTTCAGTCTTGGCAGGACAGATGAGTTGCTTGCATCTGATGTGCATGTAGAAGGTCATTTTACTGTTAGTTTTTGGGTGAAGATTGTTGATATAAATACCGATCCTCTCACTGGGGGTCAAGGTTTGGCTATTTTGTTCTCAATGGAGTCGTCCCAAGCTGTCATTCTTCGCATAGTTTCTGATACTTCTGGAAATATCAAAGTTGCATCAGGTGCTAATCAAGATGTCATCTCTACAACTGGAGTCTCTATTTATGACGGAAAATATCACCATGTTGCTGTAATACGATCGGGTGCTAATATGCGGATTTATGTTGATGGAATAATCCGTGCTCAAAACAGTAACGCAGGAACTATTACTACTGGTGGTACTGATACCAGAACCATCTTTGTAGGTGAGAAAATGACTGGCTATCTTGCTCAAATAAATTTCTGTACAAACAGCTCTTTAAGTCAGCAGGAGATGGTCTGCATTGTCTCATGCGGTGAAATCCTTAGTGCTACTAGTACCAACAATGTCACAGCATCAGTTGATTATGTAACTCGCACAGTCAGCCTTGTCTGTAATACACCAAACTCTTGCACTTTATCAGAGATGGATGAAGCTGTTAGTGGTGTCTCCTATAGCAACTCAATTGACGAGCCCCATCCAGAACCACGTGGATTGTATGTTACAGTTAAAGACGCAGTTGGATTTGGAAATCAATCTGTCTTCTCTATCAAACCAATCCTCACTAATGATAAACTTCCAGTACTTGATCTTAATGGTCAAAGTACTAGTGGAGTTAATTATGTTTTGGAATATGAGGAGCTTTCACCTCCTGTTTCTATTATTGGTGCAAGTGCTGTGTTGTACGATTTGGACAGTGGCTATTGGAAATTTAATAGAATCGTTGTTGAGTTAAGCAATCCTTTAATCGGTAGTGAATTCCTCAATATCTCTGTTGCTGATGTCCCCAATGGAATTGAGATTATCGAAGACAGTTCTGTTGATCTTGGATTAATAGTACGTTCCATTACAAACCAAGATCTATTCCCCAGTGTTCTTCTGGATGGCTTGAGAGCAATAAAATATTCCAATAATCAAAAAGATCCTACAAACATATTAAGAGTTATATCTCTCACTGTTTATGATTTCCAAGCTGTTCATACTAATTCTCCAATAGCTAATGTCACTGTTGAAATTTTACTAGCCAATGATCCACCTACTATATCTATTGATGCATCAGGTCTGCAATTTATGGAGCAGATTAGAACTTTAACCCTTTTGCAGTCTGCTACTGTTAGCATCACTGACGTTGACAGCACACTTATGAGTGAAGCAACGATTGAACTTCAGAATACGGTAAATGGTAATGATGAGTTCCTCTATCTAAATACAGCTGTCAATGGAATTAATTCCACCTATGATTTTGGCACCCGTATCTTAACAATAAATGGACTGGCATCTAAAGATATCTACGTAACATTGCTGAAGGCCGTTGTGTACAATAATTCCAATGCTAATCCAACCAATGCCGTGCGACAGCTATCAATAAGAATTGTAGATGATTTAGGTCTACCCAGCTCAACTGCTGTTGTAGTACCTATTGGAATTGTTCTCTTTAATGATCCACCTTCCATGATCTTCAATTCAACTGGCACAAATGAATATATCAGTACTTTCCTGGAGGACACTGATGACTGTGTACCTGTGCTGGGTAACTTTACACTTACTGATCCAGAAAACAAAGGCTTTTCCAACTTTATAATGTATATCATAAATCCTACAAACACAGAATCACTTACTACACCTTTTATTCCTGGTCTGCCTGTATTTTCTGTTTCTGGTACCATCTACATATTTGTAACTGATAATAATGTTGATTTTAGTTTGTTAAGTTTGATTGAGTACTGTAATTCTGCAGAAGAACCAATTGGTGGAGAGAAAACAATTGTGATTAGAATCACAGACAACAAAGGTGATACAAACTCTGTTAAAAGTTCCTTTGCATATAGTCGTATCACTATCATCAACGTTAATGATTTACCTGAACTCTATGTGGAGGCTGCTCAAGGTGTTTCTTATGGAGGTGAACCTGTACCATTTGTCAATCCCAACAACATCACATTGAGTGATAACGACAGTTCTACATTCACCGAGATTATCATCACAATCACAAATCCTCAAGATTCTGCACTACACGAAGTCATTCAAACACTCGGTAACATACCAGGCTCTGGGATACTTGAAGGACCTATTGTGATGCCTAATGGCTCTTTTGCATTTAATATCTCATACAAAGAGCCAGTATCCAACATAACCATTATCAATGGCATAAAGGAATTACGTTATAACAATCTCGCTGGTTTTAACATCACAATCAATCCACCTCGTGTTGTGTGTATTCAAGTTAGTGATGGTACAGATTACAGCAGTCCTGGATGTATTACCATTCATGTAGAATTGCCAAACCAGTTTGCTCCCATATTTTTAAACAACTCAATGGCTTATGAATACAATGAAACTCCTTTTCCTATTACTGTCGGACAATTTATCGCAACTGATACTGACAATGATCCTATTGCATCTCGAGTGTTCTATTCCATTGAGTCTATAATTTCTTTCAATGATAATGGAGATATGTCAGAAACCAAAGACATTGGTATATTTTCAATTGATGATGATACTGGGATATTTACCATTCCTAATGGATTAGATGCTGAACAATATGTGTTTCACAATATTAGCATTCGAGCTCGTGACAATGGAAACCCTAATAGATATGATATTTTATATTTTACCATTACTGTGAATGATGTAAACGACAATGTACCACAATTCACTGGTCTACCATACACTCCTATTCAAGCTAATGTGAGAGAAGAATTAGTACCAATACAAGTCAGGAACCTTTACAAGTTATCAGTTACTGATGCTGATCTTTCAAGCTCCAATCGAGATATTAGATTTAATCTCGTCAATACTTATTACACCACAGATACTGGAGAGCCTATCTTTCATATAAATAGTACCACTGGTGTTCTCTACTATGATCAGAGACTTGATGCTGAACAAGAGAGTGTCTTTGTATTCAATGTAACTGCAACGGACAATGGCTCTCCTCCTCTTACCAACTACACCATCATTGAATTCACCCCTCTTGATGTCAATGACAATCCTGCAGAAGTTGATCAGCTCACTCCAGCACTTTTTATTTCTGGTTTTAATCGTCAACCTACTTCTATTGGACCAGCCATTCGAGTAACAGATCCCGACAGCTCAGTGGTTCTTTCTTCTGTAAGTATTGAGTTGACATCTCCTGTTGTAATTGATGATTACCTTACTTGTATGACCAACGCTACAAGAAGTTGTCAGAATGAACGTGTTGATTTAAATTCATCCATTGATCTGATGTCATTAGCTACTTTTACTGGTGCTGGTGTCACTGATACAACTATAGGAGAACGAGAATGTTCCGCTAAAAGATTTGTACGACTTTCTGATTCTAGCACAAATGGCTATGGTCGAATCCCACGTAGTTCTTTGAGTTCCTCTTTTGGCAGTGGAAACATGTCATTCTCCTTTGTTGCAAATGTCACCAACGAAGGTGTAATTGTTGCAATTCCTGACAATACTAATCCCAATGCATCACCAAGCAATGTTAACTTAGCATTTGCCATCTGGTTTAGGAGGACTAGAATGTCATTATATTATACTCACAACTCACAGACCAAAATAGCTACTTTAATTATATCCAATCTTTTTGATCTTTTTGACCCCAACACTGGTACATACACAAGCAGACATTATATGGTCATTGTTAGTGGAATGAGTGTTGACTTCTATGCTAATTGTAAACTTTTGGGTTCTGTGACCTTAGATGGCATTCCAGAAATTCCTTTAATGACGCCAGATGTTTTTATTGGTCGGACAATTCCAGGATCAGCAAATGGTGATGCTCAAGGACACAGACATTTTGGCGGAGTTCTTCATGGACTTTATTATTATCCATACGTGTTGTCTGTTTCACAGATAGCCAGTATATGTGAATGCGAACATCTCATTATTCCTAAACAATATTCTCACTCTCTCTCTGTCACTTATTCATCTACTAGGATTCAAGTGACTGGTGGTAATAGTCTACCTCCTACTAGTGTAAATGAGTTTTTAAGAGGCGTTTCATATACAACTGTTCTGTCACAGAATACCACTGGAAACAGCCGATTGTTGGAATTTATAACCACATATCCACTATTATCTCAAACAAAGGCAACACAGGGAAGAATTGAATTTGTCCAAAATGACACAACTATTCCAACAATAGACTTAAATGGTAAAACTGCTGATGGCATTAACTTTGCTATGTCTTTCACCGAGGATGAAGCTGCTGTTTCTGTCACAAGCAATGCTGTCACTATCACAAGAGATAATTTGGCAAATGTCTTGCCTACTATCCAAAACATGACAGTTGTTCTTACCAATCCTGTGGATGGTGTTGCAGAATACATATCTGCACAAGGCACTGGTGCAATATCTGCTAGTGTTGTTGGTGGTACAATAATTGAGATTACAGGACCAGGACTACCTTCTGAGTTCTCTCAAGTTTTACGATCTATAAAATACACAAATATTCATCAAAACCCTATTACATCTGTGATTAGAAACATCACATTTTTCGTTTCTGATACGGAGGGTCGCCAAAATGATCCACTGGCTTATGCTTATATCACTATCATTTCTGTCAATGATCCTCCTCAGCTGAGTTTTAGTTCAACTCTTGGAGACACCATTAACACAGTTACTTTCCATGAAGGAGGAAGTGAAGTTTATTTAGCTCAAAATGCTACCATTATTGATGTTGACAATGCTGAATTTACAAGTGCTCGTGTAACAATCATCAATAATTTTGTACCTAACAAAGATGAATTGAGAATCACTACCCAAGTTAGTGGAATTACCAGCACCTATGATAGTAATTCTGGAGTTTTAACTATATCTGGTTCTGCTTCTCTGACTGACTATCATACTGTTCTTCGTAGTATCACTTTTAACACTTCTGATAATCCATTGCTTGATGATACTAATGACATTGAAGACAGATTAAAACGTACTGTGACAATTGTCGTAAACGATGGTCTGGATGATAGTAATAGTATTTCTGTTGAAGTTGAATTTATGACAGTCAATGACCCAACTATGCTGCATATCAATGGAAGCAGTGTTGTAACATATACTGAAGGCTTACAGCCAGTTTATTTGTTGCCCTATGCTTATATTACTGATAACGACAACCAATACATAAAGCAGTTACTTGTTCAGTTTGTGAATATTGGGGAAACTGGTGATGTCTTCAGTGATGACGGAGCCTCACAAGATCCTTTACTCTCCTATGAACAAAGAAGTGTAACTGATTTGATTCAGATACTGAGAAACATTACCTATTTTAATACTGAAACTGAACCAAGTCTAGTGAACAGGACTGTTGCCATCACAGTGACTGATTTTGCTGACAATACCAATTCCATCGAGATAACAGTAGTTGTGAAAGATCGAAATGACAATCCACCACTTTTCATTGGCTCACCTTATAGCTTCTCTGTTGAGGAAAATGCAGTTGTAGGCACATCCATAGGCACCTTGAGAGCTACTGATGCTGACAGTACACCACCAATTGCCATTATCTTCACTCTTAATACAACATTGTTTAATACTGTATCTGCTGATAGCAGCACATCAGCTTTTGTCATTAATAATAAAGTTTTTGATTATGAAACAGATCCACATTCCATGACTTTTGAAGCTTATGCTTCAGATGGTGAATTGGTTAGCACTGGACAGGTGACTGTAGTTGTTGTCAATGTAAATGAACCTCCAATTCTTAGCATCACTGGTACATCAACAGCTGCAGAAGCAAAACAATCACGTCCAATTATTGGACCAGACTCTGTGACAATTATAGACCAAGATATTTCTGATTCTATTGTAAGTGCTACACTCACTTTGTCCAATGTACCATCAGGTTCATCAGAGTCTTTAACTCTCAATGAGACCATCCCCGGCTATACTTTTGTTAACACACCTGGTTCAACAGTATATAGACTTACTAAGACAGGCTCTGGCATTGATTTGTCCAAAGCACTCGAGTATATCCAATACACAGCTGGAGATATTGAAGCTCCTTTGATAGTGCGCCAAGTAATCATTAAGGTGACTGATGAAGGTGGCCTTGACAGTAATAATGTCATCATTGAAGTAACTTTAGCGGATGAACCAGAATTTTCTGCACCATTTTATTCGGCCACACTTGATGAAGGAACATTGCATTCCAACTTTCTCCAGATACATGCCACCGTTGCCAATCCTAATGACATCATTGAATACTTTGTAGAAAGTATTAGTAACATTGAAATAAATGCATCAACTGGATATCTCAGTCTGGTTCAAGTATTAGACTATGAAATGACTACGACGTTTAACTTCAAAGTCTATGCCACTGCCAGGATTCCTCTTCCTCGTACTGCAGCAGTTACTGTGTATATTACAGTAAGAGATGTTAATGATGAGGATCAAAGTATTAGTGGTATCGCTAATATCACTGTGCAGATTGGTACTCCCAAAAATGTCCTTGATGGTATCACTGTGATAGATCCAGATACTTTCCCACTTATTAGATCTACTTTCAGTGTTAAAGGCAATCCTTTGACTCCACATCCTTTCTCAGGAAAACTCTGTGTGGACGAGACCAATATCATAACCAAAATGGTCTTGATATGTCGTATTAGTGGACATATCAATTTACTTCTTTCTATTAACACAGGACCAGGAGCTGAACTCTCCATTGATGAATATGACAACAGCATACTCACTCTCTCTTCCAGCTATGCTATTCTCACAGCTAACCTCTCCAGCTTCCAGGGTCAAATTAATTACTTCATGCTTGCATTCTGGTTCAAGCCTGAAGTAGGTCAGTCTGGTTATATTGTTTTCTTCTCCAATGCTGAACACACTGAGAGATATCTTACCTTACACTATAACTCTGAAGCAATGCAATTTGTAGTTACATTGAAGCAAGTCGGTGTCTCTGGACTGGCCAGTCAAGCTATTATAATATTCCAATTGTCTGATAGCATTGAAGATGGAAATTATCACTTTATAATGATTCGTTATAGTCTGAGAACAATAACTCTCTCTGTTGATGGAGTTCCAGTAACGAGTGTTGCAGTCATTTATGCCAATATAATCTACCAAGTTTTTGGTAAGTGCTATTATCATTAATATCCATTATATTATAGTCACTATACTCAATTGGTTTTTTATCATTTTTATAGGCCTCCCACTTAAGACTAATATCGAAGGACCAGGAGTGAATGACACATACATGTTTATCATTGGAGCAAGACCTGGTGCTCAGAGTGGCTATGACTTAAACATTGCTGGACAGATTGCAGGAATGGTATTGCTAGCATCAATACCTCCTCCAGACTTTGCACCGTGTGTACTGAGTTGTCTAGAATCCATGTCAGTCAATGTCACTGGTACACCAATCTATGACATGGGTTTCAATGTCTCCACACGAACTCTCACATTAATTGGGTCTGCACCCGATTCAGTCTACGAGCAAGTACTAAAGAGTATTATTTACCTCAACAGAGCTAGAAAGCCCAATATCCACAATATGTCTCTTTATATTGATGATGGTGTCACTACAAGCACTCATGTCTTTGCTGTTGAGGTCATAGAGGCTAACATGCGTAGACGTCGTGAAACAACACCACCTCTTGTTCGGCGGCGTCTTCTGTCTCTTTCAGATAATCCAGAACCTATCTCTATTAATAATTCAAGTCACAGTAGCTATGTATCCACAGGAGTGGTTTGGGTTATTGCAGGAATTGTAATTGCTGTTGTTGTGATGGCTGTGCTTGTTATCATTCGCAAGAGGCAGGCCTCTGCGGTGAGAGTGGCTTGAGCAAAATCTCGACACTAATTTTTGGACAATGGAACAATTTGCTATGCCATTGAAACACATAATAATAGTAATAGTAATAGTTAGTAATATACATTTTTATAGCTGACTTAACACAAAACATTTTATCTTTTATTAAATAGGAGAATATAATTATAGACACTTTAGTGCTCCTCATTTTTATATCAGTTTTATATTTTTATCACACTAATGGTGATCTTTAGATTTTTACATTTTTAAAAACTTCATTATTATAAAGAAATGAGGTGCTTAATAATCATTACAGCTTGCTTCCTAGTTTCATTCTTTGCTCAAGTGTCTGTCCATCTGTGAGCCAGTTTCCACCATCAACAACTAGTGTGGCACCAGTAACATAGGAGGCGAGCGGACTAGCCAAGAACAGACATGCTTCAGCAATCTCAGTTCTTGTTCCCATTCTCTGAAGGGGTATCCTTGATGAAATCAATGGAATAGCGTCTTTGTTTAAACCACCTAGAGTGTGGTATATGCAGACATCATAATTAGATACAAGGGAGGTTCCAATTAAATTATTTACCAAGTTTCCTAAATCCTTCTGTTCCTTCTATTGGTCCAGGGGCTACTGAATTTACACGGATGTTTAAAGAACCCCATTCTACAGCTAAATGTCGTGTAAGAGCATCTTAATAAAAGGTATAAGGGAAGATGTGAAAATAATATCATTCTTTTTATACCAATAGCAGCCTTTGCAGAGCCAGCATGAGCCTGCATTGGTGTTCCAATGTAATGGAGTGTTGCTGAAATATTAATAACGCATCCACCATGATCCTGAACATAATAACCGCTGGTCTGAAAGTATAAGCGGTTGTATTAAATAACTCACTTTCATACCAGTTTCAAAAGAAGCTTTAGTACAATTGAAGGTCCCTATAGCATCAATCTCCATAACTATTTTATAAGCACATAAAAGCATAAGATGTTATCGTTAAATGGTTTTAATTACCTGTTTTGTATGCGTTAGTAGACATAGCACTCACAGGACATAGAAAATTGCCAGCTGCAGCTAGTAGGAAAAAAGAATGGACAGGAAACAAAAAACATGATCTTTTCTGTATTAGTTAGAGTTTTGAGAGGCTGATAATTAATTAAATTACTATTAATTTTCACACGTAAAGTGCTGGATTAATGTACAAAGTCAAATGAATATGGTGTCTTTGTGTTTTGATACCATTTATTAAGATATCAATTGGTCCAAACATTTTCACAGCTTCTTTAACAGCACTGAGAACAGTATTATACTGTAATGATATAACAATAATTATTAATGTGAAATACATTGATTTCTCTGCTGACCTCTCTGACATCAACTTTTATAACATGGCACTTTCTCCCTGTTGCCTCTCTTAGTTTCTGAGCAGACTACAATAATATAAAGATCCAAGATTAACAAAATTGTATAGACATTTTCTGATACACATTAAGCGCATTGCTGTTGGTTTTATAAAGATTATCAAGGTGTCTAGAGGTCCGGTAGGAACTTAAATTCTTTTTTGTGCATACTAAATACTTCAAAGTGTCTAGAGTTCTGGTAGAAATAAGCCACACTTTAATGCAAATTAATGCAATAATGTTCCAAGGTTCGGAGTCAGGATTAATTTCATATTATAATAGAGTATTTTCTGTGAGGACTTTAGATACAGCCTTAGGGTTTAGGAGGTGAATTAACTTAATATACACTAAACTATGAACTTCTTGACGGACCTATGGACACATAAAATGATTATATTAAAGCATTGCATAATATAAAGTAGTGTCTTCTCTTACTTCCACAAGTTTCTTAATATTTCTACTAACAATAACTATATCACAGCCATGTCTCATTAAGAGCTCAGATATTCTAAAACCAATGCCAGAAGCCCCTCCTGAAATAAAGGCAATCTTTCCTTTCAACAGATCAGGCTGGAAACGATATCTGTAGTCTTTTAAACAGTAATCATCATGGTCATCCATACTGGCAGCCCCACCCCCAGATTTAAATTTTTAACCCTTTGTACGCTGAACTTCCCTACATTGTTGCTTATTCTCCATAGCAACCAATCAGCCACCTTATTCTCTCCCTCTTTTTTGGGTCCTATAAGTCTTGTCCAGCATGTCCGTATATTTCAATCACCAAGTTCAATGTCCAAATACTGAAGATAGATGTGAATATGAGACAATCTCATGGCATCCTCATTATGCTATCCTGGCTGTTGTGTCCAAGAGTATTAACGGCGACAATGGGGGTGTGTTCTTCTGCTACAATGAGGTACACGTGTACTATAGTACATATTTAACATTGAGTGTAATGTGATAGAATTGTATGACAAAAAGGTAACCTGTAGCCCCATATAATGATAGTAGTGGGTGGAGCTGATTAATTATAGTTTCATTGTAGGAGTTATATTGTATTAAAATAATTATTAAGTTATTTATATTGAAATGTCTTTTATTTTTACATTCTATGTATTAGTATCAGGATTAAAGTGGTTTCCTTGCTATTAGGACGACTATGTTAATAAGTATTGGTATAGACTATCACATTATGTAACATCCTTATACAGCCATTTTGAATGGGACATTAAGACAGGACCTTTATTAGTGGATTGGTATAATACAGCAATTTTACTGTATTAAGTCAGTCTTCTTACTAACTGGATAATATCTTTTTCAATATTCTTGATAATTAATACAGGGTGAATTAATAGAGGAGATAAGTATTCAGCATTCCAAGTTAGTTCAGTCCATACAATGGCATCCAGACAGGAAAATAATAGCATCAGGATGGCAGAATGGAGCAATCATCACTTGTAATATACATAAGTCTAATGTCTATGAACAGACATCACTTCATCAATCTCCTGTGACTATTCTTCAATGGAGCACTACAGGAAACCATCTTTTCTCTGCTGATACTGTGAGTTATTCTTGTTGTTATTTATGCCATCATTTATCTTCCAATCCATCCATCCATCCATCCATTTATCCATCCATCCATCCATTTATCCATCCATCCATTGGTTACATTTGATCATTTGATAATAATGTCATAAATTGTTAAATATACAGAGCGGTCTGATAGCTGTTTGGCAAGTGGAGACAACTGGCCAATTACATCCTACTCCATCACAACAAAATAAACTAGTTGGACGACCTACACATTGTGTACTCCTTCCATCAAAGTCAAGGTAAGATGATTGGATTGTTAAGATCACTTTCCTTTCAAACCTCCTTCTCCTGGTTTTTTCTCTCCATAGATCACTAAGAAAGACCACATCTTCTGATTCATTGGCTTGTGTTGTTTCAGTAGAGAGTGGTATGTTATGAAGGTTATGTATTTGTATTGACGACTACTCTAGGTCTGTTGTATTTGATGAATACTAATGGTCATTGTGTTGAAGTGGAACATCTTCATAAAAAATTATCTCATCTCCTCTATTCTCGTGAAAAATCTCTCTTAGCAGCCTTGAGTCAAGATATGTTACTTGTTTTATTAACATTAGAGAAAAATAATACCTTTACAAAAATATCAGAGGTAAATTAAATTTTAATGGCTTACTGACATCAGCTATATTTATCTGTTTTTCCATCTCTCTTTTTGTTTGTCTATTTTCATTTTGTTCAGGTGTTTTCATATATTTTTATTCATAGGCTAAATTAGGAGGTAAAGGAGCTGTTAGTTCTATGATATGGATTTCACCAGGAGTGTTAGCAACTTGTTCACAGGAAGCTGTCATTAGGTACAGTAATACAAGTTGTAATATATTATTATTTGACATAGGATTTGGAACACTCTTGAAAATGAGAACTACCTCCTTTCTTTGAAAGAGTATATACCACTCGATGACAGCATTGAAATTGTTACTAAAATTAGCTATGATGATATTGCTGGTACGATACAATGATCTGTCCATTCATTCGTCCATCTATCTATCAATCCATCCATTTGTCTGGCCGTCTATCCACCAATCCATCCATTTGTCTGCCCATCTATCCACCAATCCATCCATTATTAGGTCTTTTAGCAGCTGGTACTAATAGTGGTCACACATTGATATGGAGAAGAATGGATGTATCTTCTGACTCTACCAATCAATGGCAATTTATTACTTCATCTACATGTGATGGTCATGTCTTTGATCTATCGGTAAATCCTTATCACTGATGACTTTACTCATCTCTTCCTCCCAGTGGGTTCCTGGTAAACATTTATTGGCAACATCTCACGGGACAAGTGTACAGATACTCAATGAGCATCAAGTAACAGCTCATTTTAACCAGGAGGTGATTGAATAAAATGGATGATGGATAGATGAATGGATGGATGAGTAGTAGGATGAATGGATGAGTAGATGGATGAATTGTTGAGTAGATGGATGAATTGATGAGTAGATGGATGAATGGATGAGTAGATGGATGAATGGATGAGTAGATGGATGAATTGATGAGTAGATGGATGAATGGATGAGTAGATGGATGAATTGTTGAGTAGATGGATGAATTGATGAGTAGATGGATGAATTGATGAGTAGATGGATGAATGGATGAGTAGATGGATGAATGGATGAGTAGATGGATGAATTGATGAGTAGATGGATGAATGGATGAGTAGATGGATGAATGGATGAGTAGATGGATGAATGGATGAGTAGATGGATGAATTGATGGTCCTGGGTGAGTAGGTGTATTTCTATCCACATATATTTTTGTAGGTTTCTGCTGTTCAGATATCAGTGAATGAGTTTGTCTGTCAGTCTCATTTGAGTGGAGCTATATTAACTATTTCTACTGATCTAATGATATCTGGAGTGACAGTTACTAAAGATTATGTAGCTGTTTGGGATGGAAGAACTATTAATGTATATTCTATCATGTTTGAGAAAGAACAAGTAAAACAGACAGGCAAGATAGTACTAATGTAATCCTTTAAGATGATAACTGTTAGTTGTGTCACTACTGTGTGTGTGTGTGTGTGCTATCATAGCAATTACAGTACTAAGTTCGTGAAGATTAGATTGGGCAATAGTTCAGATAATTACTAAACTTAGTATATTCTAAATCTTAACAGCTGAAATGGTAGATGTTAAACTTAAAAACTCTGTGTCTGCTAAAAGACTACTTTTTACAGATTTTTTAATGATACTTTATAATACATTTAATTGTGATGACTTTTTCCTTTGTTTTTTAGGTAGTTTTCCTTCTACATCAACTACAGTTGCTCTACATGAACACAATGTGTATACTGTTGAACAAGACCAGTTATTTATTATGAGTCTACAGGTATGTATTATATCATTCATCATGTGGACTGAGTTACCACTGCTATTAAAAGTACATCTATTCTAATTCAGAGGCTCTCTTATTTAGCAATTTTTTGCTATATCCATCTATCTAATGTTGTTTAAATCATGACATAGTCTATTTGACAACTGATTCAGTATTTTTTATTTTATTTTTTGTTAGGGTGTTGTTAAACATGGCTTACCACTTGGTATTCATGACACAGTTGCTAGTCTCAGAATGACTGGACATTTTCTGGTACTGGCAACTGTGAATGGGACAATTAAAATGTTTGATCTCAGTCGACGGTTAGAATAGGAAAAATGCAAGCCATATTGTATTCAATCTCTGTTCCCTCGTCTCCCCTCAGAGAACCAAGATTGGTTTGTAGTAAATCAGTATCTGAAGTTATACCTAATTTCTCGACACTCTCATCAGCTCAAGCTAATTGTGATGGAACTAAAATTTGTTTGGTCATTAACAAGGTACAACATTTAATAATGTAGTCTATGAGTTTATATATCATCTGTCCATATAATGGTCTACGAGTTTATATATCATCTGTCCATATAATGGTCTATGAGTTCATATATCATCTGTCCATATAATGGTCTACGAGTTTATATATCATCTGTCCATATAATGGTCTACGAGTTCATATATCATCTGTCCATATAATGGTCTATGAGTTCATTTATCATCTGTCCATTTCCTTAGACGTCTAACACCTCACTAGTCGTTATAATGGATTCAGATAAAGATCTGATAAAAGTACTTGATTTCTCAGCAATAGAAGGACCAGTCACTTCTGATGAATACAACAAAGACACAATCTTAACCTTACCTGATCAACTACCTCCAAATGTGGAGGCTGACCAAAGAAAACTAGCTTCGCAACTTCATGATGTGGACGTGGTCAGTACTCATTGGGACCCCTATGACCCTCGGCTACTGGTAATAGAAGCAAAGAGAGATAGCAGTGTTAGAAAGAACACAAGTATAAGAGAAAGATTTTCAAAACAGGTTCTAATAGTATTTTGAAGTAACTAGTATGTATGTTTTATTTATAGCAAGGATGGGAAGCCGGTGTCTTGACGGTATTTATGACACAAGATTTGCACTATCTTGTACAAGATGTTGCTCCGATGAATGCAGAATATAATAGTTAGTTTAGAATAGTTTCCTAATTGTTTGATTGACCCTCTAATATCAAATGACGAAGTTACTCACGTCACAAAACATTATTATGTATTTTAAATGTATGGTTATTGATGTTTCATCTACTCTAACCTTATCTCCTGTTTAATTTACGTAATTTTTCACTCTAGACTCTATACTATCAACACTAAACTCTAGAGTTTAATCTTTTTAAAAACAAACTGCTTTGGTAGACAAATTTAGAATAATTAAAATAGTGAACTTTTTAGTTTTAGAAAATTAATGTCCAATAGACTTGCTAGATGGTGACTTACAAAATATATGTTTTTTTGAAAATAGTTGAATACTCTCTCTCTCCTCTCTCTCTCTCTCTCTCTCTCTCTCTCTCTCTCTCTCTCTCTCTCTCTCTCTCTCTCTCTCTCTCTCTCTCTCTCTCTCTCTCTCTCTCTCTCTCTCTCTCTCTCTCCCTCTCTCTCTCTCTCCCTCCATTACATTAGATATAATTGGTTGTACAGCTCCATATATTTACTATATGAGAAAGGTACACATTACAATCACACACTTTCTTGAATCACTTCCATATTTCATAGAACATTACTACACCATTACCAATGGATACTACATCTACATCCTCTGACATAGAGCCACTTCTCCCCTCTCCTGTGGAAAGGATACCATTAAGAGACTTCCTTGGTTTAGAGGAATGTGATACTGCTACAATTAAAGCTATGCTTAGCTTTTCCTATCAATCTACTATTGGTAATATGGATGAAGCATTCAAAGCTATTAAGTCCATTAAGAGGTGTGTGGTATATATAATATATATAAATACATGTACTAGTGTAACTCTGTATAAATAGTCTTGAATAATATACTGGTGTTGTAATGTTGTGTTAATAATTTTAACAACTATTGAGTCATATATTGTCATTATTTTCAGGACATTTTAATTATATCTAGTTATTATTATTATTGTAATCACTGAAATTGATACCCGCTTTTAAGATTGATATGGGTTGATGAGATCTAATTGATAAAGGCATTTGGAAACCAAATTTGTTACAACTTGCTAAATCCAAAATTTGTAGTATATTGTGTGACCTTATAGTGTAGAGTTAGTAATGGGAATATGTAGCATTTATTGGTCTATTTTCTCCTAAACAGTCAAAGTGTATGGGAGAGTCTAGCTAAGATGTGTGTCAAAACACAGAGACTTGATGTTGCTCTTGTTTGTCTGGGCAACATGGGAGATGCCAGAGCAGTTAAAGCTGTTAGAGAAGCTCAAGTCATTCCTGAATTAGATGCCCAGTTAGCCGTGCTTGCTCTTCAACTAGGAATGTTGGTAAGTCAGATTTAATGTCATATACTGTAATGTATCTGTTAGATATATTCATATTCATATTCTTAATTGATATGATAATGTGATGTGGTACAAGTCAACAAAGATACACAAACACATTCTTATAATAGATATTAGATTTTTTAAAGTCGTTGTTTACCGGTAATTAATATTGATATAATAAATTTTTATCTGTGTTTATGTTCCAGGATGAAGCAGAGGACTTGTACAAAGCTAGTGGACGATATGACTTGTTAAACCAGTTTTACCAAAACAGTGGAAGATGGCAAAAAGTACACAATTTCATTCAATCATATAGTCAGTTAGTGTTATTATAGGTTACTAGCATGTAAAGTTTAATATACTCAGTTAGTGTTATTATAGGTTACTAGTATCTAAAGTTTAATATACTCAGTCAGTGTTATTATAGGTTACTAGTATCTAAAGTTTAATATACTCAGTCAGTGTTATTATAGGTTACTAGCATCTAAAGTATATAGCTCATTATAGTTATTATAGTAAAGTTACTGGAAGAAATTGTTTGTTATTTCCTTGGTAACTTAGAAACGGATTACCAAGAGTTTCCATTTGTTACAAAAGA
Source organism: Xestospongia muta (assembly GCA_963693285.1). Taxonomy (NCBI): domain Eukaryota; kingdom Metazoa; phylum Porifera; class Demospongiae; order Haplosclerida; family Petrosiidae; genus Xestospongia; species Xestospongia muta. Next base: position 4,272,639 of record OY848926.1, read on the forward strand.
GTAATTTTGTCACTATAACAATTTACGTCATAATAATATTAGTACTATAAACTAAATGAGTTGTAAGACTTTGAAGTTACAAATTAAATGAATCATTTAATTACTCACGTTGACAAAGAGTACTAATTGATAACATTCATTGGAACATTGACTGACAGAGATAGTAGACTGCATGCCTTTTCTCTTGTGTTACTATGACTACTACTACCATTAGTAACAACATTGTAGAGTATTTACTAGAGATATTGTAGTAATCAAATAGTAAAAGAATGTTAGGAATTTAATTAATTGTTATATCATTAATTGATATGTTTTTGTTTGTTTAAATCAGGCTATTGAAGTAGCTGAACTTCATGATCGTATGCATTTGAAAAACACATTCTTTAACTTAGCCAGATATTCTGAGGGTTTAGGTGAAATTAAACCAGCTATTAAGAGGTATGTATAGCAAGTAATACACCCTATCTAATTGGTCTAGTAATTAAGGTACATAGCTCTATTGTCTTTTGTTTGTTTTATTAGTTATGAACAAGCTGACACTCATCAATTTGAGGTAGTACGTATGTTACTAAATGATCCAGATGAGTTAGAGGAATATGTATTGAGCAGTCAAGACAAGTAAGTAAAAAAGAAGAATAGCATTAATATTATAGTTAAATTTTTTTAAACATATAAACTAGTTAGAATATGAACACATGTGCTGTTATTTTTTAAATTTGAAATTTAAAATTTTAGAGTTGCTTTCTTTCTCTGTTACCATAGACGTGTTCAGCATTGTTGGGCTGAACATTTGGAATGCAGTGGTGACATTGACAGTGCTATCCAACAGTATCAACTCTGTGGTGACATACAATCTACAGTACGTCTTCTGATGCATTCAGGAGAAGTGGAACAATCAATTAGAATTGTCGAGGACACTGGTGATAAACCAGCTGCATATCATGTGGCTAGAATCCTTGCCGACTCTGATGAGGTAAGAGTGTCTATTAATGATTTGATTAAATAGTTGTAACTGTATCTTTTAGTTGTCTAGTATACATAAGGCTATTCATTTCTTCACTATGGCTCAATGTTACAGTTCTGCAATCAATCTAGCTAAGGTATGTCACATGTTATTATACTTGATACAGTTTTTATTACATCTAATGAAGTCAACCAATTATCCATCCACTCATCCATAATTCATCCATCCATCCATAGAAACATGGTCTAGAAACAGAGCTGATGAACTTGGCTTTACTTAGCACTCGAGAAGACAAGATTGATGCAGCCAAGTAATTTATGATCTATTTCTATTATATTTAATAAAACAATTTAATTCATAGATATTATGAGACTAGTTCTGAATCAAAAGACAAGGCCATAATGCTTTACCAAAAGGTGATAGTTACTACATAGGATCATAGTATACTCTCATATTATAGGCTGGAGAGTTATCCAGTGCTCTTAACTTGTGCTTCCAATATCGTCAATATGATATATTACAACAAATAGCTGAAGAATTGTCCGAAGACACCAATCCAGAGACAGTTCAAAAAGTAGCAGAGTTTTTTGTTCAACAAGAACAATTTGATAAAGCTGTTCAACTATTAATTCAAAGCAATAAGGTAAGACTATAGCAGGGAACTATTACATGATTGGTTCTATTCATCTGTTACATATCTAACATTACATAAAGGACTTTGGTACACTTATGAGTGACAGTCTGTCTGCATGGAATGTATACAGCATTCCTTGGTTACATTATAGTTCAGACATAACATCTTACCTTACATAAGTTATTTATTGTAGCCATTTTATTACTGTAATCTGGGATGCTAGTAAATGTATATGTCAGTCAACACTTGTATAGAAATGTGTATCACTTTCTGTACATATAGATATCTGAAGCACTTAATATGTGTCAAATTCATCATGTTACCATTACTGAGGAATTGGCTGATAAATTGACACCTGAAACTAAGGACAATGGTGTGTAGTGTGTGTGTGTGTGAGAGAGAGAGAGAGATATGAACATATAATTACTTTTAGAAACTGAAGAGCAAACAAAACAGAGGCTTCAGTCACTAGAGATTTTAGCTGATGTTTTAACAGCACAGGGATCTTATCATTTAGCTGCTAAGAAATACACTCAGGCTGGAAATAAAATAAAGGTAAACTAAATGAGAGATATATGTTACGCAGTGTACAATAATTATTAATTAACTATCGAGTCTTTCCATTTGGCATATAGGCAATGAAAGCAGTCTTAAAATCTGGTGATACAAAGGCTATAGTTTTCTTTGCTAATGTCTCTCGTCAGAAGGAGATTTATGTCATGGCCGCTAACTATCTCCAGTCATTGGATTGGCGAGGCAATCCTGACATAATGAAGACCATCATAGGATTTTATACTAAAGGTAGAGCCTTGGAAACACTGGCTAACTTTTATGACATGTGTGCACAAGTAAGGGGAATATCTTCTTTTCTTTGTCATATTACAGTAATGTCATTTCTCTTGCAGGTTGAGATTGATGAGTTTCAGAATTATGAGAGAGCCCAAGGAGCATTAAATGAAGCCATTACTGTCCTCAGTAAGGCAAAAACTAAAAATCTTTCTACACTTGAAGAAAAGAAAGAGTTCCTTTCACAGCGTCTTGCATTGGTAAAAAGATTTAATGATGCAAGAAAGTAAGCTATATCTCATGCCATCACATTCCAAGCATAATTATTAAATTTGACTCTTTCTTTAAAGGCTATATTCTGATAATCCCGAAGAGAGCATTCATCTATGTCAAACGTTACTAGAAGAACCTCATCTTGATGTTGCTATACGTGTTGGGGATATTTACTCACTGTTAATAATGCATTGCTCTCATCATAAAGACTTTAAAAAGGTACCATCATCCTGTTTACATTCAAGTGATCATCAGAGTGCATAGAACTATAAGATAATAACATGAGAATAGAGTAGTACAGAGTAATAGGTCATGCCGTTTGTGATGAGGCTAGATCTAATTTCATAGCAATGATGTCTGCAATGACTTCATATGCTCTAGGATATTAGTTGCATTCTAAAGTATTGACATAATTCTATCGTCATGGCAACCAGTTAGCTGTTTGTTTTATTCATCAGGCATATAGTTATATTGAGGAGATGAAGCGTCGTATTCCAGGAGTAAATCTTGAATTTTATATAAGTTCAGAGATGCTTCAAGCTATAAATGCTGCACAGGGATTAACACAGGGAATGGGAAATGAAAATAGGATATCAGAGGAAGAGGATGAAGGAAGTGATGACAGTGTAGAAGAGTTAGTGGATTAAATAACAATGTTAGTATCATCTACATTACACATAGTGAACTAAATGATCGTATTTGTTAGTATAATCTATATTGGAATTGGACTAAATAATTGTACATGTTAATATCATTTGTTGTAGTGAACTAAATGACACTAGGTTACTAGTTTCTAAGCTATACTATAGTCAAGTAATATAAATGATTACAATTATTGTCATAAAGTTACTGGGGAAAAAAATCTTTTGGTTTTTTCCTGGGTAACTTGGAAACGGTTACCAGGACCTTCCATTTGTTGCAAAGAGTAATTTTGTTACTATGACAACATGTGTCATAATGAAATTATTGCAGTGAACAAAAATGTATTGTGAGTCTTTGAAGTTAGCATGTAAGCATCTGTGTAATGAACTAATTGATACTACATATGTTAGTTGCATCTCTTACTAGACACTTTATGACGTAGTGATTTACTACATTGTGTTAGTTCTGTACAAGTATTGTCTTATCATACGACATGTGTCATGATTTCTAAATATTTCACAATCACATCTGTAGTGGAACATTAAGGTATAACAAATATTTATAGTATTTGATGGGATAGTGGTATAGTCATACTTGTATTAATGTCATATGTGTTAATAGAAATGACAATAATAACACTTACCACTTACTTTAATAACACTTATCATGTTGTTTTCTGTCATCATCTTGCTATTCTCATGAACACTAGTTTCCATTTGTGTGATTTATATTGGAAGAAGTGACACTAATCTATATATACCATATACTATAAGATAGGATATTGAACAGAGGAATGACACTGAGTAATATATGTAACTGTATAACAGGGCATTAAACAAAGGAAATGACCATTATATTATATTGTGTATGACTACATTTATATTGTACTGTAAAATATTTTATATTCTAGTGTGTTTTTATATGGTAACAACCTTTGAACCTGGCATACATAGTTGATTTGGTTCATTAGTAAAGTCTATTTTATTGTCATATGTTGCAACCCCATCAATAGAAATCTCTATTGTTACTATTATATTTCAAATAATTCTGGAGCCCTGTGTCTAATGTTTACTAGGTACTGGTTGGTGTTCTCATTGTAATGAAACTTATCTCAAATAAGCGGAACTTTGTCAATTGCCATTTCCTTGTTAGCTTATTATGATCTCATGTTGTAGTAGAAGATAAGATATTACAAGAATTAATGGCCTGTGAATGCTGGATATAATGTAGTTTTATATATACTTTGTTGCAAGGGGATATCTCTTATCAAGGATATCTTATTATCTGATTTTCGTTATCTTTCCATATAGTGTTGTTGTTAGCTCACTTTATGCTTGGTTGGCAGGAGTATCCTATTTGTGTATTTCATTATTAGGGAATATCTCTTATCAAGGACATCTTGTTTTCTGATTTGTTATTTTTCTGTATGGCTTACATCACTAGAGATAATGTTTTAATGTCATTGTTATCTCATTATATGATTGATTGGCAGGGTTATCCTATATTAGGGAGACATTGTTGTTTTGATATATTATTTGCATTAGTTTGCTACTAGGGCTGTCTCTCTTTGTATAAGTAAATTAAATTCATTAATAAGAAATCCCCAGTAATGGAGATTATTGCATGTTATTATTTCTTACCAGATCTCGCAACTATAATAGCTGAATATGTTCACTTATGATAGCAATTTTTGTTGATATTATAGCTTTAGCATTAACTACATCTCTGTATATAATATCCCATTCCTTAATTATATAATAAGTAAGTCAGATGAAACAATTTACTCTTGATATGTGTAGCGGTTTCTCTCAAATTTCCATGCTAAATTCCACTGGCCAACCTCCGTAATATTTAATTAGGTTACCAGAGTAAAAAAGTGTGTGTAATATCCTCTTCACACATACCTCTTAACACATTTTACTACACTAATCGAGCATTGGTTAGTAGGTGTTATCTGGTGGTTGAAATTAGCATGTTAGTAATGTTTGATAAATGTACCACCATGCACTCCTCTCTATCATAAAGTGTACTTCTTGTGTGGAGGTTGCCATGATATGGATACAACCTGGCTTGTGTTGTGAGCATGTGTGTGGTGTGTGGACATAGGTCACGTAAAGGTTACATAATACTATAGGCTAGCAGGAGTGTGTCATTTTTGTGTGCAATGGTGTTTGAGTTGTGGTCTGTAATTTGACTGTTTCTTTTACGAAATATTTAGTTTGAGAAATTTCTAGTAAATGACTTCAAAGGGAATTATCTAGGATAAGAATTACACGTTATTGCCTCGCATCAACAAACATTTTCAACATTAGAGAGCTTGAGCATTGGAATAATGGAATAAATTACAACACATTACGCAATAGTGGTATTTTAAATAAAATTTGATATGTGGTCGCTGACTTATTAGTCACTTATTTAACGCGAGATATTTCTTCAAAGGAATTGTTCTTTATATTGCCACACCTGAACAAAAACTTTTGACACCAGTGTATTCCAAGTATTGAAAAAACAGATAACGTACCTACACATATTACAGAACATGATATAACCATGTAGTGTTCAGTAGAGTCGAGCTGTGCCTGCCAATTTGTGGAGGTTAATCGCTTCAAAAGGATCAAGTGTTTTGTATATTACCACACATGGACAAAGTTTATCAACATTGTGAAGTACTACGTTTAACAAATGCAACATGTGTACATAGCAATGAAGTATTAATTTCAATAAAGGCATCATTGAGAGAGTGAAAGATTGAGGTACCTCTCTGAATACAGGATAAGCTTTTAATTAATACAATTAAATAGAATCGGACTCCTTTGTGTTATAATTATAATAATTTATTAGGTCATACAGCATCATTGCTAGGTACATTGATCACTCAATTAATACCAACTCCTTTTTTGTGTAGATGCTTATCACTGTTACCTCTCTCTCTCCCTTTGTCTATTGTACTGTGTCCTTAATGTATTATTACTATTATATTTATTTTATTATACTTGCTTATTACACAATCTATTTAATATTAAGTCAAAGGTATAAGAGAGTTAAATAGAACACCAAATACTTTGCCCAATGAGAACAGTTTATGAGTATATTATATTCAATGCTTCAGCTACAGTCCTTCATCAAATGAATCTAAAAATACCTCATTTTTTCTTATTATATTAAAGCCTTCACATTAATTGTTGTAATGAATTAATACAGTCTCTATATATATTATGTATGTGTATGATATTCATATACATGTTACATAAGTTGGAGTTTTAAAGGTGAGGTTTTTTGCTTATCTCCCACAACTGCAATGATGCCCCAGTCTCTAGACAAGCTGAGGTGGGACCTTCTATCTTGATCCCATGTGATGTCCATTCCTCCTTTATAGGGATCACTTTACAATGGAGGTCCCACCTGTCTAGCAATGGTAGGAGGGTCCTATTTGAACTAGATAAGTAAATCACAATACAGTTACTGTATTAACTAATATAGTATGTATATGGTATATGCAGATTAATTCATATAGCTAACAGTATAACTGGTTACCTAATAATCCCACACATACATATAATATTATCTAGCACTGTTCTTAGACACATGTCTTATCTAATATATATATATTATGTATATAATATTTGTTTTGTCAGTCAATCAAGGCAACATGTATGTATATAATATATTATATATATTATGTAAACACATGTGTGGTATAAGGTAATACCATATTGTTATACATACATGTCATATAATCAATAAAAGGAATGGTTTGGACCTTTCTTTAAGGAGTTATTGTGACAGGAATGACATTATTTGTTTTATCGTTTAGATAGTAAACTCTGAAATTTCATGCTATTCACAAGCATTCCTTTATTTGTTCAGACAATTTGTCCTTATATCCTCTGTCATGAGCGGATAATTATATTCATAGTAGCTCCTACTTGTATCACTCTAAACACAGTACAATAGCACAATGTCTCTGACCTCCTTTCTTGGTAGGTAGTCCAAAAAACACAGCTATTTGTTGTCATAATGTATGCAACAGTTACAAGAACATCCTCAAAATCTACCAACAATGAAAACACTATAATAAAATAATTAATTTCTTAGTAATACAGGATCTATTAACATAGCATATAACTAATACATTTGATAGTTAGTATACCACAAACTACCCAATAAACAACATCTATACGATCATAGATCCCCTAACATGTGTTCTTATCCCTCCCTTAGCTTTAATACCATAAGGAGCAATCTGATACTATTATGACAAATGACATCTCTATTATATTTTTAAAATAATAAACGTCTAGGACATGTTTACAAACATCCTCGTTACCTTTGCTATCGTAGAAACAGTCTGATGCTAATATAATATCTTGTGGTCCTAAATTAAGTAACACTGGGGAGAACACTCCCCATGTAAGACCTACAATACTGACATTCCCTTCCACACCATTTAGACCACATGTTTGACGTAAGTACTCTAAAAGAATTGGGTTGTCTTCCCTGTCAGTTAGAGTGACATGAGCACCACATTTTGCAGCAACTAAACCAGGTATGGCTGTTCCGGCTCCTAACTGATAGAGAAAGACAGTAATACTGTAATAAAGGCTCAATCAGTAACATTATCCGATCACTAACACCTCATGTACATACCATATTGTCAGCCCTTAGAAGCACTAATAGTATTCATTTGAAATTATCATTAAAATACATACATCCCTTATTCTCAAAATTGACCACAATACCATTATCAATACATCTGTTCACTCTGCTGTGCAATAGATGGTTACTCTTACCTTACCAGTTACTCAAAATAGCTGGGATACAAACAACGATATCTTGTTTCAGTAGTACTAGCAGTAGTACTGGTTAGGTAAGGGTGCCGTGAGGGTGACTACAAATTGTGATCATGGAGTAATTAATGACTCTTATTGGTATAGCAATGGTCAATGTGGCTACTGGTTGAGCTGTAGTAATGCTTTGTGTTACCAATTATGTATGTAGTCTAGCCTGTTTATAGTAGTTGTGTGTGTGTGTTAGTCAGACGTTACTATGATGTGTTAAAGACAAACACTTGTCTTTACCATAATATAGTAGATTAATTAATTGCTATGGTAATACTACATGTACTTGTGATATCACTAAGTCACCTCGAGTATATTTTTGTCTCGAATTAGATCTCTTTGATGATAGACATAATTACCTAGTAATGGTGCACAAGACCAGGTGTACAGAGCATAGTCACTGGCTAACCGCTATAATGAGAGAGAGAGAGAGAGAGAGAGAGAGAGAGAGAGAGAGAGAGAGAGAGAGAGATCAACACAACAGTGCCCAGATAATAATTATTACTTATACAATATTCAATTTGTTAGCATTGATACAGTATTAATTATAATATTGTTTTTACATACACAACATAGTACTAAGCACTCCCAGTGTCTATTAACCATATTTATTAGTTGACAAACAGTTCTTAGCATGTGGTACATACAGTAAACTGTATACACTAAACATCTATACAGGGAGGCTGGGTCACATTCCATACATTCCATTATTTAATAACTATTCATGTTATGGGGCTCACCTCCAGTGTTCTAATTCTCAATGGAGTTTCCATATTGTGTTTAGGATAAAATTACAAAACCACACCCATTAAAACTATGAATATAATTTACAACAAGGGCAACTGACTTGGTTAGAGAAAGGAATTATTCCACCCTTCTAGCCTCCGCACTAACAAATGAACCCCCCACAGGAAGATCAAAGACTAGGTAATATAATAGAATACAATATCCGGCTTCAACATATTGCAATGCTTATACTAACCTTAAAAAGTTAGCTTTGTAATTCCATATTTGGTGTACATATGATACTAATGTTTCAAACCGTACAAGAGATACCAAGTAAACAAATGTATTAATGATAATTATAACGATAAACATCAATAAGATATTTTAATAATTACTATCCCACTGTACCACTTGTCTGACTGACTGTGTCAAGTTGTGTTCACACTCATTGGTTGTCAAAGATGCTAAGTAGATTAACACACATGTAAATCTACATTATACTTAATATATACACGTACATACTTACTTAGTATGGGGCACATCTACATTATACTTAGTATGTACATGTACATATTTACTTGGTATGGGGCACATCTACATTATACTTAGTATGTACACGTACATATTTCCTTAGTATGGGGCATATCTACATTATAATTAGTATATAATAACTGTATGCTATTATCACAGTGTCGTAATAGCCCCTATATCTATTGTGACTTTAAACAGTTTTGAATTTGTAAATTTTGTCAATAGAGTAGCATTAAGATGCTTACTCTTTGGACAGCTAGAATTTTATTTAATTAGTTATCATTCTCTACCAGTGACTACAATTAGTGATATTTTAGTTATAGTAAACATTGCAACTATTACTTATCATGAAGGCTGAGGTATCATATTAGTTAGATCACAGACAAAGGGATTGAACTGATGTAAGCGCTCAAGAAAATGTGATGATTGTCCAAGAGCAAAGATGAGAACATTTTGAATTTAGACTATAACATAATAAATGGCTTGTTGAATTTAGGGGTTGCATCCAAAGTTCCTTGTGTGTGTACCTATGGGGATTGGTTAATAGTGTACCTATGGGGATTGGTTAATAGTGTACCTATGGTCATTGGTTAATAGTGTACCTATGGTCATTGGTTAATGGTGTACCTATAGTCACTGGTTAATGGTGTACCTATGGTCATTGGTTAATAGTGTACCTATGGTCATTGGTTAATGGTGTACCTATAGTCACTGGTTAATGGTGTACCTATGGTCATTGGTTAATGGTGTACCTATGGTCATTGGTTAATGGTGTACCTATGGTCACTGGTTAATGGTGCATGTACGTGGGCAGGCACTGTCTGACATAGGTATCTAAGTGACATAAGTGCTCTAGAGAAAACAATACATCAACAGTTTCTTCTACCTTTCTGTTTATGCTGGAGGAGTATGGGGGGACAACTTCACCTTACTTTGATTGTTTTTGCACATTTTTGCACAACACCCAAATCATTCACCAAGTTTGGTCACAGAGTGTAACTAATACTCACTATTGCATAACTTACACTTAACTTATTTCATGCTTCCTTGCCTGCTGTTGTCATAGCAACTTAGCATTCATCCTCACGCGTACATCCCTCTGCATCTTTAGTATGTTATTGAAATCACTTTAGTCATAGTACTAAGAGTTCATACAGTAGTTATTTTAATTTGTTTGTGTTTGTGTTTATTTCTCCTTATAACACACACCGTACTAATTTACTGGTATTGTATGTACTGTATATTAATAACTGGCTTTCCTGAGCTGTGACGTAGATCATTTGATGACATAGTTAATTTTAACCCTCCCACATGCCAATTATTGTAGCACATAACATTGGATGTGTTATTGTTTGTGTTGAACTGAAAGTTGAACTCTTTGTAGCTGACTAAAGTTCAAGGTATAATGTATCATGATCAGCAAATGTCTTCAACCTTTCACCTCTTTTGCTCAAACACACCAAGTGTAGTATTATTATAAGATATAGGACAGCTGGTGGGTATCAGCTATATATGGTGCTTTGAAATGGGTTAACTTAAAAGGGTGTTGTAACATATAGCCTTTGCTAAGGAGGAGTGTTAGTTAACCTAAGCCTAACATCTTAACGACCTACACTTAGTTATATATCGTACTCTTATTTAATCCTGTATCACAGTATACTTCTCTATGCTCCTCTATGTTAGCCTGTAGTATCCACTAATATTAGTCTGTACTGGCTTGTATTAGTCTGTATTAGTCTTTAATAATCTGTACTAGGTCATACTAGCCTGTATTAGCAGCTGCTATATATGTACCTTTGTTGGTATTTGTCTTGTTTAATTTGTAATCCAGTACAGGTGAGGTATCAAGCTGTTGAGTTAAACATACAAGCATTGATTTTCAAATTAGAACTGTATGACCTCACAAGCTCAAAAACATTATTTTAAAGCTGATTTAATGTCCATAGTCAAATAGACTCTTTATAATATAACAATATAACTTTTTTCTCATTAGTTTAGAAGATTGTATTGAAGCATCGTTAATTCTCCAATTTAGGTATTAGAACACATTGACAAAATAGATGAAATTAGAGGCAATAGGTCCAGCTAAGCAAAACAAAAAATAAGATAAAATTGAAAATTTTGAATAAATAGAGAGGTATATGAAATACAGTTCACGGACGAAAAGGTTCTTATGATGGACATCTGGTTATAGATCGGGCTGCTTTCATCAGTGATGGACTTAGTTGTTATTACAATTTGAGGAAGGAAGGGACAAATGTGTTTAGAGTATTTGTTGAATAGATTGTTAAAAGGATTTGGTTTGTTTGTGATGTTTATAGTTAAGCTTGAGTGCTTTTCCTAAGAATGTACAGTTTGTAATTGATTTAACATTACTATGGCCCATTGTCGTTATGAATGTAATCAGTGCTAATTGTTCTAATCAACAGCTGTAACACTATAGTTATAACCAATTTATTATATCTCTTAACAGTGGTACTGACCGCAGTATGTTTGGCGCTCCTAATAGTACTCATCGTTTCTTGATTTAACAAATGTGGAGTTAATAATATTTTTGTCATTGTTTGTTTTTCTACTACTGAGCTCATAGTACCATTTCAATTTACACGATATCATACGATAATGGTAAACTTTCATTTATGTGGTTACTTTAGGTGGAATTGTTATTTCAATGTGATAGGTTTCATATGCAGGTGTTTGCAATGTGTTTCTCGCACTAGAATTTTAGAGTATAAATCTGATATGATTTCCTGTTGTTTACTCATTGCTTGATCTTTTCTTCTTATGAATATCATTTCAATTATGAAATCATGCTAAGTGTGTGTAGGTGACATTTGTAGATCTTATTTATGAACATAATGTAACAGCTGTTTTGAATTATTTAATGGTGCAAGATACGAACCTTGCTCTTTATTCCTGTAGTATCCGGTATTATTTCTAGTACCATTACATCATTAGGATGATTTTTCATATAAGGATTATGAAATGTGTGTAAGTTGTGTGATAATTACATGATTCTTTGAACTATTGGCAAGAAAAATAAATTTGTTTGTCCTTGCAAGTTGCAATGCCAACTACCCAATGGACTGTTTATTATTGGTCTTTTTAGAAAACTTAGAAATTCTGCCATAAGGTGTGATGTATAATTTATTGAAGTCTTATAATCTAGTTCCTACTGAGAAAAGCTCTTGTTTTGTGTGTGTGTGTGTGTGTGTGTGTGTGTGTGTGTGTGTGTAGAAAAATCCTCATGTTAGGACTTCAATTCAAAAATTCAAAAAAGTGCTCTATTTTGTTGTCATCAAGTGTAATGCTATGAAAGACTTTTGTTTGCTACTTAAAATATTATAGTGATTCTTCCCACATGCACTTCCTGACCAATTATAACGTCATACAACCACTTGTTGAACCAAACCATCTATGTATAATGTATAATTCTCCTACTAGTCACATGTTGTGATGTCAGATTGGAAATGGCACTGAAAGCCATTATAATATTGTATGTTTTCGCGCATATGTGTGTGAGTGTGAGTGTGGAAAGATCCTCATATTGGGACTTCAATTAAAACAACTGTTCTATTTTGTTGTCATCACGTGTAATACTATGAAAGACTTTATTTGTTACTTACTTACTTACTATAGTGATTCTTTCCTATATATACTTCCTGACATTGACAATAAACCACTTATTGAACTTGTTTACCTACTAGTCACATGCTGTGATGTCATATTGGAAATGGTACCAGTAGTTCTTATTTAATTCTGTGAATACCTCTATTAGGACTGTATTTACATATGTACATAGTCTATAATTGTGTATATTAATAGTTGACAATATTAGATAATCACGCAGGTATTGTAATAAAATTTAATTGAGAAGTCAGTCACATGTTGACTTTATCAAAGCAAGATGGAGATGACTACCACAATACATAAGTACTTATTGAAAAAATGCTTCAAATGAAATTGATACATCCACTGTTCACAGTATTAGAGATCTCTATAACTTAGTCTAAAAAGTCATTGGAGAACATCATGTGTACAGTAATATTATGTCAATTGATGGAACTAATTTTCCTCATAGCACATTGTTATGTGAACTCATCAGTTATATTTTCCAAGATAGACTAACAAAACATCTTCAATTGAACAGTTTGATATCTAAAAATGAGTAGACTTAACTCATGAATATCTCATTAAAATAGTTACCTCCTCATGGCTCTAGAAATATGATACTTTATAAAATTCATCATCATACCACATAACACATTATCCACCACCAACAGAGCCAGCCAGTTATATTAGTCTATAACCTAATGGGGGGTATAATTCTAAGGCAATAGTAAATACTAGAGAGTGAAAAACATATTTTTGACCAAAGAATGAACATAGGTGCCCTCCAGTCTTGTCATAAAGAGTTAATTGATAAGTACTCTCATTACCATTAATCGATGGTATTTGCTCAATGCATTTCTGACATGGTCACAAGTTCAAAGTGCCAACAGCAAATCGTTATGGCAACAATGATTTCTAAGAGCATAGTCTGTTTTGATAGTACATTTTGTCTTGACACAGCAGCTTACTTGGCTTTGGGACAAATTTTCTCCATATGCATAAACACACAAATATCTTGTTATTTGTAGGTATGTACATTTTGCGCAATGAATTTTGTTTGTGACTATAGTGTTTTGTAGTATACACATAAAATAGATGAGAAATGTCAAATTCCACTTGTAAATGAGCAGAACATCTGTTCACTTTGAAGCATGATGACAAGATAATCCTTGTCATGCTTCAAAATGAATAGTTCCACTTGTAAATGACCTTCAAAATGAATAGTTTCACTTGTAACGATGATAGTATCGTTGATAACAACATTATCGATGCTGATCCCGATGTTGTACTTTGAAATGAACAGTTCCATTTGTAAATGAACAGAATATCTGTTCACTTTGAAGCACGATGATATCATCCTTGTTGCACTTCAAAATGAACAGGTGTTCTGTCATTTACAAGTGGAATTTGACAATTTCCAGGTATCATTGTCCTTGTATCTGGTTGTATGTTGAAATAAGATGGTTTTAATGAATTGTACAAAGATGTGTGTCAAACTAGCACATCTAGAAACTCTAAGCAAAAACAGACAAAATAATGCTTTATCTTAAAGTTAGACATGTTAGAGTACTATTGTAATAACAATTTGTATTATTTGTATCAATAGTTTAGGATTGGTCATAAATTGAATGTATATTATGTCAATGCACAAATATGTACTATTAATTAAATTCAAATATTCATATACACTATACTCCTGATAAAGTTTAGCAGGCCAGCTGGAATGATTCTAGTATTGATTACACTACTGTTATCAATGATTACACTATTGTTATTAAAGTCACTATAATACCTCTCTCAGTATATACCACTGTGGTTTGTGGTCAACCACTATAAGTACCGTCATTATAACACACAAAGGAAGGATGTAATTAGTGGCTTTCAGTACAAGAAATCGTCCTGACTTGTGAACCCGCTCTATGAAATCACCTATTAATTAGCAGTGTCTGCTGAAGTTATTACACTCGGCAATAACAAATACAATAATAGTATCATATAACACTGTTCATAATGACAACAATAGAATGATCTAAATTATATGGTTGTCTAAAAGACAATACAAATGTAATTAGTTACCCTTACTCTTGTGCTGGGCCGTTGTAATTCACAAGATTCAAACGTTATAATTAATTCTGCCTTTACTATTTTTAGCTCGGTTTTAATGTGGTTTAATAAGTTAACTATAATCTCAAATGTACATCATATTATATGTATTGTATAAAGTTATGTAGTCTTTAGCCTCAATGATATAATTTGACACGGTATAATAAAGTGTACAGATAGACTATCTGGGACTATTTTAGAGCTCTTATAAATTGCCATTATTATTTGGCAGAGCTCTACTGATAACTGTACGACTACTCTTTGTTGAGTTCCAAGAATATGTGCGGATATTCTCAATCATTGGTTGATTCCTAGAAATTTGCATGCAATTAATTAGCCATAGTTAGTTTTCTCTTGTTCTATAGTAATTCTCGTGTTGTTATGATTTCTTTAGCTATTATGTTGTGTGATCGTAGCATGTTTGTAATTATAATTTATGTAGACACATAGTCTTTATAGAGTCTAGATAGATGAGTAGACATTTATACATGTAATAACATAAACTGTTTACAATCTGATATAAATAACCAAGGAGTAAGTCTGTAAATGTATAAACTATTTTATGTTGTAATATTATAATGCCTATAATAAAATTATGAAGTATTATTAAATATTTATATTAATTTACGCTAGCGTGAGGTGAATTGACGTATGATACTCCAATAGCTGACCTTTTTTATGTGTGAACTAAATCACTATAATGATGCAGTACTTATATAAGCTAGCCACTCGTCTTCAACTCATGTGATGTACTGTTGAAATAACTAAGATTGTCTAGTACTCTAGATCTTATTGTTGCAATTATTATAGTATGTATCTGTTGTCTTGTTACACTATGATTTTGTATATTACCTATGAACTCTTCTCAACTTAGTTATTTTTAAAAAGTCCTTGCATGACTGACCAGTTTTTACAATCTAGTGTTACCAATGTACTCTTTATAAAAATTTACTGCGTATACGTATGTCCACCTAACAGTCTTGACAAATTTGTACGAGTCCTACCTAATATGCAGTTAATGAATGGACAATTTGTTACATATCTATAACGAACTATGATTCAATTGACACTTACAGATTGTCAGTACAAATTAATACTATTGATGCACTTGTAGTGTGTTTCATAATTTGTCATTAAACATTGGAACGTTAGATCAACAATAACAACCTCTAGTCGTAGCGACAGAGATCCAAGTTGTTTTGAACTTTATCCGTTTGTGTGTAACTAAACTAATTAGTCTCTTTATTACTCGTTTGCCCAGATTTTTGATATTTGTTGATAGTCTCTGTTATAAGTATTATGTTAGTAACTGTAGTGATAGAGTGTAGGAACAATGATACCATTTAACTTCAGCTATTGTGACTTTGAACATAACACTATTAAGTATTAACAGAGCTATCTAATTGTATTTGTGAAACTTCAATATTTACAGTTGTGCATTCCTTTCTACTGTGCGACCTGTTTTGTTATCGAGTCATTCTTGATTTTCTTTTAAAGAAATCGACTTAATTGCATTGCAGTGTGCACCAGTTTTATGACAAGCAGCTTTTGTGTAACGTATCACTTCATAATAAGAGGCTTATTCATTACACAGCTTGCATTCATCAGTTTGAATAAAAATAAGCAACTTATGGGGGTTTCAAGTAGGTGTGTGTTCTACAACATTCCTCACCAGGCCCATTGATCCCGTGGTTAAAAATAAAATTCAACAATCTCTTTACAGTGGCTTAGGTAAGAGGATTCCAGAAGAAGATTGTTATCATAACATTGGTACTTAATCCTAAACACTCTTGTGTGCGGTAAACACAGGTTTGAACTGGTAACAGAGGGCAGGTCATAGTTTGTGTGGGGTGTAGCGAAGGGACGTTCTTGTGGAATTCTGTTCTTGTGTAAATGAATAATTTGTTTCTAAGTGATACGGTGTGATATTTGAGGCATGCCATCGTTGCCTTTATGTTTATTATGAATGATGTTTGTAAAGATGTTTTCTTTAAATAAGAATTTTTTAATTATTAGATGGACAAAAGCATAATTTTAATCTACACAATATAGTGGATTATAATGTGAAGCAGATTATAACTAGAACTTCTGCTAATAATGTAATTAAAGAGGGTTATATTGCAAGACAAATGTGTGGCTTTATTTGGCAGTATGATTTATAGTGAATCCCATTATTAACATCACATCATGCAGAAAACTTCCTTCATCTATATGTTCCTTATGACATAACCAGCGTCATTAATACTGTTACAACAGGATGACTACTCAGTAGTCATGTGTATGCTTGGCAAATAGCAATCTCCCTGTTCTTTAGATCAATAACATTATACACACACATGTACATGTACACACATTATAATAATTATTATTATTTCATATGTCATCATGAATATCGTTACATTGCGTACTCTAAAGAGAGTAACAGCTGGTAGCATAGCCTGGAGGTGCCATAATCAGAGCCACTTGCTTTTGCCTTTAGGCCGCCAGATATGTCTAAAGGCTACACACAGTCTAGTTACTCCTTTAGGCTACTCAATACATAACTTGCTAAGCTACTCTTTTTACTATTCAACTTGAGCTTATAGATCACAACAGGAGTCTAGACGTGTTACAATAAATGGTCATATCCCTCAGAATTCCAGTAAAATGTAAACTTGATTTTTGAATTAGATCGTTGTTGTATAAGGAGTTGTTTAAAGTTTGGTATGCCAACACATCTCGGAAGAGATACCATGTTATAAAGACCCCACTTGTATTTTCAAAATACAAATAGAACTATAATATAACCCTTAGGGTTGGTTGCATGATATCATCACCCCTGGTTACAATGTTTGTACATTTATAGACGCTACAGACTAACAAAGGACAGACCTCCAACTGGAAGTTTGATAAACTATCATGGTTTGTATCAACTAGTTTTGTCTATAACTATATTCATGAGTTCTCCACTGCAACCATAGCATGACGTTTAATTTAGTCTTCCTTCTTCAAAACCATTCTAGATAAAAATTATATTTACCAGACTTTGTTAAGGTACATCCCATTCCGCATATCCCATATGTTTCAAAATGAACTATAATGCCTACTGTAACACTGTCTTATGCTAAGATATTACAGCTATGCATTTAATGGATGATATCAAACACAAGGTTACACTTTAGTAATCTTAGTAAGGGGCAAAGTCACGTATCGATTATGAGTTCATGACCAGGAGCAGATAGGCTTACTCTTGTTGAATCTAATGGTCTCTCATCTTACCGATATCTTTACTAAAATGACAAGAAAAGACTTATTACTTACAAGTTGATGTACTAGTGTTTTAAGCTAAGAGTATGTGATGGTGGTGTCATCTTCAATTGAGAGTTAGTTATTGATTGAAGAAAAGTGGTGAATTACAATGAGGAGTAGGAGGAGAAACGAAAGCTAGCCAGAATTCTACTATGAAGCGATATCATCTTTCACTACAACGTATTGTAGTAATCTAATGTACAGCCACCGTTGTGTCCAGGATCCGACTTTGAAGATTGATAGGAAGTAAATTGTGCTGATACGGTGACCGGATGTCACAAGCATTGCTTCCGCTCTTGACATGTTAAAAGAGCTGAGTGGTGCCATTTCCAGCAGATCAGTTTTGAGACTTGTGAAAGTTAAAGTTCAATAATTCGAGAACTAGTAACAAAGCAGCAATGGCTACAGATACCACTAGTGTTTACCAGACCAGTTTAGATGAGCGATTCACTTTCTTGCGTCAAGCAGGCAAAGGGACTTATGGCACGACTTGGATTGCCGTAGACAAGGAGACTAATGCCAAGGTTGCCATCAAGGCCATCAACAAGGCCACAACCAATAGAACAGCTTTCAAGAAGGAGCTCAAATACAGCAAACATTTGAGCAAACATGCTCACATCATCAGGACTCACGACACAGCTTACGAAACTAAAACTTGTTACGTGATGGTGCAGGACTATGCACCTGGAGGCGATCTTTTTGATGCAATCGAGCCAGAAATTGGCCTCCACGAGTCGAGAGCTCGCCTCTACTTTGGACAAATCGCCCAAGCACTCGAATTTATGCACAGCAAGAAGCTAGTCCATCGCGACATCAAACCAGAAAATGTCGTTCTAGGAGACATTGAAGGTAGCTTCGTGAAAGTAATCGACTTTGGAATGACACTCAGAACTGGAACACACGTGTCTCGAGTCTGTGGCAGCATCCCCTATACCCCACCAGAAATCTGCAACGCTACAGACGAGGAGGGATTCTTTGTTGAGCCCTCCTGTGATGTATGGTCAGCTGGAGTTCTCCTCTTTTGTATGCTAACTGGGAGCTTTCCATGGGAGCAAGCAACAATGAGTGATCCCAATTTTGCTGAGTTTGTCCAATGGCAGACCCGTCGTGGTAAGGTACCACACATGTGGAGAAACTTCTCTCCTCAGCTCTTAGAATTATTCAGCAAACTCCTCTGTCTCAACCCTAATACAAGATGCAAAATCAGTGAAGTACACAAATATTTGAACGAGCCATGGTATACCAGTGGATTAAATGACTTTGATATTTATCCTTCTTACCAAACAACTCCCAACTTCAGTCAACAAAGTTTCCCAACTACTTACGATGTTGTTGATCAATACTTAGATACATACAAAGCCTCTCCGTCTCAATGTGGACTTAGTCTCTTACCGCAATTTGGAGCAAATCATCACTTCCAACCTGCAGTAGCGTGTTCGTAATTCTCTCTCTCACTCACTCTTCCTCTCAATCTTTTATCGTGTGCATTAAAGGAGTACAGTAAAATAAGAACAAAAACTTTTTAAAAGTTGCTCAATGGCAGGTCCCAGAAATCGAAGCAAGTCAAACTTCCAATCAACCAAAAGGTGGTCCAGTCTAAATGATATTGAATGGACGCATTTGTAAGCTTAATTTGTAGCAGGTATCATAGTATTAATATACCCAACGACTACTTACCCAATATTTTTAAATCTGGTATTGTAATCTCCATCTCTAGTGCTGGCAACTAGAGAAAAGCTAACATAATGATTATATATTTTTAAATTTTATTTTAATATAATATTGTACTTTTACTTAATCTACTCTTTTTATTTACAAATTATTTTAATTTACATTTTACTAATAACTATGTATAATATTTATATATCTATATACATTATATACTTATTGTACTTTTAATTTTATAATAATGTATTATATAGTATTATTTACTTATTTTCAACTCCTTTTCACTTCTACTGCTATTTTTGTATTATCATTTTTATGTGTGAAATGTATGTTCTGAAATGATATGAAAAAAATTTTCTAACTCAATTCATGTCAACTTGAACGGTAGCAATATATGCCAAAAGTCTGCTAGATCAAAGCAAACCAGCTGCCAAACACAATACAATCTCATTATAATAACCGTTTATGTACTATCTCTTGGAAAAAATGAAGTAGGAGTGAAACAGCATGCCATAAAATCACTCAAACTTCTCACTAACTCATCACTTCTAGTGCAAGCACTAGGCAAACAAATTGGCCTGTTAAGGCTAGAATATCCTGTGATGAATTTACACAATTAATCCTGTTTAACATGATAACCATGTGAAGACTGAACAGAGTCCAGGGATAGAACAGGTGACATGTAGAGGAGGATCACCTTAATCAGATGATGTGAATTAAACAGACTCCAGAGACAGAGCCTTGTAGGGAAGAATCACACATAGTTATGACGAATTAATGCTGTTTAATCATATGACCATGTGAAGACTGAACAGAGTCCATGGATACAACAGTGAGTGACATGTAGGGGAGGATTGTATGCATAATAACATTAATGAAATTATCATGTGAAGTTTGAATAGTGTCCAGGGATTAAACAATACATACCATTTGTGGCATCACTCATTACGGACTGTTTATCATGCAAGTCGTGCAATTATGGCCGAATTAATTTGTATAGAGCCATATTTCAATTAAGACCTATTTGTTCAAATTAACTTAATATCAATATATAGAAATTACATTGACACAGGAAGACAGTCTATTCAGCACCTATGTAGTTAACCTATAGTTTTAGCCCTAATAGTTATTCTATGCTCAGTGTCATAATAACAGTGTGACAGACAGCCTTGAGCAGGAATTTCCACAAATAAGGGCACGACAAAATTCAAAGCTAATAATGGTATAGCAAAACTATTGACAATAGTTCATCTAAATTAGTTTATATAGACTAGTATTAAATTTACAAGCTGATCATACTAGTGAATGATATGAACAGATATTGTCATTATCTGGTTACCAATATTGGAAATATTTGTGTTCCAATCTTAATACTCCTAATATTTAATGTCGGTTCATGTTCAATGCTTTGAGCAATAAGTGAACTCGATATGACAGCTTGAACCTAAAGATATTAACACACACTGAGTAGGTATTAACATTAAAACAACTTTAATAACTGAAGGCTACTATATAGAAGTCAGATCTACCATGATTTAAGGTGTTATGTTGCCAAGATACTTGTACTACAGGAAACTGTGGTGATGAATTCATTGGTATATTTTTAAAACAGCAGACTTACAATAGTTTGTGTATAATTAACGTGATATACCTACTAGTTGAAATCATGTATTATCATAGAACAGCTCAACCATCCGTCAAGTGACATTTACAAGTCTTTAGGCTATTCAATCTTAGCACCCTCACTGTACTTAGTACACTTAGAATCAGAGAAGATGTATGTCATTATACTGCCAGGTGGATTATAATGGTGACGAATTGCATCGGCAATATTGCCTAAGGCAGCAACGTATCCTTTTGTCCGAACTAAGACAGTTGAGTTAAGTAGTAAATAGAAATCTTTAAAGGTTCTTTCTTGGACAGAGGTTTGAACGTCTAGTTCCGTATCGTGAGGGAGGTTACCAATGTGTGTATGAGTGGTCCGTTTGGCTGTCGATGTATCTACAAGATCTTTCACCATGTCTGGGTATTTGCGTGACATTATATGTACCACTAATCTATTATTGAAGATTGGAAGAAGTATTGGTTGTGCAATATGAAGCTCCTTAGCAGCTGTTTGAGCGCATTTCAGAAACTCTTCAGCTCTTGAGAGAGCCTCATCAACGATGTTGACTTTTGTACGAAGATGCACTGTTAAATAAGGTTTGGGTGGGAAACCGACTTGCAATAAGATGTCGTTCATTGATTTCTGGAAGGTAGGGTTCATAGAGAAGAGTAAATCAAATGCACAACAAAGTCTACAACGTACTCGATCAACACCCAACTCATAGGCTTTTGGCATTAAAGCAGGATTACGTATCAAGGCGAATGTATAGTCGTATCGATTGCCTTGAAGAATTTCAACTGGCTCAGTGAAAAATGTGGAAAAATTAGTGTTCATATACCACTGTGATGATTTGCCATCTTCTTTAGCTGCTCTCCAGCTACCAATATCATGAGGAGGGGACCGTTTCAGTCCATCAAGAGCGTTTAGTTTTGTCCAGTCAAAGTGTTTTGGTATCAAATAGTTTGTTAGACCAGGAGGATCTAGCCATTCAATTAGGAGAGCACGATCTGAGAGAGAGAGAGAGAGAGAGAGAGAGAGAGAGAGAGAGAGAGAGAGAGAGAGAGGTGAAGCCTTTTTAATGAAAAGGTGTTGGATTGCTACAGCCAAATTGCCTTACAGTAAACATTGGGATGTAGATAATATAGAAACAAATTTATACACATTTTTATATACAACTTTATGTCATTATAGACAACATAAATAGATACATAGCACCTGTGCTTAGTTAGTCTAATGGATCACACAAATGAGGTCTACCACAAAGCTGAAGTATAATAACATTGAAAGGACAGTGTCAACACAACTGGCAAATCCACCTTCTGTTGTAACCTATGTAAGCCAGCAACAATAGGCTACTTAAAGAGATATCTATATATCAAATAGATGAATGGATAGATGAATGCAAGAATGGTGACTAGATAGGTGGATGGAGTTATATGTTGGGATGGATAGATGGATGCATTAATATATTTATTTATTTATCCCATTGTCGCTAAACTTGTTATACTTAACGAATAAACAAAACAATATAGATACAAAGTAAGCAACACAATATTGATTAATTTAACCGCAACAAAAAGAACATCTTTTCACAGCCACTTGAGAAGTGGAATGTTTCCTAAACCATTCAACCACTAATAGTAAACATGATGTATACATGTACAGAGTTAGTTTAAAATCACCCATTACTAAGTGCCAATATACGATGGAGTATATACTGGAAGCATACACAATCAATACATGTGTACATGTACAACAATGTTATTATCGTTGATACACAGATAAGGAATACATTGTTACAAATTGATCATAACATACTAGTCACAAATATTCTTATGACTCCAACGCTTACTACTAAATTAAGAGCTTCTATTCATCCATGTATCATTTATGCATTAATCTCTCTCCATTCATATTCTAAGAACTAATGTTGTTGTCCCATGGTAATATTTCACTGTCAGTCAGCCTCTCTCCATTCATATTCTAAGAACTAATGTTGTTGTCCCATGGTAATATTTCACTGTCAGTCAGCCTCTCTCCATTCATATTCTAAGAACTAATCTAATGCTGTTGTCCCATGGTAATATTTCACTGTCAGTCAGTATATGCCAGTCACTTTCATTCTTAGAAGGCTTATAGGATATTGAACCTTGTTGTATTACTAACTGACAGTTCTGTTGAGATAACCATTAACAGTTGATAATACATACCACATAATTATATTAAATATACTATACAAAGTACATTATTTCTCTTGTCTGTATTCTCAAGAACTAACATCAACAAACGATATTCCCCTACTGGGAATCAGTTCATATAAACAAGCAAATGGCTTTAAGCCCCTATAGACACGAGTGTGACATAATTGTCTTGTACTTCAATATCTCAATCGCCTAATTCAGTCATTACTATGTGTTCAATTATCTAATAATAATAATACACATTGTACTGTTAGTATGCCATTAACTACATATTGTAGTATAGTAGGCATGTGCTAACATGTCTTAATATATATTATGACTACAATGTTAGGTATAGACACCAACAACAGTTAAGTCAATTAAAATAGATTAGTTGGTATAATGTCTACAGTGTATACAATGGTTCTATTGGTACATTGTCTTTTTGAGCTAGGAGGGGTCAATTGTGCCCACTAATCTACTAAGATATGAACAAAAGAGTAGGTTTGTAACACTAGATGATGAAATGATAAAGGAAGAAGTTGGAGGCAGAGTAATTTCGATGAAATAATGATATAAAATATAGAAGAAAGACAATAAGTATGTCACTTAGCAACCGTCTTTTTGTAGATATTGTCTTAATGATACCACCCATCTAGTAGTGGATTGATCGAGTGTTGTATCTTAGCAACAATTCAATCAGTGAATAAGATCAAATGTAGTGTCTATAAAGGGTGAAAACTAGACTTCCATCACTCCTCTAGATATTATGGTATGTAATAAGATGTTATTGTTATCTATATTGATACCACCAATTGAAAACTGAAGATAACTAACATTCAACGACCATTGGGACAATTATTTCACACAAAAACATACCAAACTCTGTCTGATAAACAGCAGAGACATGACCTGTTTTTGTACAAGACCTCCAGCTGTCATTTGATCTAATTAATGTTTCATCTTTAAATTTCCAATAGCATTCAAAGTTAGCATTCTTCCAGACTCCGAGTTTTCATAACATCCTTACAAACATCATAGGATGAGTTAGGTCTACCCATCTTTAAGTTCAAAGTAGCCACAAAAAGAACAGGTGTAGAGCTTAAGAGTGATACTAGATACAAGTACAAAAACAAGTCACACAGCAGGTGGATATTTTGTAGGACAATACAGTTCAAATTAATGGTGGTAAGTACATACACAAAGTGAGAAATAGGAAGCAATAAGAATGTAGCTTTGTACTTTCCTTTAAAAAATAAAAAGCCACATATTCTTCTGATTCTTTTAATTAAGGGAAGACATAGAATGGTGAATAAATACAACAAAGCAATTGTAAGGACATTGACTTCATCTTTAAGTAATATTAAATCATTGTGACATTGAATTCATCTTGAACTAATATTAAATCATTGTGTCTTAGTGCCAAACAACAGCTGGTAAGAGGGGGTAGTGTTGTGAGTTAACAATATTCATATACTCTAAATGATATTCATAGTTCATTGGTGCCCTAGAGGAGAGAATGACACACACAATATGGAGGTATTGGTAGTTGAGTAAACTGAGAAAAGCGAGTGCATTGTTAATTGGTTTATGGAGGACAGTGCTACTATTTGTATTAACATACTGCCATATATTGATGTCTTGTGTAAACTTGTCACTATAACAACAACACTTTATATAGGATTGATAATGTAATATGGCAATACTTAGTTACTATACATAATAGTATTGGACTATATGTTCCTAATATGTATGCACTATATTGGGTCTAATTTGCATATAGTATCTCAGATGACGCCAATGATCTGTTAGTATTGGTGGCAATGTAGGAGGACAGGGTACAACATTAGAGAATGTTCTCCCGAAAAAAAAAGAGTAGGCTGCACAATACACAATGAGGAGGAGAGCGGGTTCATAGGAGAAAGCCTTTAATAAAGTCTTATATCATGTAATTTGGTAGTTCTAGGAGAAACGGATAGTTCAAAAGTTCGATGAAGTAACATTGTGATAGTGGTATCATCTGTTGACATAGGATATTCCAAATTACTTGTATTGTTTTTCTCATTTCCGAGCAAATTAGGAGTTAGTATTATACGTTTTCTCTACATTACTTTCACAAGAAATTTTGTTGTGTCAACGTATTATGATATCACATCTACTCGTGATTTGTAGTGTACATGTAGCAGTTTATAAAAAATATGAATTTTAGTAATACAATTTATCTAAGCATCCAGATCTTTTATTCTAATATATATATAGTAGGTTATAATGTACATGTAGATGTAATAGGTTATAATGTACATGTAGATGTAATAGGTTATAATGGACATGTACATGTAATAGGTTATAATGGACGTGTACATGTAATAGGTTATAATGTACATGTACATGTAATAGGTTATAATGGACATGTACATGTAATAGGTTATAATGGACATGTACATGTAATAGGTTATAATGTACTCATACATAATTGTATATAAACTATACATTATAATACATTATAAATGTGTTGATACTATCTCTCTTCCTCCTCTACTACACTAACACAATGACAAATTCACAATTAAAACTAAATTTACCAGCTGCTCTAAGCACAACGTGGGTATGACCCTTGTTAACATATACTCCATAAATTCGATACATTTTTGTGTGAACTTTCTGACTACAAAGATACTAATTCTCATATGTCGCTGTTTGATGCTTGTTCCTTTGACACGACAAGCTGTGTTTGAATATGTAGACAAGTCAGCTGGAAAACAAGTTTGTGTGTGTGTGAGGTGAGTGTCAACATTGTTAAATGGCTTGTTGGAAGAAGACATTCACACACAACAAAGAATACTTGACAAGTGTTCAAGACAGGAAGTAATACTCCAACATATCAATGTGGTAAATTATGTAATTATTGATATTTAACTTCCTGAAAGTAGATATTAGCAGCTGGAGCTTGTTGATTGTCACAAGAACATGTAATAAGCAAGATAACAAGGCCACACTAAAATGATCAGGCTTACATCATTATGATATCACACAATTATTAATACAGCTGCTACATAAATACAAAATTAGTAGTATCATTCCGCCATTAAAGTCAGACATAAGACCATACATTTCAACCAAAATCACTTTTTTACACAAAATCTGTAACCACTACATTTACACAGATATAATACATACATATAATTGCCTACATAGTGCACCGATTAATATGATAAATAGGTTATCAATTGTCAATACAAACTTTAGCTTGAGATCACTATCATAAAATAACAGACTATCAAGGAAAGTATGTACAGCTACAAAAGACACAAAGAAATAGATTGAGAAATGTACAAACTGCATATTACATGCTACATGCACTTATCTACAAATCCCACACTACAGAAACAATAGTAAAGAAAACATAGCCTAGCTATTATAGCCTTAAATCTTATTATTTTTAGTGCATGGCCATCAGCTGCATCACAGAAGTCAATTAATTGTCCACTAAGACAGCCCTAATACCAAACAATTGCGTGCTAACATCACATCACACGGATTTCATGTGAGAAACCTACAGGATCAAGAGCCTAGATGCTACATGTAATGTCTCAAAATCTATTAGTAGCGTGTTAACACTACATGATTCCCATAAACATACACATGTTGTAGTACTTCCTCAATATATGCCAGCTGCATTATTTGTAAATGTTACCAATAATTTTAAAAAATGATTTAATGGTCACAACTTATGTATAACAATAGTAGAAGAATTCCCTCTAGGATTCTTATAAGCCGTGGGAGACATAGACAATGTCACTATCTCCTTTCCTTTCACTAAACACCCACTACTCAAAAATGGTCTCAAACTGTCACAGGTCTAAGCACATACCACACACATACACACAGACAGCATGACACTGAGCTCATTTTGTTCCCAATGGGTAAACTTGGTCATGCTCAATTAACAGTGCATGCAGTAAGCAATATAAATGGGCCAGGAAAGTGTATATTATATTAGTAATTTATATACATAGAATACTGTATAAATTACATATAATTTAGTTAGTAAAAAAAAGAATATCAGTTAGAACAGTGGTTAGTATTATCAATTTGTTTATTTAATTTCTCATGGTACATTACTTGTGGTAAAATGCCCTGTACGTCACAATGACCTATAGTACCTCAAGACCTTTTAAAAATGTCATTTTTTATCTCAACCAATTCGCATAATCAACATACCAACATTACAAAAGTGGATTTTGTTATTATAAACATGCCAGACCATTCATTACAAGATAGACATCACCATATATTACATTTACAATCATTGAGTGGAGAAGTGCTAGTTAGAGACTAAACTATTTTATGAACCAATGACGGCTACATCAGCAGCTGTCAGTACTCTAATTTGATTTTAGACTAGTGAACATCATTTGTTACCATTACATACAATAAGTTGAGACTAGTAAACACTAATATAGTCCAAACAGTCTAGACTTTTCTTTTATCTTTGCATAATATAGTATGTACTGAACCATCAGACTATAGTCAACATGTTTGACATTGTATTTAACGACATGGTAAAAAGGAGAGACACACAGACAAGTGACTATAAACAGAGTGAAGTTACTCGTTAAAGTTAATGGACCATAAGTAAACAATGGATAAAATTGTAACAATGTGTTATGTAACGACATACGTTACTATAACATGTGTGTATATTGTACATCTAACATTATTGATACTGTAATGTGTGTATATTGTATATCTAACATTATTGATACTGTAATGTGTGTATATTGTATATCTAACATTATTGATACTGTAATGTGTGTATATTGTACATCTAACATTATTGATACTGTAATGTGTGTATATTGTATATCTAACATTATTGATACTGTAATGTGTGTGTATTGTACATCTAATATTATTGATACTGTAATGTGTGTATATTGTACATCTAACATTACTGAGTATCATCCAATATTATTACTTCAGTTATTCATCCATTCATCCATTTATCGATCAATCCATCCATTCATCCATCCATCCATCCATCCATCCATCCATGCATTCATCCATCCATCCATCCATCTATTCATATATTCACATATAATACATACAATACATACAATGGCTTCATGTGGTTTGTTATAATTACATATTCCCTATTTACTACAAACCAACTAACAAGAGACAGGTACACTTTACAAATAAAACACACACACTATTACATTATAGTACTACAGAGAAACCATGTGTTTTTTGGAGGTAAACAAAACCTCACAATCAACAGGGAAACTAGATACTATTAGATCATCGTGTGGGTCAGAAGATACCATACACGTACATGTAAAAACCAGTAGGATGATCTGGAGTACTATGTGGTACTATGTAGCCAGAGGCTATAAGTGACGTGACATACTAGTTGAATTGGATCCAAAAAAACAACTTACAAAATCAAAATCAATAATGACCAGCTGGTCAAGCTGATTATTACATGTATTGCACAATCTTAAGTAATGTGGGTTAATATTAGACAATGTACTGACAATTACACCACTCAGATGACAGTACTGTCACAGATATTCACTTTTAAATAGAAAGTGTTGTTAACTGATCACTCAACAAAATACGATACCATGTTTATATCGTGTTATTGAACCACCAGTCTCCATGTCTAAGCCCTAAATTGTGTTACCACAGCAACGACAATCATATTATTCACTTAAGATCGAGTGGCATTCGTTTATAACCCAAACATTTGGAGGAAGAAAACCCAGTGTTGGCAAGAGAGAAAGACATACTAATTGAGTTTAAGGAAGAAAAGACAAGCACACAGGTGTGTGTGTGTGTGTGCAACAATAATAGTGTTGATAAACAGTTTAAATTAAGAATCAGATGTTGTAGACACTACACACTAACTGGTTAATATATTGGTGAACAATTTGAGCATGTGTGTGTGTGGAGATGACAACACAGTTGTGACATGTTATGGAATGTAGTGACTAGAAAAGAGGAGGTTACAATGACCTTTCTGGTACTGATAGTTCATAATTCATGACTTGTCTAGCATGAAACTTAACATACAAATATTGTCTAGAAACCATACCTATATACTTAAAAAAGAGTCATATTTCATAACTTTTGTCTAGCAGTGAATCTGACGTCACATTGATCATTATATTAGTACCAGACATGTCAGGTACACATAGTTACAAGTACAATAGTCCAAGAAATAAAGTTAATGGTTTAATTTAATTATTATTGTTATGACTATTTAGTATATTCTACAATAATTCGTCATTAGGAGTAATCATGTATCAGACTACATTATAAGTTTACTGAATAGTATACTAACTATATGTACTAGTATACTGAGAACATGTGTGGTACAAACACGTATAGTTCAATTAAAACAAGTGACTTATAGTTTCTCTTAACACTAGATATCAAGATTTAATTAAATGATCATTTTTCTTATCCAATACAGCCGATGACCATATATGGTATTATAATCTGCAGTTCGCTCAATTCTGAGATCATGTTTATATCCTGTATACTTCAGACATACTAGGTATAATAGTGCAGTTAATACACCACATTACAATACATAATAGTCATACATTTTACTAGTATAACACCTACTAATGTACTATATCTATAATATTCTGTAAGACCTCTGTTGTATTATAATACTACAACACTGAGCTCATTGACCTGACACTCTATCATTAACAGGTTTCCTGTCTTCATCTGTCTCTACTCCTACATACAAAGTTTTAAGTTAGGAACATATGAAGTAAAGAGTCATGTCAGGTCAACACATCCCACTGTCCATTTCCTACATTGATTACTACACAAATAAGGATGAATTGGCTAATTAAGGTATGGTATGAATTAATAACGAACACAGATCATACCTCAAAAGACTTTAGTCAGTACATAAAGGATCTGATTTAATCTATAAGCAATATATGATCGTCTAACATAAACAGAAGTTGTCTCTGTAATACATGTTAGACAAATCATTAAAAGTGATTTGTCAATGGTATCAAGTAACACTACTATAGGTTACGTACAGTACAAGTAATACTACAGTTAACTATATTACAAGTAATATGATTAAAAGACGGTAATGTTAGAGAAAGCTATTGAAAGTGTGCGTTAGACAAATGGGGATTATCTGATGTAAAGTAATTATATTATTACAAAGGTTTCAGAAGTCACACTTATTACATTAAATGTTATTATTGATGTAACAGAAGAAGAGGGCAACTAAGCACATTTAAAATTAGATACCAATGGGACTTTTTAATGACATTATTCACAATTATAGTCTAGCCTATTACACTACAAAACATATTAATTAAAAAGTAGCATGCTCTTTCAAGGACACACACAAATATTCTTTAACTGTGTGATGTCCACTTGTAGCAAAAGTCGTCTCAGTTTAGAGACAACTTAAAGGAAAGATTCTCCTGTATTTAAGAGCTAACTAGTACATACTAATAGTAACTGTTGACAAAAATGGCAACAAGTACACCTGGACAAAGCTAGTTTCAAAAATTCAACCTCTAAACCCTTTAATTACCAATTAATTTCATAGCAATGTGTACAAAGTGCCAAAATTCCACACAGTTAGTTATTTATTTACTCCTCCTTTGTAGGAGAACCGATTTTAATGGGACAATTAAGTAGCATTCAGACATTAAAGTTCATAAAAACATTACTAGAATATATTTGGACGATATCATATGTTTTCTCAATAAACATCGACCCAAAATGCAGCTGAACAAAGCAATGGGGCACTTATCTCTTTACAAGTATTTTATCACTGGAATTTCTAATGACTAGCTGATGACAACACAAAAAGGTTAGCCATTTTAGTAAGGACTCTGTTGGCAAACACATAATTGAATATAGTGATAACCGAATTATAGAAATCATGTACAACTCAATGTAAGGATGGAATATAATATAATATAATATAATCATGTACAAGTCAATGTAAAGATAGAATATAATATAATATTGAAGTAAAACTCTGCAACTATTTCAATTATTGTCTGGCTCTTGAGAATGTCACAGAATATTGACAAACAAACGACCGTTCATTAACTAATGTAGTTTACTATACACACAAGCAAGTTAATAACTGGAGTACATATAATATATGTATAAAGTCATGTGTGCATAGTTCCCACATAATCAGTCCGTCCCATTCCAACTAGGGATAACAAGTGTGTACACATTATATTAGTAGAAGATCATACACAAAGACATTGTCTCTTTGTACTAACTGTCACAGCCAAATGGGATAGAACATTTAAATGGTCTCTTGTACACTATAATATTCCCAGCAAAACAAGTAGGAAAATTAAGATAAGCAAGCTTTTGTTGATAATTAAATGTTCGAAGAGATTGTGCAATCTAGCAGCTGCCTGAAGTTTGTGTCTGATAACAGATAACTGGATCTGGTTGGTACTCATTATTGTACTCACTAACACACTATCACTTCCTTCATTGTGACACAAACATACTACCAGCTGTAACTTAATGATATTCATAGGATTGATCAGTCAAAGTAAACAGAATGATGTAATAATGATGTCATTCTATAGGGTAGAAATTGGATACATGTAGAAAGCTGATTTTCAAAATTTATTAGAGGAAGTGTTATATTTCAGTTCATAAAACACAAAATTTCCAAAAATAATTATTACATCCTTGTTTATTACAATAATAACAGCTGCTACATGTACATGTACTTGTTTAGGAGGACTAAATATATACATGTACATATATAGGAAGACAATATATATACATGTACATATATAGGAGGACAATATATATATATATATATATATATATATATATATGTATTAGACAATTTTTAAAGAAATAATAAATAACAATACTCATAAAACTGAGAATAAAGTCGAACACATGTGATCATCTGGTGATAACTGATAGAGTTGTTATTGTTTGTACGATTTTTTGTTTTAAATAAAGTCTGATTGTTATAATGAAATGTCTCAAATTTTTTAATATCATAAACAGCATACGTATTAATGGAGAAAGTGGGAGTAGACAAATCAATTTAAAACAGTGAGAGAAAACAAACAACCTCTCGTACAAAAACTTGTTATTTGTGTTGTCCTTTTAAGATGTTAATGTGCCGACTACTGGTATTCTGATTAATTCATAGTTTGTCATAATAAATAAGGTATTAATAATTTATAGTGTTTTTATTAAAAAAATCTTTTACAACTAGGAATTGATTGGTGCATATACATGTATTACATGTACAAATAATACATGTAGTACATGTACATGTATTACATGTACATGTAATACATGAATACATGTATTATATGTACATGTAATACATGTACATGTAGCAATCTGTTACTTTATTATTGCGTAATCATTTATTTGTTTTCATGGTACAAATAAGGACAAAAGATAGAAGGAGAACAAGTTGTTAGTTGTAGGTAGTGTCAAGTATGACAAACTACAGCTAAGTAATAACATTTAATCATTTAAGATATTGTAAGATGACCTGTGATGTTGGAAATCCATACCAAAAACAAATGGTGTTATAAATCACCATTGTTACCGATTACAGAGGAGTGATGGCAGCTGGAAGCAAAAATGTTATCAACATGTACATGTACAAAGATCGTAGTAATGTGTTACATAATATCACATGTATTGTTGTGCAAGGAATTAATTAAGCATGTGTGTCCGTGTAGTGTTAATTTTGGTAGTAGAAATGTAAGGGTGTGTATTACTACAAAATTACATTCCTTTGTAACTGCCCTCAGCTGTTCAATAATAAATTATAAGATTCTTAACAAATTTGGATGTGATAAGTTTATTATGTCATAATTATTGCAAAACATATTATATCTTATTTAAACAAATGAGAGAGAGAGAGAGAGAGAGAGAGAGAGAGAGAGAGAGAGAGAGAGAGAGAGAGAGAGAGAGAGAGAGAGAGAGAGAGAAGCATAACAGTCCATTAATATAAAATCTCATCACAATTATCCACATTTGTTAGCTTGTTTGAACTACATTCTTAAACTCGAGTACAACATCTCATCACATGCATATAATATAGTTTTATGTGACATATAAAGTCAATCTAATGCAGAAGACAGAGTTTCCAATATTGGAAACCTGAGTTTGACACATTGACTAATTAACTCTTCACTTCCAGCTGAACATTTTAAAAGTTAAAACAGAAGAGAATTATTAATTTCTCCAATTACCTGGAACACACAAAGAGCTACCTACAATTCTATAACAACCACAGCCTTCATCTTCTCTTAAGTTATAGATGAAACATATAGCATTAGCTTAGAAGGTAATCTACGCTAATATCTAATAAGTCCAGTATATGCATGAACTAAATAAAATGTCATTGACTAGCCTAATTATGGTGCTTTGATAAACAAGTATATTATTTGTAGTTAGTAGTAACTATAGTTATTTCCAGGTGTGCTAAGCGATTATGTAATTCATTAAACAGTGGTTACTCTAGGTCACTTCAGTTATGTAGAAATGTACAAATGTTGTTTACTGGTCGGTCATATATACTCACTAGATCATCGTACCAGCAGGATTTAACTGTACTAACATAATTATACTATTTATTAGCTAAACAGTGGTTACTCTAGATCACTTCAGTAATGTTGTTTACCAGTCTCATATACATACTAAATCATTCCATTAGCAGGATTTAACTGGACTAAAATGTATGGTATCGTTAGATTACTCTAAGGTTGCTCCAGTTATGTCCTGATAGTTACTAATTGTTTAAATCATTGTGTGTCAATAGGAAGTTTACTATTCACTAAAACAATATTGGCTGTTTCATGAAGGATTTTAATTCACTGTGAAGTTAAACATTGATGTTAATGGAGGTAAAATAACCATTTTTATCATGATAAATTATTACAACAGCATTGACTTGAGGAGGGGAAATTTAAAAGTACAAACTACATGTATCCTTCATTCTCTTAAGGGAAAAATATCAATTACTAGCAAATGATGTCCAAATAAGGTTACATGTAGAATTGTTCACTACTCCCTATGGTGTTCTAACATATGTTACATGTATTATAATAGTGCATTATCATCATTACACATTTGTATCTATACAAACACTCACACAAAAACATATATATGAAATTATATGTATCAATTAATTATAGTCGTTATTTAGTGTAAATAGGGATAGATTAGTTGTTATAGATCAAATATTAATAGAAGTGAATTTTTATCTTTTATATCAACTTTAGACATCACAGTGAGTATACTATAGAGTACTAGATATATCCCATTATATATAGGACTACAGGACTAGATATATCCCATTATATATAGGACTACAGGACTAGATATATCCCATTATATATAGGACTACAGTACTAGATATATCCCATTATATATAGGACTACAGGACTAGATATATCCCATTATATGTAGGACTACAGGACTAGATATATCCCATTATATATAGGACTACAGGACTAGATATGTCCCATTATATATAGGACTACAGGACTAGATATGTCCCATTATATATAGGACTACAGGACTAGATATGTCCCATTATATATAGGACTACAGGACTAGATATGTCCCATTATATATAGGACTACAGGACTAGATATATCCCATTATATATAGGACTACAGGACTAGATATATCCCATTATATATAGGACTACAGGACTAGATATGTCCCATTATATATAGGACTACAGGACTAGATATGTCCCATTATATATAGGACTACAGGACTAGATATATCACATTATATATAGGACTACAGGACTAGATATATCACATTATATATAGGACTACAGAACTAGATATATCCCATTATATATAGGACTACAGGACTAGATATGTCCCATTATATATAGGACTACAGGACTAGATATATCACATTATATATAGGACTACAGGACTAGATATATCCCACTATAATAACTAACGTTTCATGTAATATCATGTTACACAATAAGAATTGCTACAATGAGTGTAAAAATTGCCAATATAATAATTTTGTGAACATAATTGAATAATATACAGTATGATATCACTTTGTTATTGCTAGGAAATTATACAGGCCATATTATTGACGAGTCATATTGTACAGTCCAGTATTAAGGAAATTATACACGCCATATTACTGACGAGTCATATTGTACTGTCCAGTATTATACTAGTATTGGTCTACATAAATGTTAATGATAGTACTACCAATTTAATGGAAATAATCGCTACCTGACACTGTGAAATTCACATAGACAAAAATGACTGATTGCATATATTAAGTTCCACTATTTCCACCAAATGTTATATGAATACTATTAAGTAACTCAGTGAAATAAGCAAGAATCTTTATTAATCATGCAGCTGTAATATTGTATAACTAGATAATCATGGATACATTTAGTGTGAGGTAATCATAAAATTATCTTTGAATTTCTATTTTCAACTCCATTATATTATCACTGTTGTTCACAGTACTACTAGGACCGGTGTCCAAACCATCAGGAATAAGTCTGAGCCTGTACCAATAAAATTTCTATCTACAAGTCAGCACCAGGAATGACTAATGTACAATTAGTGCTATCAACCCAACCTTATCATTAACTAATTATTGAGTACATTATTACCCATCCAACCCAACAAGGGAATTTCTATACTATTGATATAAATCACAATCTAAACATCTTCAGGTCATGTGCAGTGTTACTCGCTGAGAAAAGTATTTGGTTGGCCTGAAGACAATAGCTCTATATAATAACCACCTGTTCAAGTTATGACAAAATTGTTGTATATATTTCAAACAGTTTCATCTCCTACTTCTTCTATATAATTAAACGCTAGAACAAAAACTAATTCAAAGAATAGAGCAACTAAAATAATGCTATTAAATTACACAATGAATGTAGCATATATCCCAATTTGTAAATTCATCCACCTGTCCAGCTGTTATCTGTCTCCATTCATTCTACCATTTCTCTTACCATTCTTTAAATTTTCTGTTCATCCATTCATTCAAAAGTCATATTCACTTACCAAATAATCATAGCACATGGCACCTGTACATAACATCGACTGTAACATGATATAATAATTAATTGATTACTCATCAGCTGTATTAAGATATTCATTGAACCATAAGGTTCCTACATATCAAATGAAGTAAACAAATGAACTATGATTCCTCTAGTCAGGTGCGTCTGTCTAGTAGTCTTCCTTGAGTGATGAAATACAGGTTGTATATACAGGTCAGCAAACACACAAAGGTTCAAATAGGATGTTACATATTGTGGTCTACTGAATTACAAAGTCCCTTATTATAAATATTACAATGTCTCTAGATAGATTAATATTTTAATCTGTTGCATTTGTATGTCCATTAATCTATTTGGAATATCCATTCATCCATTTTCTATGTCTATTTATCCATTTTGAATTTCCATTCATTCATTTGAATGTTCATTCATCCATTTTGAATGTCTATTCATCCGTTTTGAATGTTCATTCATCCATTTTGTATGTCTATTCATCCATTTTGTAATATTCAATACATCAAAAACAAGGTACAATGTTCTCACTATATTAACAATAGGTGCGTTTCTTTTTGCTAAAAATTAAGGACTGAAGTGGTAGTATTCATTATAATAGTGGGTGTGACTCAAACTAGAAGGAATGTGTTGACATAAAGAAGTAAAAAACCAAAAAACTATAAGACCACACTTTCTTTGTCTGTAAACATGCAAGATTGGTCACACCCTCATCTGTGGTTGGTTTGTGGTTACAATGGCGTTAAGTGTTAGCGGTATTACTTTTATTGATCAGTTTTGACAATGCAGAGGATGAAACTATAGTCAGACATAGCCAAGACATTAGACTGTTTGCCTGACTGTTGTATGGTTAGCCAAGACATTAGACTGTTGGCCTGACTGTTGTATGGTTGATCAAATCCAAAACATGAGTAATTAAAGAACAATTTAATACCAATATTAAACAAAGCCGCAAAAAAAGGAAAACTAGAGATGATAATAGCAAAATCAGAAACAAATTATTGACATAGTAATCATTATCAAAATCCAACCATATCTATATAAACAGGTTATAACTACTCGTATAGCCAGAACATATATATAGCACAATCGGCAAGGGACACTATATAAATTACTATAGCATAAAACGATCGTTTGTCAGAAGCAAGTTAGGTGAAATCACACCTTAAGAAGTGACAATTTGAGATGTTTATAATCAACATTTGATAGATGATGTGAGTATTATTGATTGGTTTGTTACTCTTCACACTTGTACTAATGAAAGTAAAAAACGACACCATAGACAACATCATAGACAACACCACAGAGAACACTATTAGTTTTGAAGGCAAGTAGTTTACTTCAAGAACTATATCGATGCTCTGAACTGTTATTGTAAGCACTTATCTTCTTTACACTGCCATACCACAGTTTCTGGTAATCATTACGATTGCCATTCTAAATTTAACATCTAGTACAATTCTTAAAACAAATTTTGTACAAATATCAAAACAATATTTGTTGGTTGTAGTGTGTGTGTGTGTGTGTGTGTGTGTGTGTGCGTGTGCGTGCGTGTGTGCGTGCATGTGTGTGCGTGTGTGTGAGTGCGTGTGTGACACATTTATAATTATGTTCTCCATAACAATCTTAAGATAGTTAGTCAGTCAGGCATGCAAAAAATATTGTACAGATGAGAAAAGGCTTATATTACGTCATGCGGAGGTTGCTCAAGTAAAAATGCCTTGATAATGAAATAGGCTAGCTCACACGCTCATACACTAAATAACACCAGGTGTTACTAGGTGACCAATATATCATGCTTGAGTGAGACAAAATTATCAAAGACCTTAAAAGCCCTCCAAAACACATTTATATTTAAATTAAATACATTTTATACTTGTTTCATGGTGATAATAATATGTACTGACAGCTGCTCTGAACTCAGTCCAGCTGCCAGTCATGAGTGGTTAATGACACATAACCAGATAAAAGTACCTGCACACTAATTTATTGTGACCTTTGTCAGTCTGTCGCCAGTGTGGTTTAAAACTTAATGGAGGAGTCATTGAGCATCATTGAACTATTTTCAAATTAATAAAAAAAATGTGATTCAAAAATTTATGTTTTGAAAAGCATACTAATCACAATTTTTGGGCTGTTGGTCTCTCGTAAGAAACAGTAGGGATCATTAAATTAGTTAATTAAGGCTATAATTAATTTCATCCAGCAATATTAAATTGCTTGGGTTTAGAGGTCACCAATTTTAGCAATTCATTGTGCTATTATTTCAATATTATAATCGTTTATAGAATTAAATTTTATTGTGCAAAAATCACTAAAATTGGTAATAGTAGTCAATTAATTAAAGGAGTTATATGGCAGATACAGGTACTGTGATGTAAACAAACCCAACGGCCAATGGACCCAAGGGTTGTTAATGTCACAGCAAAGCACATGTACAATACAGTATGATCTAGTTTGGATAATATACAATGTGTTTGTAGCTTAAGTGGTTAACATGGAAGTTCAAATTGATGTGGCAGTCTTGTTGTATCTTACACTTTGAAACTGAAATACAATATAGGAATTACTATATTAATACAATTGATATAGTTATTATTATATTAATAAATAGTGAGTATATTTAATTGAATAACAGTTACGGTAGTTATAATATTACAATCTTTATGATGTGAACAATGTTGGGATGTGTTAATTAGAGTGTGACTATTAAGCCACAGATAGTTAAACTTGTACATACTAAATGATTATCTTCCTACTGATCACCCTCACAACCTATAAGCCACTCAAAGAGAGAGATTGCACTAATAAACTGATGGTTTATCATAACAAATTATATACTATATACCATCTAACTACAAAAGTCACCTACTTGATCATACAAAAAGTCACAACATCAGACTATATAAGTAGGGTAACCTGATCAAGGCTAATTATGGCCGAAATGTTGCATAATATTTTTATTGTTCCTGTGTTAACACTTACAATAGGTTGAGGCAGTCCCTGTCCATTATATTAACAACAGTATAATTATACAAGATGTCTGTACAACCGGTCTAGATGACTGCTATTGTTAGAAGTATATTAGAACATATGAAGTAGTCCAGAACATATAACATCATTCTAAGATTGAGGATATAGCATTTTTTAGCATTGGAAATAGCAGCTTTGCTATAAAATTTGTAGCATGTTTCACATGTAATTTTGCTACCAAAGTCCAAGGACAGCAGTATTTCTCGTCTCATAAATCATTACAATTAATACTACCAGTATTAGCCGACAGTGCATTACTGAGGGAGTCAGAAGGCTAAGTACCACACACCACATTAGATACATAGTACTATATAATATGTTATGTACATGATAAAAGAAATGTGGAACTTGTTTTATGACATAGCCTAAAGATTAGACTAACTTTCTCAACAGCTGTAGTATAGACAGTGTTGACACACTACATACCAGAAACATCAGTCATATATCTTTGTAACAATTGAAACTGTATTTAACCAATGGTATGTATACTATCAATATATACATGATTTAAACTGTCTTAGTCGATGGTATGTATACTACCATTACATTGAGGATTTAAACTGTCTTAGTCGATGGTATGTATACTACCATTACATTGAGGATTTAAACTGTCTTAGTCGATGGTATGTATACTACCATTACATTGAGGATTTAAACTGTCTTAGTCGATGGTATGTATACTACCATTACATTGAGGATTTAAACTGTCTTAGTTGATGGTATGTATACTATCATTACATCAAGGAATAAAATTGTCGTAGTCAATGGTATGTATACTATCATTATATACATGATTTAAACTGTCTTAGTTGATGGTATGTATACTACCATTACATCAAGGATTAAAACTGTGTCTTACTCAATGGTATGTATACTATCATTATATAATAGTGGTATTTGTTTATTATCATTTCATTACACCCATTGGTAACAAAAGTAATAAAAGCACTTAAAAATAACGAACACAAATTGTATAATAAATAACAAATTAACTCCTTAACAACTTTGTCCATTCCAATATACCACCATAGTAACTATTATTATGTATAACAAATGGATCTATTACCTTAAGTAATATAAAGGATTATACACAGTGCTCTGGCTACAGTGGTTAGTAACAGGTGGAGTCAATTATCATTCACTTATTACAGTTACATTACTTATTAGAGGTAACATTTAAAAGTATGCATTGTGAATTATAGGATTAAAATTGTCTTGATCTAGACTATAGCACCTATATCATCACCACAATGTAGTAATACACTGTTATAGTAATGGTACATAGTAATACTGTAAGTGTTATAGTAATGGTACCTAGTAATACTGCTAGGAAGAAGACAGTAGTTATTCCTTTTAGGCGGTCAGCTAGTCCTCCAGCTGATGGATATGTTCCTCTACCTGTTGTATAAACGAGATAAGCTGGTGGTTTCTTTCCAGAGAGAATAGCTATAGAAACAAGAAGACATAAGGAAAGTAAGTCATAACATAGACTTAATCTAGATACCATATTTACATGTGTGTGTGTATGTGTGTGTGTGTGTGTGTGTGTGTGTGTGTGTGTGTGTGTGTGTGACTTGTGCATAATATTGTAGGACTTTTAACATGACAACATTTTTTATTATGAACACTATATCAATCATATATGTAGTATTTCATTTAAAATAGAGATGTTATATTACACATACTAACAGTGGTAATAACTGAACTCAACTTGACCTTATACAATTATTAAAAATCTTTAAAGACAAAAAGTATCAACTGTTGAACTCTTACTACAAATAAACAAACTATTATTGTGATGTCTATCAATTAACTGATGTAATATCACATCAGTTAGACTCTGGTGACGGTGTCTATTACCAATTAAGATAATTTACAATGACCTCTCTGGTAAAGACGTCATATATATAATGACTAAATGTTTGTCATGCAATAAGACGCAAGTTACATACTAATACTGGCTGGTTTGATCTAGTTGACATAGAATACATTATAAAATATGACAATATATGATCAAATGACACACAATGACTGTCTCCAGTTGGTGGTTAAGTCATGTCGATATCCATATAATGATACTAAACTTTATACTAAACTTTGCGTGCATTGGTTTGATCTAGTAGATATAATTCTATGTATCAAATGTACATTATGACCTAATAGCCCTGTTATTTATTGAGGTCTATGATTACAGCAGTATCAGGTCATGTTAAAGGGTCACACAACCTACAATAACAATGAGTGATTTTATAGGGAGCATCATTCAGAGTGACTATTTCATTAATGCTATAGAATTCGTTGTTGCTTGTTAAGCTTCTGCTGAACAGCAGTATTGCAACAAGTAACTCATAATACTACTATTGCTTAGCTAAAATGAAAACTAAAACTACAAGTAGTTTTAGTATGACCTTTTGACTTTAAGTAACTAAAACTTTTAAGTAAACAAAATCAATACTAAAATCATAAATCATTCAATACATTGTACACAAAATAGAATGTATGTCAGTTTACTGGTATAATGTTGATAGTGATAGATGTACATAGATGTTGATTGATACTCAATAGATAGATAGTCAGTATTCCATGATTAGCTACTGAATAGATAATGATGGAATCAGTATTCATGATTTAAATGAACTAATTGATCTTGAAGATTTTACGTTGCTATTATTATGAGTCCAAATAACAAAACGTGAATATCCATTTAAGTCTACAGTGTATCCATTAAATATAAGTTGTACAATTTGCTCATAGTAATATCAATATTATATTGTTTGATGAGATAACTGTTTCTTAGTACATATGTTATTTTAATTTGATATAATTAATAAACACAATTCAATACTGTTTGGCAATACTTTTAAATAGAACAAAACTTAATGCCATATAAGAGTGGGTGGAGTTTATATTGTAGACCAACCTTCATGTAAAGTGGTATATTCTGATATCCAGTGACCACACATGTACTTTCTGTCTTCAGGATATATAGGAGGATTGAGAGGATTAGTTGGATAAAGTGGAAGACCATCTGAGAGAGAGAGAGAGAGAGAGAGAGAGAGAGAGAGAGAGAGAGAGAGAGAGAGAGAGAGAGAGAGAGAATGATTCAAATTCTTAATTCTCAAAAGAGATATACCTGGTCCTCCATATTTCTCAGGGTCAAAATGACATGGTAAGTCACATATCTCTTCTTCTAGTCTGTGATCAGGACATTTCTCTGAATGAGTAGGGCACACAAACTGATAGATAGCTTTACGATAACGATGACCACGCCCACAAGCCTTACTACAAGGAGACCACTCAGACCATTCAAAAGGAGGACATACAGTCTTGCACTAATAAAAATAAGAAAATAATTAATAAGACAACTTAATTAATAATTGTCAACCAGAATACATTCAATTTTGTATCAATTTCTCAATGGACTATTTCCAAAATATCATGCTAACTCTATTTAGGGTTTTACAGTTTAGGGTTTAAGAGAAAGACTTCCGAGTTGTCAATTTATGGGGCTGACATTGTGGGAGCTGGTTTAACATGAGTTGACATTTTGGGAGTTGACTTTCTGAGACTAAACTTTCTCAATGATCATTCACAATTGGTAATTCCAATAATTTTAATAATGTAAGTATTAAGATATTGTAAGGCAATGTATTGTATAATTCTTGTTGCCAGACAAGAGCAACATCCTCATTTGTCTCCCTAGTAGACAGCTCCTATTGTTAATCTAATATCTGTCTATTATAAATTACATAATACTTCTCTCTTACCATTTCTCCTTTTTGTATAGCTAAAGCAATGGTATCACGATTAACTTCATTAGTCTTCATTACAGTTTGAGG
Source organism: Xestospongia muta (assembly GCA_963693285.1). NCBI lineage: Eukaryota > Metazoa > Porifera > Demospongiae > Haplosclerida > Petrosiidae > Xestospongia > Xestospongia muta. The sequence goes on from OY848926.1 coordinate 4,316,458, forward strand.
AGGAGGTGAACTAGTTGAGATGTGGTCCATATTAATATCAAAGTTGTCAAGAGAACTGGATAGAGTAATACTGTTACGTGCACTTGTAGAAGTTGGTAGGGTTTTTTTCTCAACAGTAAGTTCAGTAAAATCTGATAGGTCACTATTGGATGTCTTTATAGGTGGTTGTGTTGTAACTGTTATTACATTAGTAGTACTTGTTACATTCTTGTCAGTTGTATGAGTTTGTTTAGTCTCTTCAGAAATGGGTAATAATAAATCTAACGGAAGATAGTCAACATTGTCTATCACTTCATTTAATGAGGGAGAAGTGAAGTTAGGTTTGGGAATCAAGTCTTTAGTAGAATGACGTCTTAACTATTATGAAAGATATAAAAAACAAAAGACAGTTTATTTACTAGAATACTCTGATTTGATTATGTGAGTATTTTACAAATAATTACTGTCATTGAAATATACAATATGCATTAATTATTAACCCTGCTTTAGAAGAAACATTTCAATTTTATTTCTATTTAGAACATGTAAAATTAGATTAAAGTTACATTCAGTCATTCAATTTAAACAAAATATAATGGACTCTACTTGCATTGAACTTACTCTAATATGATAAGGAAGATTCCATCTATCATCAATTATAAGTTGTCCCTCCCTCTTAGAACACATATCAGAATTCCACAGACATGCTCCTTCCCTTACCAGGACACACACCAGTGCTGTCAATATAACAAAGAGGGACAACTTGCATAATCTTTTTCTGCAACGATTTACAGGACTGGACAAGCGAGGAATCATGGCTGCCTACCTAACCTTGGCAGATAGTCAACAGTACAAATAACCAGTGTCAGGGCTGACCTGTAATGTTAGCCCTGGCCTAATGAAAACATTGTGTAAACAACAGAGTGATTTAAATATAGCCCTGACATACAGAAAGACAATTCTTCCATTTTGAGGATATCCCTAGTAAATTATTGTCAATGATCATGAAATGGCACTTGGAAAGTTCTTAATTGCAAATAAAATCTTTCCACTTCACTTCAGAGATTTCATCATGTTGTGTTTTGTACAGATATATTGTAGGTAGTGGATAATTCATAATCACATGGAATGTACCAATGTTTCCCTACAGCACTTAAGAACTATAGTTCTTAATCATACATTTTTTATATAAAATTATTTTTACTTTAATCTCTTATTGATGTTTTTTTATTAATATAGTTACTGATCCATAGAACCCACCACTAGATAGACTTTTCTACTTCCTTCAGCTCACTTTGGAGTGTAAGCATGTATACCCACATTAATGAAATAATTGAGGAATATAGAAACAGGCCATAATAACGCTAAAGATGAGTCTTGATTAACACAATATTTGTACAGTTTAGTTAGTATAAAATGATATGACATGCATTAATACAATGTATATTATACATAGACTTTATACTTTGTGATCTCATTTAAAAAATCTTGTTTTCACATTAACAAAATACATTTAAAATTTAAAATCAAAACTGAAATGCTTTAAATTAAGAAAACAAAATATACAAACATGCATAAAACAAAAATATAAATAAAGTCACACGAGGCGATTTGTATATATAGACTTTACGAAAGAACAAAACATATTCTAAAAACAAACAAATAAATAAATTCATGAGTTGGTATTCAATCCTTGAAATAATATCATTATTGGTAATAGCAAACATGCAACAATTTATTTTGCCAAATTTACCACTGAGTTTTGGTGTTCTTTTTTTCGATTGATGTCTTCTTGCTCTGATTTCATTTTAGTCATAATTTTCAATCTGTTCTCTGTCTTTTGAAAACTTAAACATTAGAGAAATTTATGAGCTTTTTCATATTTTACTGAAACTGATTGTGTGAGGTCACCCAGTTTTTTGAATTTTTGAAACTATCACATTGAGATTAGTTTTTTTTCACACAGGTCTCGTGAAGTTCTAGTCTCCATCTTGTCATAGAGGTCAAAATAGTATGGATCGTTGACATGCTGTGTCCAGTGACAAAGAATGGTGTCGACACACAGTGCATTATGCATCAGATTTATATATATATATATATATATATATATCCTGTACGGTAGTTATATTCAGGTCAAATATTTCATCTGGTAAATTGTTCAATTTCTATTTAAATTTGTGCCAGGATCTCCAGTCTTAATGCATTCAGTGTGTACAGTGTCATAATATCATATTCATGAATTTCTAATAGAACATTTCTCTCTTTAGCCAGATGTTGTAAAAGTCTCCTGATATCTCTAACTTCTACAATTCATAGTTGTATTTTATTATTTATTGTTGTTCTCTATTTAGTAACAGTTCCTCTGGGACCACTTCTAGCAAAACACCACCAATAAGTGCAAAGAGAGACAAAAGAAGAAATTTGACTCACTCCTCAAAAATTAGCTTGCTCTTCGATCTGGTCTTTTATCCAAGATTTTGGAGGGCAATCTGGTAAATTCTATATATATATGTATATATATGCAATCTTGTTTCTTGTCAGCATTTATAAAATCAATGACATGACACCTAGTTTATTTGTTTAATTGTATTTAATTGACATTGAGAAAGTCAAAGAAATGGATTGAAGATTAAACAATAAATAAAATTAAACAATAATAACAATATATCGATCGATCGATCGATATAGATATATATATATCGATCGATCGATCGATATATATATATATATCGATCGATCGATCGATATATATATATATATATATATATATCGATCGATCGATCGATATATATATATATATATATCGATCGATCGATCGATCGATATATATATATATATATATCGATCGATCGATATATATATATATATATATCGATCGATCGATCGATATATATATATATATATATATATATATATATATATATCGATCGATCGATCGATCGATATATATATATATATATATATCGATCGATCGATCGATATATATATATATATATATCGATCGATCGATCGATATATATATATATATATATCGATCGATCGATCGATATATATATATATATATATCGATCGATCGATCGATATATATATATATATATATATATTATATATCGATCGATCGATCGATCGATCGATATATATATATATATATATATATATCGATCGATCGATCGATATATATATATATATATATCGATCGATCGATCGATATATATATATATATATATATATATATCGATCGATCGATCGATATATATATATATATCGATCGATCGATATATATATATATATATATCGATCGATCGATCGATATATATATATATATATATCGATCGATCGATCGATATATATATATATATATATCGATCGATCGATATATATATATATATATATATATATCGATCGATCGATCGATATATATATATATATATATCGATCGATCGATCGATATATAATATATATATATATATATATATATATATATATAATATATATATATATATATATATATATATATTATATATATATATATATATATATATATATATATATATAATATATATATATATATATATATATATATATATATATTATATATATATATATATATATATATATATATATATCGATCGATCGATATATATATATATACATATATATATATAGTCTTTATAGTCCAATGTTATCACTGTAGAAAATAGTGTTAAGAACCTACCTGTATACTGGAGTTGATGATCAATATTAGAGTCCAATGTTATCACTGTAGAAAATAGTGTTAAGAACTTACTGTATACTGGAGTTGATAACCCAATGTTATCACTGTAGAAAATAGTGTTAAGAACCTACCTGTATACTGGAGTTAATAATCAATCTTTATAGTCCAATGTTATCACTGTAGAAAATAGTGTTAAGAACCTACCTGTATACTGGAGTTGATGATCAATATTAGAGTCCAATGTTATCACTGTAGTACCCATCATACATTCATAGCAGAACAGTTTTATATAAACCTGTCATTACCACTACATGTACAATTAATTACATATGAGACAATTCAAATAAAAACAAACTATATCAAATCATATAAGGTAGGCTTTTGTAAAGAAGATTATTAATCATGTTTCATGTACACTGTCAGTATGAAACAAACTGTTAACTTCTAATAACTTGACCTATTAAATTTAGTAATAAAACAAATTTAAACCTATCATTAAATAATAACAATAAAAAGCAATGTAGTTATTAACTAGTGTTTTTAGCTTGCTTATATGAGTATGGATGTATCACTACAAATCTACAGTCAATGTGGAGTAAGAGATCCTTCTTGGTCAGAATTGATTGATTTTTAGACACCCAACTGAGTAACTGTGAGAATTCTATTTTCTGTAATGAAGATATAGTTGGAGATGTGATCTCTGGACTGAAGACATTTGTAGTGAAGTTTATGATAAGAATGTCTAAAGTAATTGTACCGTATTATAAAATACACAATAAATCGATACATTTTATATTTTAGGACTTTGCTACATCATCACTAAAAAGTAAAGTGGCTGCTGAGAATGAGGAAGTAATTGATGAAGAACAAATTAAGGAATATCAGATTGATGAGAGAAAACAGTGGGAACAAAAGTAAACTAATCAATATTTATTATCTGTAATGATTAATGGTCTTATTTTAGTTATCATCCTTATCTTTTCTTCAATGAAGATAGCATGAGTATTACATTTGTAGGGTTTAATGCAACTAGCAATGGAGACCTTCGAGATCCTGTTAAAAATGAAGTCATTGAGGCAACAGCTTTAACACCTCAGTTATATACTGGTCTTCAACATAATCAAGTTAATTTATCAGAGAATTTATCAAGTTTGGGGTAAAGATACAATGATAAAGAAGATAGGAATGGTGATGGGTCTAGAATAGAGTCATGATCCAGACCCTACATATGTTCTAACTGTTGATGATGTCATCAAAATAACGGCAATCTACATGAGATTTAGGTATGTTTGTAATGACTGGACATTGTTATCTACTTTTCTTTAGATGTAATATTCCAGTAGTCATTATGGGTGAGACTGGATGTGGTAAGACTCGTCTCATCAGATTTGTGTGATCTTGCTGCTCAAGGATGTAGACAAGGAGGAGAACATGTGAAAAATATGTTCATTATGAAGATGTCATTACTATTAATACTTAGTAATGATAGTAATATTAAGAAGACTACATTTATACCTGTATTAGACATTCAAAGCTAAGTTCCTGTTGTCTAGCTTGTTTATGAGAATACTGTTCATAAAGTTGGCATTAATTTAGTGAGAAACCACTACATACACAGAAAACAAAGAGAGGATTATAATAAAATACAGTGGTATTGTTATAATCCACTTCTCTTTTTCAGTTACCAGAATTATCAATCCATTTATTCATCCATCTGTCCATTCAACAATCTTTTATTACATTATATACATATACATGTAACATGTCTGTTATTTCTCTGTTTCTAATTATAGCCATAAACTATGAATACTTCAGTGCTACTAAAGTTGACCTATTAATTTCACTGTAATAATCTGTTTAAAATTGTAATAATACCACATCTGCATCAAGTTGTAAGTGTATATTTTACAGTGACTATCTGTTCCTTATTTAAGACAAGGACTACTTGGAAATACATACATACAGTAGATGTACCAATGTATTGTGACCACTTCTCAATCACAGATAGGAGGGGCTACTAGTGATTGATGGATGACATCACCGTTTTGATTCTGACATGTACATGTACATGTGTACAACCTACACACCTTGTTTTTGAAGTAGTTTCTCTTATAATGATAATAAACTACATATCAATTGATGTTGACTCTCCTTCTATAATAGTATAATATATAGTGTGTTATAAATTGTATATGTATTATGTAATATATAATAACTACATTATAGTACATGTAAAGAGACTAGTATCACTGAGTACATGAATACATTATACTATTGTATAGATAATGGAAATGAAATGGTGTCAGTCATGATGCACTATAAAAATAGCTAGATATATTGTGTATAATAACTATATTAAACTATATGTACATGTTGTGTATAATGACTATATTAAACTATATGTACATGTTGTGTATAATAACTATATTGAACTATATGTACATGTTGTGTATAATAACTATATTAAAGTACATGTACATGTTGTGTATAATAACTATATTAAACTATATGTACATATAAATGTTGTGTATAATAACTATATTAAACTATATGTACATGTTGTTTATAATAACTATATTAAACTATATGTACATGTTGTGTATAATAACTATATTAAACTATATGTACATGTTGTGTATAATAACTATATTAAACTATATGTACAATGTTGTGTATAATAACTATATTAAAGTACATGTATATGTTGTGTATAATAACTACATTAAAGTACATGTACATGTTGTGTATAATAACTACATTAAACTATATGTACATGTTGTGTATAATAACTATATTAAAGTACATGTACATGTTGTGTATAATAACACAACATGTACATATACAGTACTAATATTTGCAAGCAATTTTTTTATTATTATCTCTTATTTATTAATTATATTTATAATAAAATGTCATTCATATTATGACTACTTATGAAAATACGCATGTAAATGTATCAATGTCATGTGACTAGTATCACATTTGCTGCCACAGTTATGTTACCCTATCAAAGGATATGTCCTCTTCCATACTTGTTTCTAAAAATTTAAAGAGCGTCTTGAGAATAAAGCAAGGAGTAAATACAATAATAAAAATATTATACTGATATGTCAGTTAAATCTGTGCAGGAAGTACATGACAAAGTATGGTCAGTTATTATAACACATTCATTGGTTTAAATGGACAGTCAACTTTAATGCTGGAAGGAACTTGTTCCTGCCTATTGGCTTCTAACAATGACAGAGTAAATTGAATTAAGTGTTTGACTGTTTGTATATAGGTCACCTTTTTAATGGGAAATTGTTAATAGTTTACTAGTGATCAATAATGATTAATAGTAACTAATAAAGCTCGTGCTATGTCTTTCCCACCAATTATGGATATGCTTTCTTCCATACTTGTTTCTAAAAATTTAAAGAATGTCCTGAGAATATCCTGAGACTCTCTCCTGAGAATAAGCAAGGAGTAAATACAATAATAAAAATATTATACTGATATGTCAGTTAAATGTGTGCGGGAAGAACATGACAAAGTATGGTCAGTTATTATAACACATTCATTGGTTTAAATGGACAGTCAACCTTAATGCTGGAAGGAACTTGTTCCTGTCTAGGTATCAATTACATATAGGAATGACTATTACATTTTAGAGATTATAAATCACATTTAGTGTTACATTGTATTGATATACTTTATATGTACAACCTAATAGGCCAACTATAAATCACATTTAGTGTTACATTATATTGATATATTTTATGTGTACAACCTTATTTGCTAATTGTTTGCCAAACTTCATAGGATGTTATAACACAAAGAAGCCATGGTTGCTGCTGTGGTTACTAATGGCGAACATAAGATTAGACTAACTTAAACAATGTAATATAAGACAGAAACCTTACAGTTTGCAACTGTACTTCTATAAAAGAGCTGAAGTTAGTATATGCTGTAGTCACATAGTGTTCTCTTTAGCATACAAGAGAACAACAAAAGCAACTCTCTACTATAAGTCTATGTTAATAAAGTAAGACAAAACTGAAGTAACAACCATAGTACAATATGATTTTAATAACGTTTTTAATCTTATGTTATTTTGTTAGTACAGATATATATAGCAGTTAATAACTCCTCAACATCTGACAAGTCTACTGAACAACATGGTTAGTATATATAATATAGTACACAATAACTTAGTGTTTTTTCATATAAATATGTTCCACATAGTGTATTACTGTTAATATTTATTAGCAAACCAGCCAATAGTAGCTTTAGGATAGATAGTTACAGAGGAAATTGAAAAGTATTACTTAATTTGAGCTATATGAGAAGACAAGCTCAAGAAATTATAACACCAAAAGTATAAAATATACCATATTTGTACTTGAATGACAAACATTAAGTTATTATATTGATAATAGATAACATAGAACAAAGCTGTATTTTGTTTGAGCCAATGACCGGAAACTTTTAAGCTAACAAAATAACTTAAGATTACAAATCATAACCAACAGACACATAACTGAGGTTATTGTAATTGGGACACTAACTATATATGCCTATTACTTACACCCACTACTACAACAAAGTATAATTAAAATGTCTCATTACAGAGGGTCATCTTTATTATCTTTATCATTGAAGTGATACCATTTATTGATCTGTTCATCATTTTATATTATATCAACGAAGAGGATCTTCAGTTACCAGTTGAAGCTGTTGATAATGAACTAAATAATAGTGAATTAGTTGTTTAATATTATTGTGTGTTTTAAAATGTTTAGTTAGTTAGTTATAATAATTGTTTTTTTAATGTTTATTTTGTTGTTTCTTGTGTTTTTTTATAATACATGTACATATTTGTGATTGCAATGTAAATAAATAATAATGATATTATCGTTACAATAAATTTTATTATTACATTTGACAAAAATGAAGTTAGTAAACATAACACAATTAGTTAGCTTAGCATGTGTCAATAGCTGGTTGACATTTGATGGACACAGTATATCTGTAAACAATAATAACATTGATGATGGAGGTATTGTTTTATATAAATCTTCTAAAGTAAATCTTCCTAGTTGTTGCTCAATCAACAAGCAATTCTGACAAAGACTAATGGCACAAGACAGCAGCCGATCAATCACATGTACCATAACATATTTCAATATCAATTCTGAGTAACTGACATATTTGTTATCATAACTAACAGTACTGTCAATCATAATTAATAGTGATGTAAATCTAGCCAACAGTGCAGTCCTGTCTCATGTAGTGAAACTCATTTTAAGGAACTGATTATAATGTTTAGAATTAAGAATGCATGGAATGGATGTATCACTATAAATCTACATTGATGTAACTTAGAGATTTGTCATTGTTGTTTGACATTTGATTAATTTGCCAATCCATTAGTATTGATTTTGGTCATGGCCACCTATCTATCAAGCAACTGGTTATAATGCTATGAGTGTGTGGATACAAATACAATGACGTCAAGTGTAACATCTTTTATATTAATTGCTTTTTATTTTTAAAAGCACATCAAATCATTCAATACCTTGTACACAAAATAGAATGTATGTCAGTTTACTGGTATAATGTTGATAGTGATAGATGTACATAGATGTTGATTGATACTCAATAGATAGTCAGTATTAATAAACATCAAATCATTTTCTGTTAAGTTTTTATCAGTATCCATGATTAGTTATTGAATAGATAGTCATGAAACTATAGTCTATAATGAAAAATGAAAGCTGGTAAACTAACTAAAATTAAAAATTAATTAGAGTGTCACAAGCCAGAGAATGTGGGCTATAAAGACAGCAACGTGTCCTATAAGTTACTGAATATACCAACGTACTATATAACATTACACATTCTTGAAATAGTGACATATAAATGAATAACATTGATCGGCTTATTATCAACATCACAGCTGACGTCCGGAAGTAACAAAATTATATAAACGATTTCAGAAGTCGCTACTCAAATCAGTTAAAGTTAGTATGCTGTAGTCACATACTGTTCTCTTTAGTATACAAGAGAACAACTAAAGCAACTCTCTACTATAAGTCTACTTTAATGAAGTAAGACAAAACTATAGCAACTATAGTACAATATGATTTTGTTACAGGTCAGAAACTGTTAGTACAGATATATAGCAGTTAATAACTTCTCAACATCTGACAAGTCTATTGAACAACATGGTTAGTATATATAATATAGTACACAATAACTTAGTGTTTTTTCATATAAATATGTTCTTCATAGTGTATTACTGTTAATATTTATTAGCAAACCAGCCAACAGTAGCTTTAGGATAGATAGTTACAGAGGAAATTGAAAAGTATTAGTTAATTTGAGCTATATGAGAAGATAAGCTCAAGAAATTATAACACCAAAAGTATAAAATATACCATATCTGTACTTGAATGACAAACATTAAGTTATTATATTGATACTAGATAACATAAAACAAAGGTGTATTTTGTTTGAGCCAATGACCGGAAACTTTTAAGTTAACAAAATAACTTCCTAGTTGTTGCTCAATCAGCAAGCAATTCTGACAAAAACTAATGGTACAAGACAGCAGCCGATCAATCACATGTATCATAACATATTTCAATATCAATTCTGAGCAACTGACATATTCTTATCATAACTAACAGTGCTGTCAATCATAGTTAATAGTGATGTAAATCTAGCCAACAGTGCAGTCCTGTATCATGTAGTGAAACTCATTTTAAGGAACTGATTATAATGTTTAGAATTAAGAATGCAAGAAATGGATGTATCACTATAAATCTACATTGATGTAACTAGACATTTGTCATTGTTATTTGACATTTGATTTAATTGTTAATCCATTAGTACTGATTTTGGTCATGGCCACCTATTAGACATTTGTATGATGCTATGAGTATGTGGATACAAATTCTATAATGACGTCAAGTGTAACATCTCTATATTATATTAATTGCTTTTTATTTTTAAAAGCACATCAAATCATTCAAGACCTTGTACACAAAATAGAATGTATGTCAGTTTACTAGTATAATGTTGATAGTGATAGATGTACATAGACGTTGATTGATACTCAATAGATAGTCAGTATTAATAAACATCAAATCATTTTCTGTTAAGTTTTTATCAGTATCCATGATTAGTTATTGAATAGATAGTCATGAAACTATAGTCTATAATGAAAAATGAAAGCTGGTAAACTAACTAAAATTAAAAATTAATTAGAGTGTCACAAGCCAGAGAATGTGGGCTATAAAGACAGCAACGTGTCCTATAAGTTACTGAATATACCAACGTACTATATAACATTACACATTCTTGAAATAGTGACATATAAATGAATAACATTGATCGCCTTATTATCAACATCACAGCTGACGTCCGGAAGTAACAAAACTATATAAACGATTTCAGAAGTCGCTACTCAAATCAGTTAAAGTTAGTATGCTGTAGTCACATACTGTTCTCTTTAGTATACAAGAGAACAACTAAAGCAACTCTCTACTATAAGTCTACTTTAATGAAGTAAGACAAAACTATAGCAACTATAGTACAATATGATTTTGTTACAGGTCAGAAACTGTTAGTACAGATTCATAACCAACAGACACATAACTGAGGTTATTGTAATTGGGACACTAACTATATATGCCTATTACTTACACCCACCCACTACTACAACAAAGTATAATTAAAATGTCTCATTACAGAGGGTCATCTTTATTATCTTTATCATTGAAGTGATACCATTTATTGATCTGTTCATCATTTTATATTATATCAACGAAGAGGATCTTCAGTTACCAGTTGAAGCTGTTGATAATGAACTAAATAATAGTGAATTAGTTGTTTAATATTATATGTGTGTTTTAAAATGTTTAGTTAGTTAGTTATAATAATTGTTTTTTTAATGTTTATTTTGTTGTTTCTTGTGTTTTTTTATAATACATGTACATATTTGTGATTGCAATGTAAATAAATAATAATGATATTATCGTTACAATAAATTTTATTATTACATTTGACAAAAATGAAGTTAGTAAACATAACACAATTAGTTAGTTTAGCATGTGTCAATAGCTGGTTGACATTTGATGGACACAGTATATCTGTAAACAATAATAACATTGATGATGGAGGCATTGCTTTATATAAATCTTCTAAAGTAAATCTTCCTAGTTGTTGCTCAATCAACAAGCAATTCTGACAAAGACTAATGGCACAAGACAGCAGCTGATCAATCACATGTATCATAACATATTTCAATATCAATTCTGAGTAACTGACATATTTGTTATCATAACTAACAGTACTGTCAATCATAGTTAATAGTGATGTAAATCTAGCCAACAGTGCAGTCCTGTCTCATGTAGTGAACTCCATTTTAAGCAACTGATTATAATGTTTAAAATTAAGAATGCAAAAAATGGATGTATCACTATAAATCTACATTACTTAAAGATTTGTCATTGTTGTTTGACATTTGATTAATTTGTCAATCTATTAGTACTAATTTTGGTCATGGCCAACTAACAGGCAACTGGGTATAATGGTATGAGTGTGTGGATACAAATACAATGACGTCAAGTGTAACATCTTTTATATTAATTGCTTTTTATTTTTAAAAGCACATCAAATCATTCAAGACCTTGTACACAAAATAGAATGTATGTCAGTTTAATGGTATAATGTTGATAGTAATAGATGCACATAGATGTTGATTGATACTCAATAGTCAGCATTAATCAACATGAAATCATTTTCTGTTAAGTTTTTATCAGTATCCATGATTAGCTACTGAATAGATAACAATGGAATCAGTATCCATGATTAGCTACTGAATAGATAACGATGGAATCAGTATCCATGATTAGCTACTGAATAGATAGTTATGAATACTATAATAAAGCTGGTAAATTAACTAAAATTAAAAATTACAACTTTTTAAATGCCAAGTACTGGATTTAATAATTACTTTTTGAACTTGGTCTATATCCAAGGAATATTTACTATTTGATATTGATGTGATAGCGACATTTATCAATTGAAGTATTAATAAGTTATGATAATTACATGGGGCATACTCTAACAATACTACCTGAGGATATTTTTTAGTCCACCAGGTGGCAGGGGAAAGATAATTAATAGGGTTTGCATGAATGTGTGTATGGTGTATGGCTGGATAGCCCAAAATAAAATAAAATTAAAATTAAAAGAAGAGGAAAGAAGACTTGAAGGAAGAAGACAGAAGAGACCAGGCGGTATATATATATATATATATATATATATATATATATATATATATATATTACTGGGAACTGACCAATCAGAATACATGAGGCCAAATTTGCTATCATACTTATGAGTCATGATCACTAGCTGCCACCTATGAATAAGGTTTTAGTATATTATTAAATTATATTAAAGAGGTTCCATTAGTGTTAAATTTGTAATATGCTTTCGGTAACTGAAGTGTCATCAGTTTATGGAAATAAGTGATCACCAGGAGGATAGAAATCTTTTCCAATAGCCAAATTGAAAAGACATCAAATATTTAAAGTAGACAGTTGCTATTTGTCAACCAGGAAGTCCATACACTTTAATTGTATTACAATGCTGATTCCCTAATCCTAAACATTAACTATACACAACAAAGTATGGACTTCCTGCTTGACTGATAGTCACTTCAGTAGCCATCAATTCAACTAATTACTTATCACACTTAAAAATTGTGTTATACCTGAACTGTGAACTTAAGAATTGTACTATATGCTATCATTGTTTGAAGCTAACCACTTTTGGATTCATCCACTACTCAAAGAAAAAGGAAGGTATCATGACGGACACTGCTTTATGAAACAGTTAAGTAGTGCAGAAGCAATCACCATTGTGTACATCTATAACAATTGTATATATGTACCTAAAGTTTTGAAATATATCTCCCAAATCAGGAGACACATCTGGCTTCCTTTCCAGACGGCAAAGATAAAATACTGTGTCAAAACAAAGTGAAGAATTTTTAAGAGTTAACCAATTAGACAATTCAATTAATGAAAAGATATCAGAAACACATCCTAATTCACTAAAGGAGAAAAAAAATTGATAATTCAGTTTAGTAGTTTAGTAATATAATTTTATTACAAGTCTTAGTAAAGTAGTAGCAAGAAAACTTTTTAGTTTAAAATTAATTTTGATGCCTAAAAATCCATAATAAAATACTACCACCATTGTACAAACAGACAATGCTAAGATAAGGAGGTAACCATTATGTCAAAATGTCTGCAAATAACATAGTTTGAGGAGACATGTCAATAATACCTGCACATGATTATGAAGCTATAAGCATTAGTGTGGACTCTGTCCCTCCATTAAAAGAGGTTTTCATGAGACAGGACATCAAAGCTGGTGACATACTAATCTGTTGTAACATGTCCTCATGTTGTCTAACTAGTAGAGTTCCTGTTTCTTTTAAAGAAGCTCATGTATTGTACAAATTGTGTATGCAATCTTTCCAGGAATATCTAAATGAGCAATAAATATCAGACCACACATAGATTTAAATGTTAAAGCAACTTCTTTAATATTCTATGATATGAGTAATATTTGACTGACCTTTATATAAAAGGTTGTTGTAGAGTGGAAGTTTAGGTTGTAATCTCTATAGTAATCTGCCTCATCAAGTTGTCCACCTGGAAATGTATGTACATTATCCTATAATTATAATAGAAACCAAGAAAAAATGTAACCAGTAATTGATATATTAAATAATAGTGCAGGATTGGTCTATCGAGCATATGAGTCTTTTTAAATCCATCAATATCTGTGCTAAGAATTCATTATAAATTGTACTCAAAAGTCTAATGGTCAAACCTAATTAAAATTGAATGTGAAATGATCTGTGGGGGATCAATTTTGGCTGCTAAAATGGTCTTCGGGAAGGTTACAGTGATTATGTAGTCTCTCTGATCTGTGTGGATCTCATCTAGTCTGTTGATATCTTGTAAAAGTAGTTGGAGACATAGAACGTTCTAACTCTATATTAGTAACAGTTTGAGGTAATTCATTGACTATTGCTAGCTCCCTAGCTTGGGCTTATTGAAGTTCACTTTGTAATAGTAACAGTCTTCCTTCATTGATTGATTGTTACTGTTATGTCATGTATATGTACATTTTGATCCTCATTCCTATAATCTCAGTCCCATATAGGAACACGGACATGTGTCTAGACATAATGTATGATCATGCCCTTTTGATATACTGTGTGTATATTGTTACCTACTTATTATTTCTATGTAATATAGTACAATCCTCTTTAATGGACAGTAAATCAGTTTTGGTTTCTATAGAGAGGGAGAGGAATTTAAAGATAAGATGTATACATACATAATAATAATTTATTATGTATGTATACATCTAAATTCTCTCATAATAAATTGAGAGAATAATGAGTTTTCATTCCTTAATGACTTTATTTGATTGATTTGAGAGAGAGAGGGGGGGAGAGGGAGGAGGAGGAGGAGAGAGAGAGAGAGAGAGAGAGAGAGAGAGAGAGAGAGAGAGAGAGAGAGAGAGAGAGAGAGAGAGAGATAAATATAGCCCTGACGTACAAAAAGACAATTCTTCCATTTTGAGGATATCCCTAGTAAATTATTGTCAATGATGAAATGGCACTTGGAAAGTTCAATCTTCCACTTCACTTCAGGGATTTCATCATGTTGTGCTTTTGTACAGGTATATTGTAGGTAATGGATAATTCATAATCACATGGATGTACTAATGTTTCACTACAGCACTAGAACTATAGTTCTTAATCATATATTTTATATATATTTTTACTTTAATCCCTTATTGATGTTTTTTTATTAATATAGCTACTAATCCATAGAACCCACCACTAGATAGACTTTTCTACTTCCTTCAGCTCACTTTGGAGTGTAGGCCTGCATATCCACATTAATGAAATAATTGAGGAATAGAAACAGGCCATAATAATGCTAAAGATGAGTCTTGATTAACACAATATTTGTACAGTTTAGTATAAAATGATATGACATACATGAATACAATGTGTATTATACATAGACTTTATACTTTGTGGTCTCATTTAAAAAATCATGTTTTCATATTAACATATTACATTAAATCAAAATTAAAATAAACTCTAAACTAAGAAAACAAAATACACGAGGTGATCTATAAATATGGATTTTACAGAAGGGCAATACATATTGTGAAAACTAACAAACAAACAACTCACCACTAGATAGACTCTTAAAAAATCTTGTTTTGATAGTATCATTTAAAAAAAAACTTGTTTTGATGCTAGCGCTAACAAATACATTTAAAATTAAAACTAAAATATAAACTCTAAACTAATAAACAGAATACACATATGTGCACAAAACAAAATATAAACAAAGTCACATGAGGTGAGCTGTAAATATAGACTTTACAAGAAGAACAATACGTATATTGTAAAAACAAACAAATAATGCATATTTAAATCATGAGTTGGTATTCAATCCTTGAAAATAATATACATTAGTAACAGCAAACATACAAAAAATTTTAATTTCGCCAAATTTGCCACCAACGTTTAATGGTCTCTTTTTCAGCTAACATCTTCTCAATTTCTTGCTCTTTCTTCATTTTTGTCATAATATCAGCCTGCTCTCTAATCTTTTGAAGATATTGAATGCGGTGCTGCCACCCTGGTTTCTTCTCATTTTTTTCTGACTCAATTAGTAGATATTCCACTTCAGTGAGTGGATTGGGTATTAAAGCTATATCACTAAGACGCTGGAGAGATTGACGAGCTTGTTGTATTTTACTTAATACCAATTGTGTAAGGTCACCCAGTTCATTTTGCATTTTCGAAACCTTAGCCTCGACATAAGCCTTTTTCAAAGTAGCCTCTTGGTAACGTTTTTTGAGATCTTGTGAAGTTCTAGTCTCTATCTCATCATAGAGCTCAAAATAATATGAATTACTAACATGATGTGTCCAGGGACAATGACCAGGACATACAGTACATTTTGCATCAGAGTGACCACCATTATCCATAACAGAACATTTACGTTTGTCTTCATCATTACTGCATGAACAATTATCATGGCAGGTATAATTACATCTTAGACAATTCATGACATATCTTCCGGTTCCTTTCATGTCTATCTTACGCTGTTTGGTAACTTTAATTTCGTAAGTGAAATTTTTATTGGCTATAATTTCTGATTCCCTTTGCTTTAAAATGACTTCTTCTTGTTGTAACTCATCCATTTTCGACAGAACCATGTTAATCTGAGGCTGTAGGGCACTAATAAGACATTCTAATTGCTGATGTTCCCTCAATACTTCACGTGTTAACTGTAGACTAACACTCCTTGCCTTCTCAAAATGGATGAAAAAATCAGTAAAACTTGCATAGCCCATGTCCCAGAACATCTGTGTAAATTTTCCTGTTTGTTGTGCAAACAAAACTGAATTGTTGAATGGAAAGAATGCACAGTATGGAATTTTAGCCGCTTTGACAGCTTCCAATACTTGAGGTTCAGGCCTGTCAGTAAATGTGGTCATTATAAAAACGTTGTTTTTTATGTCTTTACCAAAAATTCCTAAGGCAGAATCAAAGATGTATTGTTGAGTTATTGTAAGACGAGGCAATAAAGCTTGCAATTGAGTAACAAATCCAATTCCATGTAGTTGATCAATGTCATCCTTCCCTTGTGTAGAGAACAGATGTTTCACTTGTTCTATTATTTTTTTATCTCTTTCAATATCTCTTGTATCACCAAACCCTGGAGTATCGATAATGGTGAGATTATAAGGTACAGGAAATCCTTCCTGCCAATAGAAAGTATATGCTGTGATCCACTCAGTCTGACTGTGTGCTTGTGATCTCTTGCTTTCTCCATTCTCAGTCTTGCTCTTCTCATCTTCATCGACAATCAGTTTAAAACGAAAGTCATATGTATATTTAACATCCAACAAAAAGTTTGTCATTCCATTTATTAGTGTACTCTTACCAGCACCAGTGGCTCCCATGACCATTAAAACTTTGGTAGGTTTAGGAGGACAACTTTCGCAACCAAATGTGACCTTGGCAATTTTCTTTAATGGATCTTTCATGGTTGTTTTAGTTGATAATTTATAGATTGGTAATGAAGATTTTTCATCTGACTTTACACGTAATGTTTGACATTTTACAGCTAGTGGAAGTGATTTGGTTTCAATTATGTCACTGAGTTGGCTCTCTGGACTAAAACCAATGTCATATTCAGCTTGTAATTTAAATATATATTGAGTACTAGGTTGAAGATCATTGATCACAATATGAGTTTGGCTACCTAGAATTGTTTTCCTTTCCCAAACTCTTGCTTCATTATCCAATGTTTGGTAGAAGACACTGTAAGACTTAACGCTACTTTCTCCAGTCATAGGACCACACCATTTTATTTCAATGTTGTCCCAACTTGCTTTTACCACCATTGGTTTTTCCAGTGCTGAAGGGGGTTCAAATGGGCTGTAGACACCAGATTGATATGATACAAGAATGGCACATTTGTCATCAGGAATTGAAATATGACTAGTATCAGTGACAACAAACTTTATTTTTATGCTAGTAGCCTGGTTAGCATTGATAAAATCTGAAAAACATTTGATTTGGATCGTTGCATCTGCTATGATGTCTTTGTCATTGTACCATAGCTTTTTAAGCTCAATTTCTGGTGTGGGTTGTGAGTGTAAGTATGAAAACATCCTTTCTAGGTTAGGGTCTTTCCTTGCATTGATTTTGAATTCAAAGCTAAAAATAAAATCTAAAGTTTCATCTTTAATTATACCATTGAACTCTAGCTGATCAAAGGCAAAATAAAGGCCTATGAAAAATATTATAATTATTGTATCTATATAACAGTTGACTCACCTGGAACTTCATGTAGCTGTTTTAAATACTGTGAAAGCATACTAGCTTCTCTCTTCTTCTTCTCTAGCCAGGAAGTGAGTGCAAAAATATTTAAAGGGGATGCTTGCTGCTGTGTTATAAGTTTGTTTAAGTCTGCCTCTTCACATCTTCCTACTCTTATTTGTGGTATTAAGGCAGCTAGATCTTCAATAAACTTGGACTTGTGCTTTTTAATCAGTGATATAAAATCAGCTATTTGTTCTCGGATGCTAGGAAAATAGCTGTAAATATCACAATTCAATAGCTCTCTGCTATTCATGTTCAGGATATGAAAATTATCAAATAACTCCTCTATTTGTGTCACTAAAACAGACGTTACCCCTTGTACATGTTTAACTTGAACTGTTCTTTTATCAAGATTACTCAGAGGATGAAGCCAAGCTAATTTTGGGATTGAGCTAGTGGACAATACTTTTGGTAGTTGTTTGTAAACTTCAACAGCATCTCGAAATGAGGTAGGGGTTTCTGGTAGTACACAGTCACAATAAAACTTGCATCGAAGTTTTTCAATATGGCTTGTCTCATTGTCATTCTGCTCTTTTTCACCATTAGCAAAACTTGGAAGTCTCTTTATTAGTCTCTCCATTTCATTTTGCACATCATCAATGTTCTCCTCTTGAGATACCTCTCTCTCAAAGACAAAAAATGCTTCAGCTCCATATAATACTCCAATGACAATATGAGTAGCTATATCTTTAGTAACAACAGAATATTGAAATTGTGCAGGTCGTTTTGTCAAAAGATGTTCAAACTTTGTAGTGCATCTGTACCTTAGAGTAACTTGAGCTATATGCTGGGAAGATTTATGGTCATGAAGGTATTCAGCTGATTTAGAAACTTTAACAAGACCTCCAATAATGCTCAATTGTAGATCTGTACAAATACCTAATTGGGACATTTTATTGGATAACATGTCCTCTGAGAAGATCTCAAAGGTTGAGGTATCCTGTTTTTTGATATTACAAGGTTTCCATATAGCATCTATTGTAATTTCAGGAATAAGATGATCTTTGACAGAGTCATATAGCATTCCAAGTTGAAACTGACGTCCTAAGCACTGAGTTACTATTGATACCTCTTTTGGTAATGTACTAGGTGTGTCCTACAAGTCATTGTGAGATAGACCAAATGAACATTATGATAGTAACATAGCTAGCTTACTTTGACATATGTTTTATTTGCACGAGTCATTACATCAATTATTCTAGTTAACAAATCCACTTTTGTAGGACACAACAACTACATGATAATGATCCCATAAAAATGATTAAACTAGATATTATTATACCTTGTCAAAGCGATCAGTTATTATGGTCCTTAGTAGAAAAAACCAGTCTTCATGCACAAGTATATTGTTAAAATATGCTGTCTCAAGAATGTCATTCCAACTCTATAGCAACAATGTAAGTAGCTTTAAATATATTTATATTTGACACACCTTCAGTTCAACTTCAATTACTTGTTCATTTGGTTCGTCTCCATGTAAGTGTTCTATCCAACATTTTACATCACTGGTTAGTTTGTGGATATGTTCTTCCTTTGCTCTCCAACTCATCCAACTCAATTTATCCAATACAGTTAGAAACAGTTTGATTGAAGACAGAAATAACTCTAGTGTTAGTGTTGGCTCTAATGATGATGTCTTCTGGATCAAAGTATTCACATTATTATAACATAGTTGTTCTTCTTCAATGCAAATGTTTCTATGCAAGGACAAATGATCATTATAATGACAAAGATACTATAATAATTGTTTACCTGTCTCTTATTGAAACTGTAATGGTTTTTATAAGTCTCAGTAATTTCTGAATCTATATAATAAATTATTTGTTGAATTTAAATGGCATATAAAAAGCAATACTAACATCAGAACTGTTTAATTCTTGATTACATGGTCTAACAACAACCAATGAACATGTGTAAGGAGATACTTCTGGATAATATTGAAGACAAATTGGTAATTGATTCAATGATGAAAGAGTAACCCAAGCTCTTGCCATTAGCCAGTCAACAGCAAAATAATCTTTAATTAAATTATAAGATGTTTCAGCAAAGCTATACAGGAAAATTTTCACACACTTGCATTAATTGAATGACAAGTTAACCTGTTATCTTCCATAGCCATTTCACAAAAACTACTGATATCTAGTCCACAAAACAAAGTCCTCTTAATTTTTTGTTCTGTTATAGGAAGAGAAAATGGCTCAGAAGGCTTAAAGTCATCAAGAGTGATAATGTGAAGGAAGGGTAGAGTTTTCATCCACTCGTAATTCGGATTTGGCTGTTCTATTAATACAGTGCACATTAAGTGAACTGCTTTGACAAGAAACCTGTTAGTCCGAGAAAAACATAAGTTATGACAACCAATCTGAATAACCAACTGTACCTAAACTCAGGTAATAAATTTTTGATAAATCTGTAACACTCCATAAACTGTGTAACTGGTATAAAGAAAGCCCTTAGGATTATAATTATTTCTTCAATGTGATGTTCCATTCTAATTTCACTGATCAACAATGCATATGAAATCATAATACCAGTACAGAGTTTCTGCATGTCATTTGTACAATTCACCAAGGATGCCATGTTTTGAACATAGACCTGAATGTAATATAATTAAATACTACAAAAAAATTCAAAATTCAGTACCTTTTCAATCAGATCACTATCAAAAGAATCCTCTGTTCTTTCTTTAGGCAAACAATTTATTGTTTGCTTCAGACAATTAAATACAGTAGAAAACTGTTTTCCCTTAAGTAGAGCTTGAGCAATTGTAGATGGTTCAATGTCATTCCATTTTTCATTGATCCCAAATTCAAAGAAAGTTGATAAAGCACTTTTGGTTTCAATACAGTGTGTATCATTGGCAGGTTGCTCAATAAGAAAATCAAACTGCTTTTGCTGAGCACCTTATTCAAAAAAGTAAAAAATTAATGAATTCCAGCTATTTTATATTTACTTTGCTTTATTCCAATGACCCTCCATTCATAAGTGTTTAATGCAAGACTTTCAAACTTTGGCCCCTTCCAGTGACTATAGAAGATGGCATATTTATAACGAAAGTATTTATTTTGCCACAAAAAATCATCTGGAATAGGCAGACTGCAATACATTACTAAACTGTTTGAATCTGAACTCTGAAAAATGCTGAAATTGAAAACGACAATGGTATCCATTAATGTTTGCTACAATAGAAACATATACCTTTCAAATTTTCCAAAGAAAACATTTCCATTGCAAATTTCTTTTGAAAGTATAGAGAGTGATAAGCTCTGATGAGGCTTTATATTCCAATAACTAAGATTTACTGTAACATAAAAGATTACCCTAGAGCAATCTTTTGTAGAGACATTAGGAGGAGACCTGGTTAAACAAAATTTATGCTGAGAGTATTAAAAAATGAACTAACCATTTAGTGTGCAGTTTATGAAAAAAATATTTAACAAGCATGTCATCACTGTTAACATCAGCTTGAAATGACTTCTTACTTGATATGTTACTATGATTGTTTACAAGTTGATCAGCAGGTAGAACTTCAAAATCTTCCAAGCATGAATTTTCTAATAATGATGCTACCATATTTATGATAGTAAATTGAAATTTAAGTAATATATCATCTTACATTCTGGAATGACTTCCTCTTGTTCATGTTCTAATGTAATTATTTCTCCTTCAATTTCTTTTTTCTCTCCAATACTTTTACATGTTACAAGACATTTCCGTAAGCTCTGTATTTCCTTTTCCAATTTATCATGTTCATCTTTCAGAAACTTCTATACATAATAATCATTATAACAACAAAATAAAAACAACATTATGAAAAAACTTACGTAATACTTTTTAGAATCCTTCAATTTCAATCTATATGCCTCCTGCTGACGTAAAATTTTACTTTGCAATAGAAAATTTTCTTTTTCCAATTCTTGGCGACACTTTTTATTTTCTGCAATTTCATAGTTTTTCTTTTCCAACTCTGCTGTAATGTCATTTTTTTTCTTGTTATTCTGTTCAATCAGGGATTGTAGCTCTTGATTTCTTTTAGTTAAGTCTTTAATTTTAATTTTAGCTTCTTCTATAATTTCTTGAAGAATGTTGCAGCTTTCATCATCTTTAGCCACTTTCAATTGCCTAATAGCCCATATTTTTAACTTCTCTTCTTTAGCCAATTTGCTAGCAACAGCAGTATGTTCATTTTCACTGCTGTTTATCTCTGCATCAACTCTTTTCATAACAGACCACAATGATTCAATAGCAAGGTGCAAGTCCAAACTTTCATGATCAACTTTGTCAATTTTCTGAATAACATGGTATTGCTCTTCAGAAAAATGATGTAATATTTCTTCTCTACATCTCTTCTGGGTTCTTGATCTCTAGAAATATAGAAAACATTGTGAAAAAAAATGTAATAGCATTACATACAGCAAAATGATCACTAGCTAGCTCTCCAGTAGGAAATAATGAAAGATACTGGCATCCTATAAAAGAAAATGACAAAGCTTGCACATAATTATAACAATAATAAAGTTACCATATTTCAAAGCAATTTTTTTTGCAAGAGGCTGATATCCATTTTTTTGAAGAGCTTCAATAATCGATGTCCAAGTTTGATCAGGATGCCTTATAAGCCATTCTATAAGCATATCATGAAGATACTGCTGTGGAGGAATATTTTTATTCTCAATAGATCGTAAAACATGAGGTTTCATTTTTAAATGAATACCTAATCCAAACCAATCTGAGGACACCTCTTCTAATTCACATGCTATCTTACTCAGATCTTTCACTAATTAAAATATAACAATTTTAACAGATTCATAATTCTGCACTTACTTGTTAAATGTATTGCCTTAATGCCTTTCTTTTGGAAGCTTTCCAAAAAATTACAAATCATTCCTTCAGTGAAGATCTGTACACACTCTTCCCAATTAGATTGAAGAACTTCACGAAATAGCAGCTCATGTTTCTCAATATTTGGAGTGACTAAGTACAGCTCTGTAGATAGGTTTAATGGTTGCCATTCAGTTTGAGTAGATATGACATTACATAAATGATGTTGAAATGTTTTATTTGATAAAGACTGCATCAAAACTCCAACTTGACCTGGACTTAAAAAATGAAGTTGAAACACAGGTGTCTTGTCAGATCCACATAATAAAATAGTCACATCATAGACACCATTTTCCTTAGCCACCTCAAGAAGACATGCTCTTAGAGTACTAACAGGCAATGGTAAGTTTTCTCCATTGTAATCTATAACTAAATCTTTATTAATTTCTTTAAGTTCAATTTCTGCGTCAATAGGTGTAATTGCAAGCCAAAATGAACTTTCATAAATTGATGTATGAATATTAAAAGATGTTTCTAAAAAGAAAGCAAAATTATAATTGTAAAAGTAATCTATAATAAAGATTTTATCAAGATTTATCATCATGTTCATTTGAGCAACAATATAATGTAAAACAATTGAAATGGATATATACCCATATACTGTATATATAAATACCAAAATAATGATGCATAATTAACATATCTCCCTACACACACACATTTATAATAAGATTCATAGCCTACATATGGAGTGTTCTGTTTATTAGTATTGTGGTAGTGATGCCTATGTAGGGATGGTTCAAATTATCCATTGAAATGTATTAGCAGAAATCAATGAATAATTCAGATAAAACACGTTAGAATCTCTCAATACATGGCAGCTTTTGTTTTTATAGTAATGCCCAAATAATGAGTGATTTACAATGTTTCTGAGAATCACAACAAAATACTACTGATTTTGTTTCTCCTTTTGCTTTTGTAGCCAACAATAACTCAGTCACTGATGAAAGGTTTGCCACCATTTTCTCAGACATAACACAAGATGAACTATGTGCTTTTGGTCTCACATTTTGAGTGTTTTAGAATGAACATAGTGATTTCAGCAGTGAGTATTTAATTTGTCTCTCAAATTTATGTCATTTTCACATGACATCATCAATGTGTATGTATTTATTTAACGAATATTGAAATATACAGTATAGTGTCTGGCACTAAGTATAGATGTGTTGATGTTCACCTTAAAAGAACTAATTAATAATTTCTATATTAGTATGTTGTAAAGTTGCAAGCTTATACACATTCATGATTATAAATAAGTAAAAATAAAGTGATTACTGCCTGCACGTGTTAGCTATAAAATATTGTATATCTGCTTTTCTTCGTTTTATTATATTATTGTATGCGACTTTCAAAAGTTATCAATAAAAAGCGACTAATAAGAATAATTAACTCACATACAGTAACCACCGACACACATAGCAATCAAATTAATATCATTAATTTTACCGTGAGTGTTACAATTGAGTGGAACTGATCGAAGCTTTTGAGTCTTTTATGCCTTTGAGCAGATCCATAGCTTCTACCAACTCATCAGTCTTCAAAGTAACAATAATCCAGTCCCTTACAGCAACAGAAATACTATCAAAGTAATGTTAGCACAATTTTTAAAATTATAATTTGTTCTTGTTACAAAATCACTCTTTTGAGTATACGTATTAAGTTCCGGTTGATGTTTTGAGAAAAAATTCTATGGTCATTTGGTTTTACTTGAGTTGTTTGTTGTCTTCAAAATATTTGTTGTCCTTGAGCTAAAGAGATTACTTCAAGTACCTTATTTTAAGTACCTTACCAAGTACTTCATTTCAGACACATTAAATTACAAGATAAGTGAAAGTACACCTAAAAACCAACGAATACATACTTATACTATGAGTGCTTTAGTTTGGGCATGACTGAGATTGAAGCTTCTGAGTCTGTTACTTGAGAAATGTCTTTAAGGAGATCCATAGTTTTGCCAAATCTTCAGTATTTAAAATAAGCAATAATCTAGTCCCTTATAGGAACAGCAGTACTATCAAAATAATCTTAGAACGGTTTTCATAATTATATTCTTGTGCTGAAATGTTTTTTTATTATTTGTATATTATGACTTCCTAAACCTTAAACTCCTAAGCAATGAAATGTTTTAGAAAGTACTTCTGAAATAAAATTCATATTACACTTACATGTGAATGATGCAATGGATTTCATACATGACGCAACAATGGATAATATACTCTTCAGATTATTAATCACTGTTGGTATTTGGACATTGTACACACATTAAACAAACCAATGCGAATGGAATATCATACAGTATGTAAGTATAATTCAGTTATAACACTCTTAAGAATACCTAACATACAAAGTGTAACATACAAAGTGTGCTAAGCAAAAATCATTGCAATTAAGGCTAATCTGAAGGTGGATTGTGGAACCACACAAACAAAAAATGAAAATTCTCATACCTTTTAAAGAATTATTTGGTGGCTTCTCTTGTACTTGATGGTTTTGTAATCTGGCCATTTCCAACTCTATAAATAATGTATCAATTATTATACTTTATAGGTTATTCACAGGTATAGCATAGATGGTCTATATGTTATCAATTGTTGCTCAGCTTGGGGTAAAATTCACACTTGATGTTATAACATTCATATACTGTTATACACATATGCATATTCATAAATTATATTCATATATCCTATAAGCAACAGTACATAAATATTGTCCCTTATTCAGAATAGATCAAGAAGGCTAGATCTATTTATGTTGTGAAACAACAAGAGCTCCATAAAGGCATCCAAACATCATCAACCACAAGTAGAATTAACAAGCATAAGACATCTACTGTAAAATATATTGTATCTGGGTCTTATTGAAATGCCAATAGTCTCATCACCCACTAATTAGATTCACATTGAAACATTTTGGCTAGCTCAAAGTTTTCAATTATACAAACTTACTTATATCAATAGCAATTTCTTTCAGTGCGTCATCATCTTCCATGACTAAAATTAAATTGTATATAAATTGGGTACAATCCAGAGACTGAGAAGCTTTTTGCATTAGACCATTTAAGAGTATACTAGCTGCAGCCTCATCCACATGAAGGTTAGATGCTTCCTTAAAGTTGTCATAATATTCTCGTGAGATAAGTTCTTGATCATAAAAAACTTGAGCTACTTTAGAAGAGTCAGAAATAGCTTGTAATAAACGTTTCCAATGCTTTTCAATAATGTCTATAGAATAGAGAAAAATAAGTATGATATTGTAAATTATTTGATCAATAGTGAGCATGCAAACCGTGCGTTTATTTTTCAAAAAGGCAACATTAAGCATCCAGCAGAACCATGTGTATTGAACTGATGCAAATTTCTTAATATTATTTCAAACATATAACCACTTCACTGCTGAACGCCTTAACATGTGACCACTATAATCTGATAGTGTATCCTTAGCGTCTACTAGCAGTATTTAATTTCATCACAATATTTTTTGTGGATGACCCACGTACAATGTATATAGCTTGTTTGTGTACTAGCTACATTTCCTTTCCCAATCTATCTATTATAGACTCTAATTATACCCAGTATAGTTGTTACTCTCAATGTTTCACTCTATTTTGTATCACTTATCACATTCATTGATCACCATATTGTTATCATGGCATTATAAAGTTACTACTACTACTACTACTACTAAATTTGGCAATGCAAAAAGACAAAGAGCAGAATGTGAAATTATTAAATGTGTGAATGCTTGCTTATAAAACATCTAGAGCAGTGCAAAAGTGAATGAGACCATAAAATAATTAAAAATTAGAAGGTACTTTGTATTATGCAGAAATTATTTATCAATACAAATGCTAAAGTTTACTTTTTCTCAATTAGGACAGCCAAAAAAGACTAAGAGATCAAACCAGCACTCATCAATATAGTAATCTATCAGGAAATATTTATTGCGCGAAATGGGGACATAAAGCAATGCACTATGATGAGGTCAAATTATAAATGGGAGATCTGAATTATAAATAAGAGATCTAAATTATTTGTTAAAATTGAGTACACAACAGTTCATCGCTTTTTGTCCCATTTGTCACCCCATAATTACAATTGCAGCGACGGGCAGCATCGCCAGCGTGCTTGTTTCGTTCCTTTGCTTAAGTAGCTAGCCTCGAGAAACTAGCAACACGCATGATTTACTTACTACTGAACTCCACTTCTTGATGTACAGCTTTACAGGTTATTCTCTCAGTAGACATCAACAGCCTCCTCTCCATACTGCTCAAGTAATAGGGCGTGACTATTACTAAGTTAGTATATGCATAGATAGTATAGACTACCGGATGTAGCCTACGTATCTATTGTATATGGGCGTAAATATTACTAGTGTGTGGGCGGTGGATATTTTCCCTCCCTAGTGGAACAGTCACTCACTTTTGTGCCTAAAACGGGATCTTTTATTTCATAATTTTTTAAAATTCATCACTTATTTCCAACTGTTAACTGTGACCAGCTAATGAGACATACACCTGCTGCCAGCTGAAGGCTATTGAAAGGTTATTATTGTAATTGAGGGTTTCATGATAATGTTAAACCCTAAGGAACGGATGAGTTTCTATTATATTAGATGGAAGTCAACAAATAACAACAAATAGTTAACTAATATCAGATTAATGTTTTAAAAAACCATGAACCCAGTAGCCCAGCCAGTAATTCATTCCACTGAATGAAATGAACGTTCTATAAGGGGTATGCATATACATGTGTAACTGCATGATGGTTATCCATTCCTGGCAATTGGAATCATGACTTCAAATTAATCAGGAGCAGTCCTATTATATATTACAAAAACAGACTACATAAAATCACAGAAGGCATTCCATAACCTTTAAAGATTATTAATAATGTGGCATGTACACTAGCAGTATGAAAATAAAGAGATAACTTGTAATAACTTGACCTATTAAATTTAGTAATAAAACAAATTTAAGCCTATTATTAGCAACAATTGTACTTCCACTACTTGAGCACATTCAATACTATAGAGTCATTTTCTCTAAAATTGCCACCAACTTTTGACCTTCTCCTTTTTGGATAATGTTTTTAATGTCTTGCTTTGTCTTCATTTTGTCATGAATTCAACCTCTTCTCTAACCTACTGAAAAAAAGGAATGCTTTGTTTCCATCCTGTATTCTTCTCACTTTTAATTTTCTGACTCAATTAGTCAATCAACGTATTCCACTTCAGTGAGTGGGTTGGGTTTAAAAGCTATTTCATTTAAAAGTTGGAAACATTGACGAGCTCGTTGTATTTTGTTAAACACTAATTGTGTGAGTTGACCCAATTCTGCTTGCATTTTAAAAACATACTTTCTGTATTACCCTAGTGCACATGGTTTACACAATAATGTGCTAATTTATAATTTTGTAAGTTAATAGATGATTATGTTCTCCAAAATAATATGCTTTAGCCTTACCTGGTCTTTGTAAGTCAGCAGTTGAACCTTGGCCATTCGTAGAATAGTTAGAGTATACGGAGGCATACAAAAACATTCCAAAATTTTGTATAGAAATAAAATCCAAAGAAAGTATGTAGCTCCGTATACTTTCCAACAACTGTTAGGTGAATTTGATTATAAAAAAAATCAGGTTGTAATCTCTATAGTAATCTGCCTCATCAAGTTGTCCACCTGGAAATGTATGTACATTAGCCTATAATTATAATAGAAACCAAGAAAAAATGTAACCAGTAATTAATATATTAAATAATGGTGCAAGATTGGTCCATCGAGCATATGAGTCTTTTAAATCGATCAATATCTGTGCCAAGAAAATGTTTTTCATTATAAATTGTACTCAAAAGTCTAATGGTCAAACCTAATTAAAATTGAATGTGAAATGATCTGTGGGGGATCAATTTTGGCTGCTAAAAATGGTCTTTGTGAAGGTTACAGTGATTATGTAGTCTCTCTGATCATTCTCTCTGATCTGTGTGGATCTCATCTAGTTTGTTGATATCTTGTAAAAGTAGTTGGAGACAAAGAATGTTCTAACTCTATACTAGTAACAGCTTGAGATAATTCATTAGCTATTGCTAGCTCCCTAGCTTGGGCTTATTGAAGTTCACTTTGTAATAGTAACAGTCTTCCTTCATTGATTGATTGTTACTGTTATGTCATGTATATGTAAGTTTTGATCCTCATTCCTATAATCTCAGTCCCATATAGGAACATGGACATGTGTCTAGGTGTAACATATGATCATGCCCTTTTGATATACTGTGTGTTTATTGTAACCTACCTATTATTTCTCTGTAATATAGTACAATCCTCTTTAACGGACAGTAAATCAGTTTTGGCTTCTATAGAGAGAGAGAGAGAGAGAGAGAGAGAGAGAGAGAGAGAGAGAGAGAGAGAGAGAGAGAGAGAGAGAGAGAGAGAGAGATAAATTGTTCCTATGATAATAATTATATATATATATATATATATAGATAGATAGATAAGATAGATAGATAGATACAAACCTTTCAAATTCTTGTAATGACTTATGTTCATTTAATTAACAATAGATACTGTCTGAGGAGTTTTGGAGCTATAATATTTGTATTTAGTACTAGAAAGGACACTACTTTATCCCTATTATTTACACATACATATACTTAAGAGAATCTTAGGGCAGTTACTTATGGTGCATAGCTTCTTTGCATATGTGTGCTCATATTCTTGGTTTAATGTTCTTGTTTCATATCTCTTAGTTAATTATTGTTCACACTGTCTAGTAATCCTAAAAGATACTCTTAACTTTCTTTCTTTTAACTTCAGACAAACTTTGATGCAAATGTTGTCTACAATAGCAATAATAGTAACATAGTCAATGACTTTCCTTATTAATTAAATCTTACTTTCTCATTGATTTGTTTAATCCTGATGTTTTGCTAAAGTAGTTAGGACTTTGCAATCACTACTTCACAAGAAATGAAATTGAAAGTTGTCAAGCAATCATTCTATTACATTTCACTTTCAATGTCTTTTGGTGTGACATGTATGCATCCCTAAGCAAGGACATGTACCCACTATCTTCATAGAATACAGATGTAAATGAGTTTGCTGTTAAAATACGTGTGGGTAACACCACATCCTATACTGATATACTCAGAACTAGTAGTCTTGGAATACGGTTTGCAGCATTGTTCTCCATTTTTATGAAACGGTATCACATATAATTATGATACCATCAATTGCACAAAATACAGAGCTGGTCATACAAGTGTGTTTCTTATTGTGTGATAAACAAAAATATTTGTATTATTAGCCTTATAAATAATAAGAAAAATATTGTTCAGTTAGCTTGTAGCAGGTGACATAGTTATTACTATATAGTAATAGAGTTACTTTAGTATCTTAATTTGTAATATCCTCTTCTGACTATTGTACATCAATCACCATCTTTAACACCTCTAGTGCCATTTCACCAGCATCTACTGGAGCCTAACAATAAGAAACATTAGTGTACAATGTATCAGTCAATAAAGTAGTAGTGCCTCAGTAACATCAACCTACCATGTGTCCTGATTTTAGTATCCAATAAAAGTACAAGTTATTATAATGTTGTATAAAGGCTCCAGTATCCTCAGTTCTTTTTCCTGACGGAGGATACAGAGGTAGACGTGGTGCAGACAGAAATGAACTCAAATTAGACCACTGGAGTTTCTTAATCCATTCAAGTGTTCCTATATAAAGTGACATTAACTAGGTAAATAGGTGTGTGTCACTTACCCATAGTATCAACAATAAGATCTAATTGTCCGCTGTATAATACCACTTTAGTACCAGAACTCAGAAGAGTATCAACTAAACAATAAAATCAATATTAATGTCAATACAAATGATAGCATTATTTCTAAAACACAAACAGCAAGAACGTGTGCAAAATAAAGTATAATACAGAGAGAGAAATATGCAGGAATACTAACCGTCATGTATCACATCTTTCATGAAGTCTTCACGTTGTGCAAACATAACAGCTCCAGATTGACCTATAATGACAGAGGATTTACAATATACAAAACAATTATAAGTAACCTCCCCAAGTAACATTCTTAGGTATGTTTAATTTCTTCTTTATTGCTCCATTCATTAGTGCATTAAGATCGCCTTGTTGAAATATACCGACATGTCTGAAATACATCTTGTCCAGTTCATTTTCATTAACTATCTCTTCATTGTTACCATTGTGTCGAAGGATATTATAAAAACTAACATTATCTGTTAGCTAAAGAAAAAAACGAGCAGTAATTAAAGTTTAAGTAATCAATTTATTGTAACAAACTAAATCCATTCTAAATATAATCAAATATGACTTTATTTGTGAAAAGGGACCACTTCTATCAAACTATTAAAAACATTTGCATGTATGTAATCAATTTTTAAAAATAAAATGTTTACTAACTTTTGCATTTCAAGTTATCTATTGTTTTAAACTGAGATATAATTTAGTAAAAATCCATTGATAAGTGTATGGCCGTGTACACAACAACCGCATTCTTTTGAGATGTTTTAACAGAAGTGATCCCTTCTCACAAATCAGCTCACAAATACTTACATTTTCTACTACATCTTCCATCTGTCCCCATATTATAGTAGAGACTGTACCTTGACCTGATACTAATGCAGCTTCAGCTTTGTCTGCTAATGTATTGAGTTGTTTTAATCCTTCACTGTTAATCAAAGACTATCAAGAGAAGAAGAAATATAAAATAAAAGACACAAACAAGACATGTCAGAGACGGAGTTATTGTGACAATAGTGTATCTACTTACAGTTGCATAGAGATAAGGACCCCACGTTTTTACTGAATCTGTAGAATAAACAGTACGATATGTTTAGCATACATTCTGTATAGTTTGGATTGGAACTAGACATACATTATGTCTATCTGTTTTATGCAGTATTTATATGTAAATCTGTCTAGTTTGTGGAAAGAAGTCCAAATTATCAATTTAGCTTTTGTGTCATTCAATAATGAAACTACGACAATACCATCTTGTTTCAATAACTGACCTATTGGTGATATCCAACTATCTCCTAATGTAACACCTTGAAAGTTAGTGCTGATTTGTCCAGACTTTATGGCCTAAATAACATCACACATATCACTATATCATACTAGAGTATCTAACACTCACAGCATTTATAGCAACACCAAATGCAGCTGTCATTTTACCACCATATGACTCACTGAACACGTAAAATGGAAGCCTCTTTAACAATAAAATAACATTTACACACAAACTTAATGAAACTGATGTGTTTACTTTAAATATTTGATATTTGTTTAAGAAGGCTATTAATAACGTAACAAGATCATCAGCTATTCCAGTAACGTTGGTAGTCAAGTCTTTAGTATCATCCACATAACTATATCCAGTACCAACAGGATTATCAACAAATAGTATATTAGCAGCTTGAACCTGTCATACAACAGTACACCAGTTACATATATATCACATAGTCAATACATTATATTCACACTGTTGGAGTTAAAGGAATTGTACCAGGTCTAATAGTAGCACCACAAATGCATATCTATTCTAATAATATCCTTATTAAGTAAAAGGGCTGCACCAGTAGTTATCCAATGTTACTATTTATGTCCTTTACACCACAGTATAATTCCTTTAAGAGATGTGAAGAATCTACTAAGTCAATGTTAAGTATAATTATATGATCAAGACAATATAAACTATAACTTTAGTTGTGAGAATAAAAATATATTATAACTTTGCATTATTGTAATTAGAATGGACCATCATCTCTATTTTTAGCTGGTCAAAAAAATTTGAAATGTACTTATCAATTTTATGGCTCAAACTAACCCAAGTTGTATTTCGAGGAGTAAGATTTACATCTAATGGTCCAATCTCTACAAAGTTACCAAAACCAGTAGATGATGCTCCAGGTCCACCCTATAATAATTAAAAACACAAGATATGGTTAATTTGTTTGACTACAAGGAATACAAGCTAACCTGTAACCACATAACAAGAGGTTTAGTATCTCTCAATGGATCAGTACATCCATACAACCACCAAAACATATGGGCTCCTGGACGTACATCAACATAACCCCAGTCCTCATCAGGAATAGTTGACAAAGGAGTACCTCTTGCTGATATGCAGAGCAAAAGGATAATCAGCACCGCCAAAAAAGCCATGACAGAACCATGTGAACGACTGAACGAGGGTGTGGTCATTATTGGTTGCTATGGTATCCTTCTGGCTCATATAAACAAATCAGTAGAGATTAGAGAGAGAAACAATGCCTCTCTTTTCGAGATCAACCTTCCGATCTGGCAAGAAACCTACCAAAAGAAAGTCAGCCTCTCTTGGCAATATTTCCTCCCTTGATGAAACCACCTACTCTGCTAATGATCTTAAATTAGAAGCTGGTCCACTAACTATGAGACTGGGAGGACATGAACTAAACTTTGAGAAAGGACAATGGATGATAAGTAATAAAGAGCATTACATATACCTATCCACCAAATTTTATAATAAGTAGACTACATTGCCTGTAATCTACTTCAGAATGACAGGGAGAACAATATGGCTTATTCCCACATGAAAATCTTATATTGTGTCACCATTATACTCACCAAACATTAATAGTGAATAATAATTTATTCCCATTGCAGTAAACAAAACACTTGTTTATTGTAAAAAAATGATGACTTATTATATTATGGAATGTATCCAGTTAATAACTGCACAATACACATTTAATATTGTTACATTATAGTAATAGTAATATACCAATATATATCATTTTGATATAGCATCCAAAGAAGGTGGTGTTACAATAGGACCAAGAGAATACCATCAGCTTCTAAAAGAACACACACAGCTACAGGAGGAAAACAACTTGCTCAAATATAAGATTGAACTATTATTGGATATGTTAGCATCCAGTAATGCTGATAATTTTGTTCTACAAAAAGAGCTTGAGACATCAAAGAAGGCACCATCCAAAAAGCATTCGAAGAAGACGGATAAAAACTAAGATCTCATAAATTTATGAATGTAATAATTATTTCAGTCATAAACAAAACTGACTTTTTTATTTACAATAAATAACTGATTCCGATTTTTAATACATCGGTGAATATAATGCAATGAAGATGAGTCAGTGAGGACTTTTTTATTTTAGAAATCCAGGAGCTGAAAACATAACAAAACATGTTATGTACTGTGTTTTTATTAGAGATAACTGACTAATTGTGGTAATATTTTCTCAAAATGCTGTAACTCAACAGTAGGAGAGTCTTCAATCTATATTAAACATTGTCATGATAGTACAATATTTAGAATGTGTGACGTACCTTGGCTTGTTCTAATGTTCTGTATACTGTCTCTATTTATCAGCATATTGTAGGAAAAAATTTCATATGACTTTATAATAATAGCATACCCATAATAAAAACGTGGATGTATTTTCTGATTAGTTTCAATGCATCACTATTTACTAAAAAATAAGGGAAAAAATTATGCTCAGTACACTGAGTCAAAAATCAAAAATAAATAATAACTCACCTTTTGTTTTAGAGTCAGAGAAACTTGTTTTTAATATTTGAAGAATAGTCTCCTACAGAATAAAGAGAAATAAATACTTTGATTGTAAATTAATACAATGATCTGTTAGCCTGTGTATGACCTGTCTTAATAAAATATCCTTTTCCATTCTGCAACTTCTCATTATATTAAGCCACACCCACAATAATTATATTAGGCGCGGTCAAACTACATCACGTGATATCTACCTCCTCAACGTGTGTGATACTTTTTGTGAATTTTATTTTGCTGTCAGAAGATGGGGAGAAAGAAGAGGAAGAATGTTAAGCCATGGTGTTGGTATCCTAATAGAATAAAGTATTTTAACTTAAAATTGAGCCTCATCAATCTAAGTGAGGGGCTTTAATTGGAATTCTCATATCACCTTAACTCTATAATTAGGTATTGTAATAGAGAATTTGATGACGAGAAGGTTCTTATAGGTCATCAAAAGGCGAAACACTTTAAGTGTCACATATGTCACAAGAAACTCTACACAGCACCTGGTCTAGCTATCCACTGTTCACAAGTTCACAAGGAGACCATTACCAAGGTACCAAATGCATTGTTGGAAAGAAGTATATTGGACTTTGAGATATACGGCATGGAAGGTGTTCCAGAGGAAGCAAAAAGGATGAGAGAACTCGAAAAACATGGTAGGTTAATAGAATATAACGCTATGTGTTTTTCCCTACAAAAAAAAAACATCGCACAATAGTCTCGTATCATTATTAAGGTATGTTGTTAATGTACGGCAGCTAATACTGTTGTTAGTACTTATTGAAGTACTGGTTGTGTTGTAGTTATTGTTGTATTTAAAGCATATGGAGTAGAATCATATTGTTTAGCTGTGATCTTAGATACTTATGACGTGATGAGATTCACGAGTCCCTTCTTTTGGTGTTATGAATTAAAGGATTAAAGGTCAGATTGTGTAGTGGAAACAAATACAGACTCTTTCCTGAAGGAAATGTGTCGTTAATATATCTCAATTGTCTCATTTTATCAAATTATTGGACACATTTCTTGATGGTTGTTGGTGCTCTTCCTGTGTTCAAAAATTATGTCTTGGGAGATTTGAATGATGGTTAGTATTTTTATTGACCAGGAGAGCACCATGTGATCTGTAGTAGATTGTTTTATGTTGTTTCTCTCCTCAGTATAATTCCCCTCGAAAACAGGAAAGTGATTTATATTAAATATTGTTAAAAACTGGAATATATAATGTAATTTATATAATTGTGATATTGTGTGCAGTGAATTCTCTGGTTTGTTCTTACCTTCTTGGCTGGAGAGCTGTCGACAACTCAATAACATTTAAAAGGCCAGAAATTTATAATGATAGCCTCATTATATAACATACACCTTTAAAAATACTAAGTGATAATAACTTCGTGTTATTTTAAAATCTAATTTTTTGTTTATGTGTGACATTACAAATTATTTTTATACCTATAGGTACTGTGAGTGACTCAGATGGTCCTGACACTAAACGTCCTAAAGTGGACACTCCCTCATCTTCTTCAGAAGGACTCTTTCCAGCAGCTGGTATGGTGCCTGCATTCCCGCCAGTCTTAATGCCAGGTATGCCACCAATACTACCAGGTATTGTCCCTCCACCAGGTAAGCCCCTATAATAATCAGGTAACACTACATTGTTATTATTGCTTTTAGGTATGATGCCTCCAATGATGCCGCCAGCCACTGGGTAAGATAAGACACGTGTAATGATTACAATAATGACATAATTATTATATTATAGTGGCATTGGACCTCAACCAGTAACTTTTACACAACCACCTCAACGCCCTTTGTTTCCCAGTGCTGTTCAGGTACTTATCCTATTTGTTAATATGATGTTATTGTTCTTATTATTTTAGCCTATTGCTAGTAGCCAAACTCATGTTAAGGAAGGAGACTCTTCAGCTACTAATGCAACAGCTCTTCCTCCTAGAAATGCTCCATTAGTTGTTCCATTATCAGAGAATAGTTTATTAATGCATCCTAAAGAAGATTTGTCTATGGTAAGCAAATTAATATTAATATTACTAGGATAGTAATGAGTAACATTATTAAGCAAAAATTACAGTAACCTTGACAAGTCACTTTAAATAGATTCAGGATATGAACTGCTTAATAAAATATTATTTTGCCAAAGGTTCAATATTTCAGACGACTATTTCATTAATGGCTACATAGTAAAATATAGATGCTAAAAGCACCTCCCAGTTTGCTTTGATATCATATGTCCTTTGGAGGCTTGGACTGAGATCAAAGTAACCTTCACGATATAGTTGTCCACAATTTTGGGAAAATATTTTTTGGGATGAAGTATATCCTGAATTTTACTACTATAATGAACTTATCCAAATGTTCAGGACCTTTCTTAACTTTAATTGCTACTTGTAATCCATACAGTCTGTGGTAATTAATAGATGACAAAAGTTCTGGTATATCTCTAATGCCTAATGAGAGAAATCCATGCACTCTATGGTAACACATACATGTCAAAATTATGATTTAGTAGTCAAAGGATAGTGTGTATTAAAATTACCACATCTACCTAGTCCTAGTAACAATCTCTATCCTCTATGCACAAGGAAGTACTATTTATTCAATATAATCACACCATTAGTATATAGATAATTACTTCTCTTTATAGGAAGAGATAAGAGCTCAACGTAAGCAATATTCTGGTGTTCTACCACCAGTCCCTCCTTCCTCTCTTCCTGGTCCACCTATTTTACGTCCAGGGATGTCTCCTGGAGCTGTCATGAACATTACCTCAGGTCCCATGCCAGTAATTAGACCTGGTATGGGACCTCCTGACATGGGTATTAGACCTCCTATGTTATAACATCCTCTATAAAAACTTGAACATATTCTTGTTATAATTAATTGGTATGCAATTATTTCAAAGAACACACTCACTACTACCAAACAGTTCAAAATTAGCACCAAAATTATAAAATAAAATTTAAAATTTTTTTGCAGCAAGGTATATATACTACTAAAATTTAATTTGTATATAGTTGTATAAAAAATACATTTGCATTGAGAGAGTACTAGAGGTAAGCAATTCATTTCACTAAGTTTTAGGTGACATTAGTACACACCATGATACACAGCTTGTTACTGATGATAATCTTTTAGTTCCTTATATTTCTTGTAAACATCATTCCTAGCAAGATATTCTCTTACAGTATCGGCAATACGAGGTTTATTGACTGGTGGAGTTTCTAGTACATCAAGAAGGGTCTCCCATGTAACAGGACGGGTTCGCATGTCAATCCACTTTTGTAATGTGTCGGAAAGTTTTGAGGCATCAGGTCGAGGATTATATTGTAAGCTTTGTAACTCGCCAAATGGAACTTCAAGAGACTCTCCTATGCTTCTCCAATCATATGCAATTTCTGATAAGACAGATGTCAAATCTTTCATTGTTGGAGATTTTTTAAGGATTTCACGAATGTTGTTTGCTAATGTGGTGGGAAAAAGGGACTTTAATGACTATACCTTCTCTAAACATAACTGGTCCTTAGCATGCATAACATTTTATACTGACTGGTCGATATTAATGCAGCATTTACTGCTACACAATACTATATTACACTTTGTATTAGTCTACAAGAAAATCAATGTTGGTACAACTCACCCATCACCGTCTGTATCAAGGAAATATCCACTGTACTATGTTAAGTAAATTTTATGACGCATGGGCGTGGTGACTGTGGCCTGTCAACTAAAATCATAGATAGTATAGACCATAGTCTCT
The DNA here is from genome assembly GCA_963693285.1 of Xestospongia muta. NCBI lineage: Eukaryota > Metazoa > Porifera > Demospongiae > Haplosclerida > Petrosiidae > Xestospongia > Xestospongia muta. The sequence goes on from OY848926.1 coordinate 4,355,392, forward strand.
CGCGTAGAAAGCACCTCTGTTTTATTTAAGGAAGAGGTTGGTTACTCGAGAGAACTAAAATCACAGATTATTCGTACATTTATTTTTCAATTCACCTTTATATTTCATGAAGACATTTTTGTTCACAAGAAAATCTTGAATACTCACAGCTATTTCATTTCTCTAATGCCTAGCTTTTCCAACAAATCTAGAAGAGTCTTCAAGGAAATCTTTGATTAAGGTCTACCACAACTATCCTTCTTGTACATATAATCCAATAGAAAGTTCAATTCCACGCAATTGGGAATAACACCTTGAGGTACCCCAATATATATATTTACCTTACTTCTTTCACTTGCTTTCACTATTATCTGTTGGTTTTAAAACTTCTTTAAGATCATTAATTTCTGGAAAGGTCTCCATAATTATCTTGAATCAATAATATCTGAAAAGACAAGAACACATCATGACCTATAAATATAACATTGTAAAGCATGTACAATGTATTATATTGCTCAAGTGTTATGTGCTGTTCATTCAAACTTGCTAACTTATTTACCTTCTTTCTCATCTATTACATTGTTAATACCTCCTTCCCCTGGTACTTGTTGTACTGTGGGTGTAGTATTCATCACAGCTATAAGAGCAGGATCACCAATTTTTTTTAAAGACGTTCTCTTTTTTCATTGATAAGGAGCTAGGCATAAAATTTAAATAATTTTTTTAAAATCTGAATACTCAGTACGAGAGCCATGCCACAAAATCTACCATGTCATTATTGTCTAAAAGATTTGTTGCTGTGTGCATTACATATGGACTACTGAAAAGTTTATCTCAAGGCAGTGTTATGTACAAGACTTGGAATATACAGTCTATACTAAAGGATCTATTAGTTATTTCTAAATAGAAACCAACCTCTGAGAAATAGGCTTCCAACTGAGGACACATAATGAGGTCCTTGAATATTTTTACCCAATTTCTGGCATGTTTCTTCAACAACATCATTCCAGGTCATATCAAGTATAGTAGAAAGACACATTATACTGGAGGTTATTACACAACTTCTTGGTCCATATCCCTCCAGTTATGTAATCACCACTTGAAGCAGCTGCCAGAGATGTACCATAGGCAATGATACATTGACCACAAGGTGGTAGAAATGAGGGTTGTTTAAGGAGGTCATGTAGGATCAGATTTTTGCGTGCCAGGTACCTTTCCTGCTTTCAGAACTTTTTTGAGATAACAATTAAAAAGAACAATCAGAGAGATGAGGGCTGGAATAGAATAATTACAATTGTATTGAGGGAGTTTATATAAAGAAACCCTCATCATGAAGTAGTTGTCCACAAGTTTGGGAAAACATTTTTTAGGTGAAGTGTATCCTGAATCTTACTACTATGAACTTACCCAAATGTTCAGGATCTTTCTTAACTTTAAATCACTACAATTTGTAATCCACACAGTTCATAGATGACAAAAGTTCTGGTATATCTCTAATGTCTAATAAAAGGATGTTCTCCATGTACGAAGTGCTACGTTCATCTTTACATCATTGCACTCTATGGTAACACATACATGTCAGAATTCTGATTTGGTAGTCAAAGGACCACATTTACCTAGTCCTAGTAACAATCTCTATCCTCTATGCACAAGGAAGTACTATTTATTCAATATGATCACACCATTAGTATATAGATAATTACTTCTCTTTATAGGAAGAGATAAGAGCTCAACGTAAGCAATATTCTGGTGTTCTACCACCAGTCCCTCCTTCCTCTCTTCCTGGTCCACCTATTTTACGTCCAGGGATGTCTCCTGGAGCTGTTATCAACATTACCTCAGGTCCCATGCCAGTAATTAGACCTGGTATGGGACCTCCTGACATGGGTATTAGACCTCCTATGGTATAACATCCTCTATAAAAACTTGAACATATTCTTGTTATAATTAATTGGTATGCAATTATTTCAAAGAACACACTCACTACTACCAAACACTTCAAAATTAGCACCAAAATTATAAATAAAATTTAAAAATTTTTTGCAGCAAGGTATATATACTACTAAAATTTAATTTGTATATAGTTGTATAAAAAATACATTTGTATTGAGAGAGTACTAGAGGTAAGCAATTTATTTCACTAAGTTTTAGGTTACATTAGTACACACCATGATACACAGCTTGTTACTGACGATAATCTTCTAGTTCCTATATCTCTTGTAAACATCAGTCCTAGCAAGATATTCTCTTACAGTATCGGCAATACGAGGTTTATTGACTGGTGGAGTTTCTAGTACATCAAGAAGGGTCTCCCATGTAACAGGACGGGTTCGCATGTCAATCCACTTTTGTAATGTGTCCGAAAGTTTTGCATCAGGTCGAGAATCATATTGTATGCTCTTTAACTCGCCAAATGGAACTTCAAGAGACTCTCCTATGCTTCTCCAATCATATGCAATTTCTGATAAGACAGATGTCAAATCTTTCATTGTTGGAGATTTTTTAAGGATTTCACGAATGTTGTTTGCTAATGTGGTGGGAAAAAGGGACTTTAATGACTATACCCTCTCTAAACATAACTGGTCCTTAGCATGCATAACATTTTACACTGACTGGTCGATATTAATGCAGCATTTACTGCTGCACAATACTATATTACACTTTGTATTAGTCTACAAGAAAAGCAATGTTGGTACAACTCACCCATCACCGTCTGTATCAAGGAAATATCCACTGTACTATGTTAAGTAAATTTTATGACGCATGGGCGTGGTGACTGTGGCCTGTCAACTAAAATCATAGATAGTATAGACCATAGTCTCTCGCGTAGAAAACACCTCTGTTTTATTTAAGGAAGAGGTTGGTTACTCGAGAGAACTAAAATCACAGATTATTCGTACATTTATTTTTCAATTCACCTTTATATTTCATGAAGACATTTTTGTTCACAAGAAAATCTTGAATACTCACAGCTATTTCATTTCTCTAATGCCTAGCTTTTCCAACAAATCTAGAAGAGTCTTCAAGGAAATCTTTGATTAAGGTCTACCACAACTATCCTTCTTGTACATATAATCCAATAGAAAGTTCAATTCCACGCAATTGGGAATAACATCTTGAGGTACCTCAATATATATATTTACCTTACTTCTTTCACTTGCTTTCACTATTATCTGTTGGTTTTAAAACTTCTTTAAGATCATTAATTTCTGGAAAGGTCTCTATAATTATCTTGAATCAATAATATCTGAAAAGACAAGAACACATCATGACCTATAAATATAACATTGTAAAGCATGTACAATGTATTATATTGCTCAAGTGTTATGTGCTGTTCATTCAAACTTGCTAACTTTTTACCTTCTTTTTCATCTATTACATTGTTAATACCTCCTTCCCCTGGTACTTGTTGTACTGTGGGTGTAGTATTCATCACAGCTATAGGAGCAGGATCACCAATTTTTTTTAAAGACGTTCTCTTTTTTCATTGATAAGGAGCTAGGCATAAAATTTAAATAATTTTTTTAAAATCTGAATACTCAGTACGAGAGCCATGCCACAAAATCTACCATGTCATTATTGTCTAAAAGATTTGTTGCTGTGTACATTACATATGGACTACTGAAAAGTTTATCTCAAGGCAGTGTTATGTACAAGACTTGGAATATACAGTCTATACTAAAGGATCTATTAGTTATTTCTAAATAGAAACCAACCTCTGAGAAATAGGCTTCCAACTGAGGACACATAATGAGGTCCTTGAATATTTTTACCCAATTTCTGGCATGTTTCTTCAACAACATCATTCCAGGTCATATAAAGTATAGTAGAAAGACACATTATACTGGAGGTTATTACACAACTTCTTGGTCCATATCCCTCCAGTTATGTAATCACCACTTGAAGCAGCTGTCAGAGATGTACCATAGGCAATGATACATTGACCACAAGGTGGTAGAAATGAGGGTTGTTTAAGGAGGTCATGTAGGATCAGATTTTTGCGTGCCAGGTACCTTTCCTGCTTTCAGAACTTTTTTGAGATAACAATTAAAAAGAACAATCAGAGAGATGAGGGCTGGAATAGAATAATTACAAATTGTATTGAGGGAGTTTTATATAAAGAAACCCTCATCATGAAGTAGTTGTCCACAAGTTTGGGAAAACATTTTTTGGGTGAAGTGTATCCTGAATCTTACTACTATGAACTTACCCAAATGTTCAGGACCTTTCTTAACTTTAAATCACTACAATTTGTAATCCACACAGTTCATAGATGACAAAAGTTCTGGTATATCTCTAATGCCTAATAAAAGGATGTTCTCCATGTACGAAGTGCTACATTCATCTTTATATCATTGCACTCTATGGTAACACATACATGTCAGAATTCTGATTTGGTAGTCAAAGGACCACATCTACCTAGTCCTAGTAACAATCTCTATCCTCTATGCACAGAGAAGTACTATTTATTCAATATGATCACACCATTAGTATAAGATAATTACTTCTCTTTATAGGAAGAGATAAGAGCTCAGCGTAAGCAATATTCTGGTGTTCTGCTACCAGTCCCTTCCCTCTCTTCCTGGTCCACCTATTTTACGTCCAGGGATGTCTCCTGGAGCTGTCATGAACATTACCTCAGGTCCCATGCCAGTAATTAGACCTGGTATGGGACCTCCTGACACGGGTATTAGACCTCCTATGGTATAACATCCTCTATAAAAACTTGAACACATTCTTGTTATAATTAATTGGTATGCAATTATTTCAAAGAACACACTCACTACTACCAAACACTACAAAATTACCATCCAAAAATGAAAAAAAAAATAAAAAAGATTTTTTTCAGCAAGGTACAGAAAATATATATACTACTAAAAATTTTGTAGTTATAAAAAAATTTCAACTATACTGAAGGAGGCCTAGAGGTAAAAAATCCATTTTACTAAGCTTTAAATACACACCATGATACATAGCTTATTACCGATGATAATCTTTTAGTTCCTTATATCTTTTAAAAACGTCATCCCTAGCAAGGTATTTCCTTATGGTAGTGGCAATACGAGGTTTATTGACTGGTGGAGTATCTAATATTTCAAGAAGGGTCTTCCATGTAACAGGACTGGTTTGCATGTCAATCCACTTTTGTAATGTGTCGGAAAGTTTTGAGACATCAGGTCGAGAAGTATATTGTAAGCTCTGTAACTCGCCAAACGGAACTTCAAGAGATTCTCCTATGTTTCTCCAATCATATGCAATGTCAGATAAGACAGACATCAAATCTTTCTTCTCAGGAGATTTTTTAAGGATTTCTTGAATGTTGTTAGCTAATGTGGAGAAAAAAGGGACTTTCATGACCATACTTTCTCTAAACATAACTGGTCCTTAACATGCATAGTGCTCTATATTGACTGGCCGATATTAATACAACACCTACTGCTACGCAATACAATATTACACTTTGTATTACTCTATGTATCTACAAGAAAAGAAATGATGGTACAACTCACCCATCACTGTAAGTGACAACAACTGACAAGGAACAAGTATCCACTGTCCTAAGCAAATTTTATGACGCAATGGGCGTGGTAACCGTGGCCTACTAACTATAATCATAGATAGTATACAATCTTTGCAAATTCATAGTCGTGTATACATCCCCTCCCGTTTAAGGGAGGGGCTGGCTACGCGATCAAAAGTAGTTATGAATCACTCAAGAGTTATTAATTATTTGTTCATTTAGTTTTCAATTCATCTGACATCTTTGTTCACAAAAAATCCAGAATAATGTCTACTGCTTCATTCTCTCTAATATCTGAAATTTCCAATGAGTCTAGAACAGTCTTCCAGGAAATCTTTAATTTGGGTCTATCACAACTATCCTTCTCATACACATAATCCAATAGATAGTCAAGTTTCATGCAATTGAAAATAATGTCTTGAGGTACCCCAATAAATTTACTAAACTGCTTTCACTTACTTTTGTTAATTATCTCAATATAAATAATACCTGAAAAGACAAGAACACATCACAATCTATAAATATAACATTGTGCAAAGATAAAAGAAAGCATGTACAATGTATTTATTGCTCAAGTGTAATGTGCTGTTTATGCAAACTTCAAAAATTATTTTAATTTTATGCCTAGCTCCTTATCAATGAAAAAAGAGGACATCTTAAAAATTGGTGATCCTGCTTCTATAGCTGTGATGAATACTACACCCACAGTACAGCAAGTACTATGGGAAGGAGGTATTGACAATGTAATAGATGATGAAGAAGGTAAATAAGTTAGTAAAATCTGAATGCTCAGTATGAGAAACATGCCACAAAATGTCATTATTGTCTATAAGATTTGTTGCTGTGTACATTACATATGGAGTACTGAAAAGTTTATTTTTGTTAATTTTAAATGGATTATTATGTACAAGACTTGGAATATACAGTCTATACTAAAGGATCTATTAGTTATTTCTATATAGAAACTGACCTCTAAGAAATAGGCTTCCAACTGAGGACACATAATAAGGTCCTTGTATATTTTGGCCCAATTTCTGACATGTTTCTTCAACAACATCATTCCAGGTCATATCAAGTATAGTAGAAATGGACACATCATACTGGAGGTTATTACACAATGTCTTGGTCAAGATCCCTTCAGTTATGTAATCACCACTTGAAGCAGCTGCCAGAGATGTAGCATAGGCAATGATACAATGACCACAAGGTGATAGAAATAAGGGTTGTTTTGGGAGGTCTTGTAGGATCAGATTTTTGCATGATAGGTACCTTTCCTGCCTCAGAGCTTTTTTGAGACAACAATCAAAAAATAACAATTGATAATGATCAGAGAGACGAGGGGCTTGGGATGGCTGGAATGGAAAGACAATGCCTTCATAAAACCTTGGATCCTTATCCTTACAAGGTATGAGATAACCTTTACCATCTTCCCTCCCTCCATGTCCAGCATAATACATTACTACAAACTGGTATGATGTAGGATATACTGCTGTGCTGGCAACTTTTATGACATCTTATCAATGTCTGGATTTTTGACAACATACACTCCAACTTAAGGTTTTCAAATGTGGTTTTGATCAGTTCAACATCAATGTCGGTGCCTTGAGGACCGTACTTATTAACAATGCCCAATATATATGATAGCAACACCAACATTTTATTTTGTAATCAAAATTTTGTTAAACTTCTCCTTCACTTCATATTTAGTAAAGTACAAAAGGAAAGTATTTATAACTATTTTTCTAAATGTGTAAAAACATTTTTAAAAATCAATTCAAAAACCTATCTTTAAGTTACCAAAGTTTAATGACAACACTTTGGACAAGTATGAGGACTGGCTAAGAATTTGGTAATACCATCAGCTTTGTCTTCACCACAACTGTTCCTTATTGCTCCAATGAGATGAAACCATTTGAGATTGGTACATTTTGAGATCATTAATTGGATAGCTATAGCATTATCTCCCCTAATGTTCCTTAATTTATTAGGATCAAGCACTGTGGTTTGTAATCTTCCACCAATTTCCCGCCACTTATCAGCAATACCTTGATTAGTAAATGCTTCAAAAACATGGCCAGAACAAGGTGGATCTGAATTTTTATAAACTCGGTCTATATAACAAATACATAAGATCTTAATATCAATAATATCTGATAATTATTGTTCAAGTGTTATGTGCTGTTTATGTAAGCTTGCTAACTTATTTACCTTCTTTCTCATCTATTACATTGTTAATACCTCCTTCTCTAGGTACTTGTTGTACTGTGGGTGTAGTATTCATCAGAGCTATAGGAGCAGGATCACCAAATTTTTTTAAGATGTCCTCTTTTTTCCGTTGATAAGGAGCTAGGCATAAAATTTAAATAATTTTTAAAAAATCTTAATACTCAGTACGAGAGCCATGCCACAAAATCTACAATGTCATTATTGTCTAAAAGATTTGTTGCTATGTACATTACATATGTACTACTGAAAAGTTTATTTTGTTAATTCTCAAGGCAGTGTTATGTGCAAGACTTGGAATATACAGTCTATTCTAAAGGATCTATTAGTTATTTCTATATATAAACTGACCTCTAAGAAATAGGCTTCCAACTGAGGACACATAATGAGGTCCTTGAATATTTTTGCCCAATTTCTGACGTGTTTCTTCGACAACATCATTCCAGGTCATATCGAGTATAGTAGAAATAGGCACATCATACCGGAGGTTATTACACAACTTCTTGGTCCAGATCCCTCCAGTTACATAATTACCACTTGAAGCAGCTTCCAGAGATGTAGCATAGGCAACAACACATTGACCACGAGGTGGTAGAAATGAGGGTTGTTTGGGATCAGATCTTTGCACGACAGGTACCTTTCCTTCTACAGAGCTTGTTTTGAGACAACAATCAAAAAAGAACAATCGATAACGATCAGAGAGATGAGGGGCTTGAGATGGCTGGAATGGAAAGACAATGCCTTCATCAATGTAAAACCTTGGGTCATCATCACCACAAGGTATAAGATAACCTTTACCATCTTCACTCCCTCCATGTCCAGCATAATACATCACTACAAACTGGTATGATATAGGATAGACTGCTGTGCTGGCAACTTTTATGACAGCGGCAATCTTATCAACATTTGGATCTTTGACAACATACACTCCAAACTTAAGGTTTTCAAATGTGGTTTTGATCAGTTCAACATCAATGTCGGTGCCTTCAGGACCATACTTATTAACGATGCCCAATATGATGGCAACACCAACGTTTTCTTTTGTAATCAAAATTTTGTTAAACTCATCCTTTACCTCTTCATACACTTTATTAGAAGGTATAGCTACATAGACAAAAAATTGTAATTATTTTAAATACAATAGCATCATTACTTACGACGTGTCCATGTATTAGAATGTCCCTATAATAAGAAAAAAAAGAATAAATTTTTCACTAAACATGTATTTTAAAAGTTAAAATGATGAAATCTATATCTCCTTACTGATTGAGCAGGCAAGCATGTAGCATTTTCAAAATGGTATCCAGTCCCTCCTTGTGACTGAGGAGGGTATGTAGGACCTCCTTGTGACTGAGGAGGGTATGTAGGATTTCCTTGTGACTGAGGAGGGTATGTAGGACCTCCTTGTGACTGAGGAGGGTATGTAGGACCTCCTTGTGACTGAGGAGGGTATGTAGGACCTCCTTGTGACTGAGGAGGGTATGCAGGATATCCTGGTAGCTGAGGTGGGTATCCAGGGCTTCCTGGTAGCTGAGGTGGGTATCCAGGGCTTCCTGGTAGCTGAGGTAGGTATCCAGGGCTTCCAGGTAGCTGAGGTGGGTATCCAGGGCTTCCAGGTAGCTGAGGTGGGTATTCGAAGCTTCCTGGTAGCTGAGGTGGGTATCCAGGGCTTCCTGGTAGCTGAGGTGGGTATCCAGGGCTTCCTGGTAGCTGAGGTGGGTGGTATCCAAGGTTTAATGATAGTTGAGGTGGGTATCCAGGATTGTCTCCTTGTAGCTGAAGTGGGGTACCTGTAACTAGTGAAAGACAGTACTGTCAATGTAATAGTGTTATTAGCTTACCATCTACCATATTTTGGGGTGGTACTTGACTACTTGTAGTTTTGCTAATTAAGATTCATAGATCACAAGATGGGAAGAATAATTAATTATGCATGCTACAAATTTAGTTTTTTGAACAAGTATGAGGACAAAAAATCTTCAGTAATATCTGCCTTATCACAGTCACCCATGCATCCCATTGCTGAAATGGAATCAAATTACTTTATGAACTTTTTGAAAATGTAAACTCAATGTTGAATTCTAGCTTTATTCAGAAACTTCTCACAACAATCCTTGTCAGTCAACATTTATTTGGGAGTACCACATATACCAGACTGGAAAGTGTTAACTTCAATAATTTTCCAAAATCTTTCAAGTTGGCATCATAAACTACTAGTGCTCTGTAAACTTGTATATGTATAACAGACAGTGCATGTGTTCCTTCTTTTATACCATTAGTTCTTATGATAACATAATTTTAATTTTTTGCCATCTGACCTTCAAAGTAAAAAAAAAACCTTTAGGAATCAATTTACCTTCCTTCTTTTCCCTACATCGAATGTATATGTACAATGTAAATATTTAGAGGACAGTTAAATTTACTGAATATTCTTGCTGATCATGAGATGTACGAGAGACTGTTGATAAGATTGACTACACCAAAAATAATAGCAATATTATCTGGTAGCACTTTCAATATTGATGTGTCCTTTATCAACCAATAGTGCCGTGAACTTGAGGCTATTACATAATTAAAATTGTTTGGTTTGCTTCTTTCCGAAAAGTCTCTGGTGATGCTTTATTTTCACATATCACCACTGCTTCAAGACGACATTGGCAATCTTCATGTGATTTGATAGAATGTTTTCATCTTTTGCTGAGTTACCTAGAGTTTAGAAAATTAGTATAAGTTCATTGACTTTATGTCATGAGAATTCTTAGCTAAGCCAAATGCCATAGATTGTAAAGTAAGAACACACATATAATATATATATATATATATATATATATATATATAAATATATATATATATATATATATATATATATATATATATATATATATAGTGCTTACCAGTTACAGGTGCAGCACCTGTACTACTTATACCAGGTGGACTTGAGAGAGTGCTCCAAAAATGTTTAACTGCTTCGTCATAAAGATGTAATGGTTCTATATAATTAAAAATAATTATTAATAATACAATGTTCTCTACTCACGTTTGAGATACATTAGTCCTGTTGATGCTACATATTGAGGTGACATAGTTGAAGGTAGTTGATGTTGTGTTAAATCCAATATTGTCGTATTGGAAGATCATGTTTGTTAATGTTATCACATAAAATGTGGACAAGTGGTGAAGACAGGACATTGTTACTGACACAAGTTCTAGTCATCTCTTTCACAAATTTATAAATAATTTTTTTTTAATACTTTACAATCTATGATACAACTACCACTAAAATAATGTGAAATTTAAATTTAAAATGTTTTTAAATACAGCATATATCCCAATAAATGGGATCTCAATAATTAGTATCAATTATTAACAGTACTTTGTCATTGACAATAAGATAATAGGATACATAGACAAGGCAATAATAGAACCTATTAATTAGAAATTGTCTTATTTTACTAATCTATGAATCATTTCCTCCTTGTTAATAAGATGTGTCGTTTTACTGACGAGTGTCATCAAATTAGTTAGATTAGTGGACCATTCATTTAAGATTTCACTGGGATCTTTAGTCTGAGCAAAACTAACTATCCCAGCTGGTCGATCTATCCTAGCAAATATTGTTTTCTTGGTAACTAGTTCAGAGAGATAACTTTCAGTTTCCTAGAGAAATAGAATCACCAATAAAACATATTAGCTATGTCTGTTTGGAATATGTATGGTCTGTAGGGGCTTTACATTATAGGACTTCATCTTGTGACTGTCATGTGATCACAAAGCAATTTATTACATTCTATATTGTAGCTACAAGTTTGATATGAGATTTCTATAAGAATTGGTAATGGTATGTTCTGATGCTTATAAAAATTAGAAAACAAAAGTCACATATGATGATGACAAGGTAAACAACACATCTTGTAGTTGTGTGAGCATTACCTACCTCTCCGCTTAGCGATAATAATACTGATAGTCTGGTCATTGTTATCCTAGTGTAATACCCAGAAACTACACGAAGATTCTAGAGAGAGAGAGAGAGAGAGAGAGAGAGAGAGAGAGAGAGAGAGAGAGAGAGAGAGAGAGAGAGAGAGAGAGAGAGAGAGAGAGAGAGAGAGAGAGAGAGAGAGAGAGAGAGAGAGAGAGAGAGAGAGAGAGAGAGAGAGAGAGAGAGAGAGAGAGAGAGAGAGAGTAATAATGAAATGATTTATCTCACATGTTCAATAAGTTTTTTCTGAAAATCATTCCAATGTTGTTCTCCGACTTCAGTTCCTACAGCAAATACTTCAGTGGCTGGTTCACTAGGAGTGCCTTCTCTCAAAACAGCAGTGTATGATACTTGAAAACTATCCCAATTGAGCAGTTCACGTTGTCGAAAACACTCCATTAAACTCCTGACAATGAAAATATTTAATGATTTTGTATTCGTTAACTAACAGACAAATGAACACACAAGGTGTTCCAAGACACACAACATGCACTGATGATAATGATGACTGACTTGTATGCTGGTAGTTGCTGTAATTTTTTCTCTTCGTATATTCGATGCATGAGATCAGACTGTTCATTATCATGAGGAGCCAATAACACATACAGTATTGAGTTCTTAAGAGCCTATTAGGAGCCTCAACAACGAGATAATAAATGATACAACGATACCTCCTTCCAAGCCTGTTCATTTTCTTGTACTTTGGGCGTGTCAAAAATAGCTCTATAATGACGACATATAGCTAAATAGTTGTTGTCATGTTGACATAATTCTATCATCAGATTATAGTAACGCAATTTCAAGTCCTAAGTGAAAGAGACAACAAGAGATACATACCAGATATTGGAGATATAATATAGTACATCAACTAGAAAATATTTCACAGTAAGCTAACTGAAATAATCATAATAACAACCAAAATGTGGTATATTTCAACTATAATAACCAAAGCTTGACTTGTAAACATGATATCAGATACTGGTATCTGTTTCAACATAGATGCAATTCAAAATGAATCCACTAATAGACTTATAGAGCTGTCATTTCTCATTTGTAAGCAACCATATCTACCTGTATAGTATCAGTATCAGCAAAGAAGAACTTTGTACTGATTTTCTTGCTAATAATTTGAGCACGAATATAATCTTTCTTAGCGAGGCACAGTCTCATTTGTTCAATTATAAAAAGGACCTTCTCCTCTCGTTCCATTGATCCATACGTCTCAACCTAATGTCAATAGATTATATTTGAGATCACTAGCAACTATTACTTGTAACTCTTGTAAAATGTCTGCTGCTTTTGCGACTTCTCCATCTGCTTCAGTCATTTTTACCAACTCCATTGTAAGCCTGGCTCTAGGTACTTCTACATAAATCTACAAAGACATGATATAATCTGTCACATGACACACTCACCTTTCCTTCTGTGACCGTGCGAAGAGTATCAATCAATTTCAGTTTCGTTTCTTTATCAGGAGTTTGATCCACAAACTTACAGCATTCCTCTACCATAGTTGCCACAGCCTAAACATAAACACTCAACGACAATATCACTTTGATGTTAATGTCATACTGTTTTTAGTTGACTTCTCCTTTTAGATAATAAAACTATGTGTTCATTGAGAGAGTCCCAGTCTTGTAGATCAAAACATAACTGTACAATGGCCTTTAATACTCGACCGGTTGAGAGTGCATCTGTACCCTAAGAAAAATATTACAGGTGCACTTTAAGATAGCTTATTCATTTCAATCGTTTAAGTTGAGCAAACAAATAAAATACAAACACTGTCACATAATTTTTATAATAATAGGTACCTATTATATTTATGATGATGTTTACGACAAAACTTAAGTGCTCTTAATGAACTCAATCAGTCACTGATAGTACATTAACTTTCAGTATTATAATTGAATTGAAAAGACAGTATTCTTACCAAACGAGTCTGCTTCTCCGTTGATAGAAGTTTCTCAAAAGCCTCTTTAATTTTACCATTCTATAAATACAGATTACACTGCAATTATGAGCTGACGTAATCTTACTTTCGCCATTTCCTGACATTCTGGTAAAACTTGATCCACTGTACTGGAGTAATCAATCTCCATTTTAACTAATTTCCCTGACTCAGCCATTTTGTTCTACTTCTAAATGATATGAACAAATATTATGAAAACAAGCTATAGTACCTTCTGTCTCTTTTACCACTCACCACGTGATAACTGATTTTTGCTCACGTGACTTATGCAACCCTTCCTCCACACCGAAATTTCTGCGATTCTATAATTGTATATATCGGCTAATGAAGATATCCTACTGATTTTGACGTGATCTGTGGTTTGTATGAATAGTCCTGATCATGACAGACACGCTACTACATCAAGTAAGTCTGTGAGGGGGGCGTGGTACCTCGATGTTGTGTAACAATAGTCTAAACATAAACTAGATCCTAATCACAATTGATTTGGAGATTATGTTAATTCTTTTGATATTTACTGACTCTACTGAATCTTAACATTTTGTATGTTCACAAATCACAATTCAGCAGTGGGAAATTGATGATATATATATATATATATATATTATATATATATACAAGAATTGAGGTACAGAAGAACAGATCTCTGCTTAGTTGCTGTTACTCCGAGTTTCACGCATAACGCGTGAAACTTGGAGTAACAGCAACTAAGCAGAGATCTGTTCTTCTGTCCCTCAATTCTTGTCTAACCCGCTCTGTCTAAATGAGATCGAGCACTCTCCATACAACAGACCTAGATACTTTGGTATATTATATATATATATATATATGTATGTATGTATGTATATATGTATGTATGTATGTATGTATGCATGTATGTATGTATGTATGTATGTATGTATGTATGTATTGTACCATTTTGTGATGTGAGAGAATTTAAAGCATAAATATTATTAATAATTACAGTAATGATTTTATTATTATCTAATTCACTAATATTTTTATGCAGGCTCATTTCAATACTAAAGAAGGATGGCTGGCAAAGACAGGCTCAAACAATAAGGTAATCAACTATTGCAATAAAATACACAAAGTTAACTTTATTTTACAGGGCTGGAGAGATCGGTATTTCATACTATCCAATGGTAAACTCTCTTACTTCAAATCAGAGAAGGTGTGCTCAATATAACATGTATAGTGTCTTTGTTGGGGATGTAATAACAATCATTTATTTGTTCTTGTTTGTTCTAGTATTATAGAGCTGTTATGGGGTAGTCCCTTCAATAACAATAATACTTTATATACTTATAATTACACTACCTTGTTTATGTTTGATAAAAATGATTTAATGTTCAATCCATAGAAGTTTATTCTAGAAATGGAGATGTGTATATTTGGTATGCACATGTGATCATATAGGGTATGCACATGTGATCATATAGGGTATGCACATGTGATCATATAGGGTATGTACATGTGATCATATAGTGTATGTACATGTGATCATATAGTGTATGTACATGTGATCATATAGGGTATGTACATGTGATCATATAGTGTATGTACATGTGATCATATAGTGTATGTACATGTGATCATATAGGGTATGTACATGTGATCATATAGTGTATGTACATGTGATCATATAGGGTATGTACATGTGATCATATAGGGTATGTACATGTGATCATATAGGGTATGTACATGTGATCATATAGGGTTAAACATACATTGTATGTCAGTCTATATATAGTATTGTGTGTTGTATAGTAAGTTGCTTGATAGCTGGTATGTAATAGTGAGTGTGGATATTTGGTCATCTGACAAATTTTGAATGTTCATTTTATTAGTGATATATGGAAGCGTGCATTTTCTAACACAAAATTCATATATTGCAAAAATTAACCCCTAACAAACACTATTTTCACTAATACCCAATATAGTGATACCTCTTTATAATATTTTGATATTCCGTCTTACTGTAGAGAATTAATTATAGAATGTCTTTAATACACCAACTAGGCCATTAGTATGGAACTAGAATAAGTGACCTAAATATAGAGCATGTCTTTATCTTACAATGTCTTATATGAGAGAATCTGTCTTTTTTTAAAGTTGACATTCCATGATAAATGTTTCTTTTATTATTTAGGATGATAATCCCCAGGGATTTATTGATCTTCAAGAAGTTCATGAGATGACCAAGGCACCGGGAAGAAAAGGATTTGGATTCGATTTATTGGTTAGTTTTTGCCAGAGTTTCGTATGTTTTTGAGATTATAATATTACAGGTATCTGGACGAGTTTACAATATGTCTGCTAAATCTGAATTAGAACAAGAAGAATGGATGGCTGCTGTACGAGAGTCACTGGAGACTGTTAGAAAAATATATGTTAGTAAAAATCAAATGAAATTAAAAAAATAGCCTTTAATTATTAGTGGGATGAGAATGAAAAATCGTAGTTTAGTTTTATCAATTAATGAAACCTCTAATCTGAAAGTGTTTCAAAATTGAAAAAGTGATAACAAGAATGTTTTTAGTTTTCTCTTTGTAATTTTCTTGCTTATGTAAACACACGTGAATAAACCAATGATGTGCATTGATATCACTTTCAATTTAGTTACTGTTTGCGAGTTCAGCTCTTACATTTTAGGGCCCTCCAGTGGACTCTGTTCCCAGCAGTGGCTCTATCAGTAGTATCAGAAAACCCAGTGGTAGTGTTTCTGGAGGCTTCTTGGGAAGAAAGAAAGGCAGACTAGAGAGTGTCGGTTCTGGTGATCAGGAGTCAGAGACATCTGAACTTCAACGAAGGTACAATAAATAATACTGTGTTAGTAGAAAATGGTTAGCACAACAAAAAGAGATTGATACTTTTAATGCTGCCGGAAATTTCTAATGTACTCTAATGTAAAGTCAATGAACCAGGACTAGCTGTGACTTCAAACTTGACCTGGACTTGTATCTATGTTTTTCCTTATCTTTCCTGCAGTATAAGTCCACCATCATCATCAATGCATTCACAACAGGCTAACAGAAAATCTGACACTGTTCTCAACTCATTACTTGAAGTAGAGGTGAGAGATCTTATAGACAATCTCTCTTGATTTTTTGATACTGTTTCTATTCTCAGGTGGATGCCTTGAGAAGTAAGGCTAGCCAATTGGAGGAAGATCTGGAGTTAGCTCAATCTCATAGGAAAATTCTTCAAATGAAACTTGAGGAGAATCGAGTGAAATATGAAGACAATATTAAACAAATGAACAATGAATTAGTTATATTGAGAACGAGGGTTAGTGACTAGAAAATTGAATGTGAGGTTTATGTTTAATTATAGATTGGATCTTTGGAGAAAGCCAAGTCACATTTAGAGGCAGTTAATGATAGCTTGGTTGTTCAAGTACAAGACAAAGAGGATGCTATCGCTGTGAGTATTATAATTGATACTTCTAATAATTACAATAACCATTACTTCTGTTAACATAATTATTAAAATTTGAATTATAACTTTGCAATTTTAGACATTGTCTTCTTACCAGTCATTTTAACTGTCCTTCCTTTCCTTTGAAATTAGACTAGTAAATTGTGCATGAAATTTTTATTGATCCTTTACAACTAAAACTACTCATCTTCTCTCGTAATTACTCATAATTATTAAACTAATATTTGCTCTAAATATCTATTGTTACAGTACATTCTACTATTTTTGAATACTAAACTTTACCGTTGTAAAATTTTGAACAGCAAATGACAGATGATGTGAAAGATTTAGAAGAAGAATTAAAACAGTGGCAAGAGGAGGCCTCTAGAACTAAAGTGAGATATGGTATACATCAAAAATTATGAATAATCATCTCAAAACACTTCAGGAAAGACTTGATGAAGTTGAAGAAGTCTTTGAAGCACTCCAGAAAAAGATGATTCAGGAAAAAGAATCATTTAATAGACTTGAAAAAGAGAGAGATGAGCTGAAAGAGACATTAGATAATGAGAAAGAACAACACCAGAAAGCTGAAGATCAGCTGCGACAATCGGCTGAAGTTTGGCAAAGACTAGAAGCAGCTGAAAACGAGAGAGATCATCTAAAAGCTCTGATGAACTTACAAAATCAGAGAAATGAAGTGAAGTCACCTGTCGATGAAAATGAATTAAAAGAAGAGAAACTTCAGCTGCAACTTGAACTAGAGAACTTAAAATCATCCAATATAGAACAACTTGGAACAATAAGAGAAACTCATGATAAAGAAAAGAAGGAGCTACTATCACAATTAGAACAGAGTCAGCAACGGGAGACTCACTTAAACCAAGTCATTAAAGTAAATTGGTCACACAATGAACAATTATTTGAGTTTTCATGTATCTTGTTTGAAGGAAAAAAATCAGGAAATAGAGGAGTTTCAACATAAAATAGTTGAATTAAGTGAACAACTGAGAACAACTGAAGAAAGAAGAAAACAATTGCAAATTGAGAAAGAAAAAGCTGTGTCTGATCTTATTACCATGAGAAAATCAATCAAAGAAAAGGAAAGGTGAGAGAGAGACATTGTTTGTTTGGTTGATACTCTACTTGTTTCTTGCCAGAACTGCTGTTGTAGATGATGAATCTCCTCTGGCACGACCCAAACAAGGCCAATCATCATCACCAACACTCACAGCTAAGGTCTGTGCTATTATATATAATGTAATATATCTTCTTTTGATAGCTTGCAGAAGCTGAGAATAGAGCAGAAATGGCCACTAGACTATTGCAAGAAATACAAACGGAAAGGTAAGATGTTTTGTAGAAAATATTATTATGTAATAATGACTCGTTTGTTCTAAAGAGACGTTTTGAAAGCTCAATTGAATAAGATACAGTCACCATCACAGAGTAATGGAGGTCATTCTATTTCTGAGAAAACTAGTTAGCAAAAGTGTCTGTTTGTGTTTATTTTTATTGTATTGTTTTAAAGGAGAGTCTGTAGATGGTCTAACTCCTCCTCTTCCCTTTCTTATCAAGTCTCAACCTATAACAGGGATTAGTTCTCCTGGTAATTTCTCTCTCTTTCTCTCATACATTATTTTCATTTCAGATATTCCTCCAACTAAACCAAAGAGACCTTCCAAAGAGCTGCTAAACAATTTGTTGCAACCAAGTTAATTTTTTAATCAAATTTTTAATCTTTTTTTTTGTTTTGGAAACATTTTCAAACGATTGTAACAATTAGTTTTATCTCAATAATTATTATTCCAGAGAGAATACGGAGACTTTCTTCCTTTACACTTTTATGTAAATTTCAGAATGTTTTCGTTTATTACCGTAAATTTGTATATCACGTGACAAAAATTCGCGCGATCGTCAAGACAAAATTACTGTCGACTCAGCGAGGGCAGTTTTGCAGAGTCTAAGCTGATCAAGGGAAGCCTCCAGCAAGGAGGAAGGGAAGGGAAGGAAAACAAGCTCCCAGGAGAGAAAGAAATTCTTTAAGGGGGTAAGTAAGAGAGATAAAAAGGCATATTGTTCTTATAATGGCATGAATATTGATACTTAAACTCAAGGTAGGCGTGTCACCATTACTGCTTTAGTCTAAACATTGTCGACACCACTTTGAAACTAGTCACAACAAAAATAAAGCAATTGCTGCAAAACATGTCTGTAAGATACCCAAGTTGGTATAGAGGCTTCTTACAAAAGGATTAGAGCTATAGATAACTAATACGATATCTAAAATATATATGTTTATTGGAACAAATTTACCACCAAGTGAATGAATTATATATATTACTGTCATAGAATGAATCAATATTGACACACGAACATGAATCATGCTTGTAAAAGATAAATACATTATTATAATTGAGATTTTGACAGCAATATTATTATAAACCACAACTGTGATCTGATGGATAGGCACACGACTTTGTCTTTCCATGGACTCTGAATGCTAGTGTCTTTTAATTTAATTGACACTAAGTAACTGTACAATATCACTAACACTTGTATATTTCCTCGTATATTTCCTCTCTCTTTTTTGAATTGTTGCTATGGTGACAGTGTATTCACTGTGACTATGAATAAAACACAGTCATTAACTGCACTAAAATTGTTTGAAGATAGCAATGTGGTGTTGTAATAATGTTTAAAATCCTGTAGCAGAAATTATAGTGGTATTCTTCTAATAGAGAAATGGTATAATGGTTCCAAGTAGAGCTGAACTGGTTGTGGTATACTAATACAGAAATCCTATAATGCTTTCAGGAGAACTAAACTGAATTCATTGGTTGTGTGATATACTAACAGAGAAATGGTATAATGTTTCCAATATAGCTGAATTGAATTGAATTCATTAGCTGTGGTAAACTAATAGAAAAATGATGTATTGCCTTTAGTAGAGGTGAACTGATTTCATTGGTTGTTGCTATATGCATTTAAATATAGTATCATGTATACTTGTAACATTTAGCTGTATTCAAAAATGAACTGAAAAAGTAGTAGATGCAAAGTTTTGTAATCTGTTGGAGATCTCTCTCTCTCTCTCTCTCTCTCTCTCTAGGTAATGCCCACTAATTTCTCTTTTGGATCAACACAAGTCACTTGTCATTTAGTTGATGCATGAAATCTCTTCTTTGCTGTTTCTGTCAGGAACAAACAGGTTATAAAACTAATGATACTGATGTTATTTCTATTATATCCTTATAATATAGTTGTGCTTTACATGTCAGATACAGACAATTAAGTTTGAATTAATAAATTAATATTAGGTACTTTCCATTATACCACAAGTATAGTTTGTTCACGAGAGGAAATCTTAATTGTTTCTTTTCCTTGTTGTCATGACGTTGGATTTATTTCCTTCAAAGCTAAGTTTTATTGTTACAGTAAATAAAGCAAGCTTTTATAATGATATATAGTACTTTATCGCTTGTAGTCAGTTATAAAGTACTTTATCACTTGTAGTCAGTTATAAAGGACTTTATCACTTGTAGTCAGATATAAAATGAAGTTGAAGTTAGTGTTTTTAAAAGATTTGTCCTAAGATTATTTTGATGGTGTTTGATTGAAACATAAAGGGTTAATAAAACTGTGTTATGGAAGCTAAAATCATGGAATTATTTTCTTGTCATGATCATAATTGATCACAGTGTGTATAGATTTGAAATTGTTCTTCAACAATGGATGTGTGTTTAATTTTGTTGCTCTTAGGTCTTGTATGTGTATGAAGTGAAAAATCATCTCAGTAGTATTTGGCATGTATGCAAAGGACAGCTGGAAAAAGATGTAGGACAGGAATGTATTGTAAATATATATATTGCAGGATATAAATATAGGAACTGTTACTTTATAGCAGACAAAGCTCCAAGGACTCAAAGGTTATTAAGATGTTTTTGTTATCAATCTCCCGTGACGTTTGAACTAGATAATTTTTAGGAGAATTTTTTCTAAAGAACTCATGTAAAAGTCTATTTGTTTATCATTCTTTGATTCACTTGTAGTAATAATGATTGTTTCCTCCCCCTCTCTCTCTCTTACCTACATACAGGTGATACACATGGATGGACACAAAGGAGCTGACCAACACCATACTAATACTAATAGTAGTGCTAGTAGCAGTAATAACAGTAGCACAGGTAATAAAGGCCGTGGCACTTCTAAGACACGAGGGAAAGATGACTCATCTGATAAGAGTCGAAAGAAAGATGGGAACACTGGAGGTGGTAGTAGTGGAACAAGACAAAGAGTGAGAAAGAGGAATAATGAGCCAGATTTTTTGATTCTCTCTCTCTCTCTCTCTCTCTCTCTCTCTCTCTCTCTCTCTCTCTCTCTCTCTCTCTCTCTCTCTCTCTCTCTCTCTCTCTCTCTCTCTCTCTCTCTCATTCTAGAACAATAATTCATCTGGTCCTTCACAGTCTAGTAGTTCTCATGTAGCAGGCAATAGTAGTAGTTCTGCTAACAGTAGTGTGTCTTTGCGCTATTATTATCGTGAGGTACCACCTCGATTTCAAAATCACAAACACCAAACTAAAAACACTATCAAAAGTCCTCACTCCAAGTCAACACAAGGTATACTGGCTATGTCCGATAGTGAAACCTCTTTGTAAGGAGACATCTATGATATAGGACACTTCATTGACTTCAGTGTTGATAAATTGTTGCCCCCTTTTAAATGAGTATGCCCCTGTTATAAAGATAATTAATGGGTCATGTCTGGATAAGAGAGGTTTCACTATATTATACTGTACTAAAATTAAATGTCGCAAACAATCCTGCTATGTTTTGTACACTTGACCATGACACTAATACAAGTACACATACAGGGGTCATAGATGAGGGAGGGGGATACTTGGCTGGTGTACACCGCATAGTATGACTAAAGAAGTTGTCTGATGAATGAGATAGTAGATGACTTACAATTCAATTTAGTTATAACTTACTTAATTGTGTCTGTGTGTGGTAACTGTAATGTAATTTGTTATCAATGTAACTTATAGCTTTCTAATTGGAGGATTCCACTGTCCACACTCATTATGAAACTTAATTTTAACAGTAGTAGTACAAATGTTGGTTTAGTATCACTATAAAATCACTGAATGTATTTTAAATCAAAGCTCGTCTTGATATTACAGAGCAAGCGAACTTCATCAATATAAGATTCATGAGTCAATAGTTTATTTAAAGTTACTGCAACCAACATTGCCACTGGGCACAGCGTTCATTTGTACTGCTTCAACTTGCAAGGACAATTAATGTTCCTTATCAATAGCAATCAAATTACGGACAAAACAATCACGGGTGATCAACTTATTAAATTTATGATATGTGTCCTCCATAAAATGATGCATTGTTTATTGATATACCCAACATGTTAATATGTTGTACATCAGCTCACGTGTCCGCTCAAATGAGTTACTTGGTCTGTGAGTAGACTTCCAGGATATACTCTCATCTTGGTCATCAGCTCAAAGAGACCACAAATTATCATGAAGCTGTAACAGTGATTACCATTCTGACCACAATGACCAGTAATGTCACTCACTTGGTCCTTACTTGGCTCTCTAACCGTCGACTCATTAATTATTCTACTACAGGTTGTCTGTTCATGTAACCATAAAATGAATCTACTATTGTCCACAATTGTCTGTTACGTATGCTTGTTTGCAGGAAGTTGACTTTGCAGTTCGATACAGGTCACATACCACTCACTCATAACCAACTATATTATATTATAGATTTGTGGTTGGAAAGTTGGAGCCAATTTCTCATTCAATGCAATTCCAAAACTTTTGTCTGGCTGGTAGAGTTATTGTACCGACTAGTATGGTACATTTAGAGCTATTATTATATGTGCCACCCAAAAACTTGAGAGTAAACAAATTTGATTAATGAGTTTGATGTGACCATCAAGTAATGTATGAAATATTATGTCCTTCATTGTTTTATTAAACCTTCCTAACTTTATTATTAACCCTTCCTACCTTTATTATCAACCCTTCCTACCTTTATTATTAACCCTTCCTATCTTTATTATTAACCCTTCCTACCTTTATGAACCTGTAAACAGAACAGTGCCATCATAAACCTATCAATTTGTAAAGAGAGAATATAATAATGAATATGCAGATATGTGGTGTATTTTGTATTTATAATATTTATTATTTAGTCAGCCATTATCTCCCACATACTACATGGTTTATATAGCAACTAGAATGTCAGATGGTACATTCCATTTAGCTGACATCAGAGTTAAATTGACGCCTCATTATATAATGTACATGTTCATGTAGAGATTTCATACCAGAAATGATACAATTATTACTTCGTGTTTAAGACCTTAAAATAATAGTTATCTTAAGGACAGTGTTAATGCCAGCAGCGAGGTCAATATCAAATGCCTCTTTGGATGTGTTTATGTATATATATATGCACTATATGACACAACTTGTTCAAACATGGTGTATTGTGTAGTGACAAAGTTATGCTTCACAAGTAATAGCAAATGATGTTTGTCTTAATTTGCACAGTTAATCTATGTAAAATAGTTTGTAGAACAAATAAACAAATAAGGTTTTGCATGGAGCATTGATCAACTTGTACCCAGTGTCAGAGAATGTAGTCAATATATACAATGGTTAGAAAGAATGTTTTGATTTTGAAATCATCACACACACACACACACACATACACACAAGCACATGCACATAACAGTATGATCTTATTACTGGCAGCCTACTGATTGCATCTTTCTAAAGAGTTATGTGTTTATAGTGTAGGCCAACATGTGAATAGTAATGATATAATGTGGAGTTTACCCTCTCTAGTCTAGGCTGTTTCCAATCCTTTATATTTGTGTACAAGCTTGCCCCACTAGTAAATTGTTTTACAGACTATAATTGAAGCCTTATTTTTTAATAATGAGTTACAATATATTACGTCAACAAGGTTGTTGAAACTGTACAAGTACGGACTTGTTATTGATCGTTTATTGAATAATTGACATTCTGTGGAAGTTTGTGGCTATGTCATTGGTAGCGGATAGAACAGTGTATAAAGTGTGTTTGTCAGGTTTCTTAGCCAAACTAGGTTGACTTGTGGTATGTCCTGTTGTCTTGTATACACATTGTGTCCAGATTGAATGGCTTTGTTGCACCTTGTGTAACTCGATCAGTGAGTGATGTTGTGGACTTCTGATGTGCCTCAGGTAGAATCCCTGGACTAGACAGGTCTCCCATCTTTGTTCACTGCCAATGTAACTTTGGTTAACTGAATTACAGCAAAATGGTCTTCAATTAATTACATAGTTATCGTTAGCTTACGTGTAGCCAAACGAGTGCTTTAATTTACATCAAATAATAATGGTACAAGATTGACTCTTTGTTGTGTGTTACCAGTTCTTTTTTTTCTACTTTGTATAATTAAAACTATTATGGTATTTAAGCTGTTACGTTTTTGCGGTCAGTTTGGCTTGAAAGACTGTGTCATTTGTTAAGACATGCACAAAACATGATCTGTTGTATTGCCAAGAAATCAGTTTTGATGTAAAGTCTTTATCTCATGAATTGTTCTCCCTGTTAACTCGATGTCTTCTAGTATTATAGTTACTTTTACTATATACTAATCAACATAAGAATGAGGTATATGTATATATAACATCTTGACTTGTACTTGAGTAACGGACGGAATTTTATTTTAATTCTTGTATCAGATTCAATCATTAGTCTTTTTTTATAAAAGAGAGAGTAAATAATTCGTTAAGTATT
Organism: Xestospongia muta; assembly: GCA_963693285.1. Classification (NCBI taxonomy): domain Eukaryota; kingdom Metazoa; phylum Porifera; class Demospongiae; order Haplosclerida; family Petrosiidae; genus Xestospongia; species Xestospongia muta. Next base: position 4,380,297 of record OY848926.1, read on the forward strand.
CAACAAAGTGTATCATCATTATAGAACTACTCACGCAAGTACATTGATTTCTCATTACGTCTTAGTCAAATACAATATAATATACTAAATAATGATTCAGATAAGCTTGTCTTTAGAAGTCAAGATAACAACGTGTCTAAGAATGATGGTATAGGGGGAACTGAAAGGCCACTTTACTGCCAGAATGTTCTCATTATTGACATGACAAGCATTGCTAGTCAGCTATTGTTAAGAGTTGTACTAACTTTACATTGGCAGTTATTTCAGAACATCAGTATCAACACAACTTATGACAATAGTGACTTGGGACTTCAATACCAAGTCTGTGTATTCCTCTTATAGTGTTAAGAGTTGCATAACATCACTTTCATGTTTTGATAGTATGGAGTGTTGTTTAATCACTTGACCATTTTTAAATTTCTCTCATTGAGAAAGACCACTTCTATATGTTATGCCTTCTTTTATGTAGATCCACACATACTTTGTTTCATCTTATTGACTATTATATTCATGATCTGTGCACATAGTAATCTGCTGAATTACTGATCAATGTGATCATGCTTTCTGTAGTGCAGTTGTGTTATTCAAACTAGTTATTGTAGGTGTGGTCATTAATGACCACACCTATTGTAATTAGTTTTGCAAACATGCTTGGTAGGTACAATTAGCAACAGCTATTTTGATTGGTCAGCTCAAAGCCACTTCCTGTACCATACAGCTGCTTATAGTATGTTGTCTTATCACATACAATAAATACAGTGGTGTTTATTTTATACTGTCCTTAATGCTATAACCATATTACAAAGTTATGACAAGCACAATGTCTATATAAAGCCACTGCTGATGACCACTCCTTCTCCTCTTCCTTCAAGTATTGAAGACAGTATAAAGAGTGACAGGCTAGGGCAGAATTCCAAGGATAGTTTCTGTCACTAAGGCTTTGCTAACACAGCTTCTGTCATCTTTAGCATTGGTCAATCTTGAGTTTGAAGGGGCCATCTCTCTATTTGATACTATCCCAGAGTAATCAACAGACTGTCTAGTAGATTTAAACCAGTCTAACCTTAAAAACACTTGGATTCCTGGGACAGCTGAGGCAAGAAATCTCTTATCATCAATTGGATTGTCAACTCACTTACAGATCAGTCTCTAGAGATCGTACTACTACTATTTTGTTATTTTTTGAAACAAAGAAGAGAGAATAGGAAAAAGATGGCTGGTCTGCATTGATTTAAGGAACAACAGCCTCTATTAGTACAGTTCGCTGGTGTGTTCTAACAACAACTCGTTTTTCCTGACAAACCAGTTTCAAAGGATAGATCAGAATAAGCCTTCCTGCATCAATCTGTTCTAGACTCTAATAGTTTCAAACTGCCCATTACATATCTCTTGATTGCAATCATCGTCTGAATATCACTTTTCCATTGGCGGTGGCTGTAAGTAAATCTGTTGGCGTAGTACTCATCTCCCTGATATATTTAGTTCGCAAACAAAGTTTCCTAAAATGACTACAATCATGGTGGAGAATAACGTGTTTAGTTCTTTCTCGGCTAATGCATGTACATTTCCTCATTATGCGGCAGCTGCTGCAGCCCCAGGTCAGTAATGGATAATATACTAATTGTATACCAAGTGTAGGGTATGTGTGTGTGTGTCATGTTGTGCATAAGGTAGTGTTTAGGTAAAGCCATCTTGTGTGGTAATTTTTGTTTTTATTAAAAGCATACAATACAATTATATTACTAAATATTGTATATATATAACGTTTGTCTCTTGACTAATGCCTTAAATAGTTGTGTCATATTTCCTAGTAAAGACGTTCATGCATGCCACTTAGACAGTGTACCATAATGTGATAGTTCATTTACCAAATGGCTAGTAACAGAATCCATACTGTCTTGTATTAGAGCTATCTCATGTATGGCATCTTTGTGCTTTGATAGTGGTGAACAAGGTACTAATGGAATCTATAAAGGAGCCAGTGTTCTAGTTGGTAATGTGTTGATGAGGAAATAGAGGCAGTGTTGATGATATTGATGTTTAGATACCAATTAGACTGGCTGTCAGAGTTCATTCCTGACAAAGTGACAAGCATAAAATTACTGTCAGAAATACAACAGACACTTTTCTAAGAACTTGCCTTTTGTGCCATTACAGTTAGTCATTTATGGACTACTTTATATAACACACGTTAACAACACTGAATGTCATTATAGTTACAGAATCATGGAGTTCACCTTTTTCTCTTGTTAACAGTAGTTATATGTATTGGTTGTGCTATCTCATTACTGATACAAAAAATGAAATAACCTCTAAAGGTTTTCTCCCGTCTTCTTTGATGATTTAAGAAGAAAATAGATACATTGTGTAGTAGATAATTGTTTGTCTTAATTGGGGGAAGAAATGATTGGCTTCAGTGCATTATCTCAGGGCCCAGTCCTTGGGTACAATTGGTATTGGGGAAAACTGGATACCATTGTCAGTTTTGTCAGCCCACTTATATTCTTTTTGTTGTGGTATTCTCCATTTACTAATGTAAACAGCTATGACTCTCTGGGTCTTGATAGGGTTACATCAGTATATATAGGACTTTTTTATGGTTTAGTGGAAATCTTGTTTTATCTAATTAAGTTATTGAAATTAGAACATTTTGACAAATTTACTATCAACTTTATTGCATTCCATTAGACATTGTTTGGTTGTACGTTTAAGGAATCACAAACCTTAAAACGTTAAAAAGCATTTGTTATGATTGCTGGTGTACAATGGTATAATTGTAATAGAAAGTTATAGTGGTACCTTAATGGCCAGCATTGCCCATTAACAATAGACCGTTGGTAGACTGCTATTAAGGAAGTGCTAATTATAGTTAGAGCATTACTACTAGTAGTAGTTAACCATAGAAACACTCAACAACTCAATCTGATACTACTCTATACTCAATCCACCTGGACTAAAGCATTCCATAATGATTACTGTCATTGTATGTGATATTTCATGTTGTGGCAGTTTGAGCCCTTTGGAATGTATTTGTGGTTGGTATGGGTTTAATGGGAGATAGTTGGTATCAGGTTGTACTTGTTCAAAGAATATCTTTAACAGGTCTTTCAAGTTGACATAGATAGCCATCATGTCACTTTGTACCACTGAAAGATACACCTACTGGTCTGTGTATGTATGTCTTCTCTGTGTGTGTGTGGTGTTACTATCAACATGTTGGCTTATTTCTTCTTTATAATTATGAGTTGTGTTTATTTTTCTCTGATTTCATTATGACCTTAACTGTTGACAATGTGACCTTTGTTTATATGTCCACAGTCCTTCCCAAATTTACCTTAATTTGAGATAGTTTTGGATTTTACAACTTCAGTTTGATCTTTCACCTCTGTGTGCGTGTGTGTGCATGTGCATGTGCGTGCGTGCGTGTGTGTGTGTGTGTGTGTGTGTGTGTGTGTGTGTGTGTGTGTGTGTGTGTGTGTGTGTGTGTGTGTGTGTGTGTGTGTTTAGTAGCATATTCTCTGGTAAATTTTACTCAATGGTATTGGAGTGGGTATCATTCTTTTTGGTTTACAAAATGGCTCCAATGTGTTTACTTGTACTCTTACTCTTCAGTTTGGAAGACAAGCTACAGTTTACTTTGTAGAAATGTGAAAGTTGTTAGGATATGTAGTTTAATGACAATTTTTGCATTCTATACCCAATTAAATGATTACAAAACTTGCCCGTTAGTTTGTAAATTGATTTTTCTAATATAATTATATAACTGAAGTCAACTACCATCGCCTGACTTTATCATAATATTCAAGACCAAACAACTACAATACTAAAGTTTTTAAATTTTTTCAAAAGTTGTTATTATAACTTATCATCTATTGCATCACAACAACAAGAAATACATCACAATATTGTAAACTCCATATCTCCTTCAATAAGACTCAGTTGTTTTGTATGACTAGTTTTCTTGTTTGGTTATGACGAATGTTGACTCTTAATCTCCTTGTGTTGATGACACTAAGTTACTATAGAGTTTAGGTAATATGCTTACATTCTTCTCTCACTAGCTAGACTCTCACGAGACTACTGACAGCTGATGATGGATTGAGATTAGTCGTGGTATGAGAGTTTGAAAATACTCTCTAGACATCTATGTGGTTTTTATAATGAGACAGATCTCACACTGTGTGTGTGTGTGTCTTTGTGTCTGTGCGTGCTGTCTTTGGTCTAGTTTTGTTGGTTTATTTGTTAGTTTATATGTTAGTTACTTACTGCTCTACATGACAACAATACTAATTTAAATAGACCTTCCTACTATCATCTAATGAATATGTATGTATTACAATCCTACTGTAATATTGACTACTCTCTCACACACACACACACACACACACACACACACGCACACGTGCATTCACACACACACATACAACACTGATGAATATTGGTCCATATATTGGTATGTTATGTAACACTCTCTGTAGTGGTATCCTTTCTCACGGAATTCTCTAGTAATTGTCTCAGCTATGTTTCATCACATGACAATGCTGATTACCAACTACACATAATACATATACATTTATATACATACATACATACATACACATATATATCTTTTATCTAGTATTTCCTATACAAGGTATGTGAGCAGGATGCTATGCTTGCCTTAGTCACTTGTTGCATCATGTAATTTCATAGGTCTGGTCAGCATGTGTTGGTGTCCAATCCATTTATGTTTGTTGTTTACATTATACATTATACCACTGCACATTCTTTTCTTGTGGTTACTATTATTAGTTTGTTGCTATATTTAGTAACATTATCAATCCAATACAATTTGGTGTCGTTAAATGAAGCAAACAAATGTTGTTGTGCTTTAAGACTAAAGATATACACAAACTAAAGTGCATTGGTTTGTCCTGTAATATTAACACATTGTAGTGACTGATCTATACCAGTTGCACACCCTTGTTATCACATCACACACACCTATATATGGTCACTTTGTCAAGAAGGATACACACCAATAATACACCTCACTAAACAACTGTCTTTAATGCAGCTGCACTTTTGACACCCACTTGTTATTGATATCAGCTTCAAAGTTCCTTTTAAATAGCAACTCATTTATTTATTGTGGTATTGAATGACCCTGTATTATAGTGTTCATCTCTGCTTTATAGGTAATAAAAAAACCAAAGACTCCAGTCGATGGCCTTCTCATTCTTCAGCCGACAATGCTAACTGGACCCCAAGTCCTGACGACGAGTCAAACCAATCAATCCAGTCTGCTAGTAACACAACTAAAGGTAGAGGTGATATCCATGGGGAGATCACCACGCCAGGATGGGACAGCCGACACCAAGAATCATGGCCTCAAAATAAACACTCTGATTGGACATCTGATGAAGAATCTCTTTCAAATTCTGATCCAATGGCCGACGAGTTGGACGAGTTTTCAAATGGCGAAGGTAAAAGCTTTGATAAGAAGAGACAGAGTCAAGATCCTGCATCTGATTGGGAAGAGTTAGATGACTTTCATCATCCAGCAGGATTCTCTGACAAGTCCTCAGAATCCAAACATAACAAGAAAGAGAGCTTAGAACATGGTCTTTCAAAAGATCATCAATATGTTCATTCACCAACTAATGTCTCCCCAGATGGAGGCCCTGAGATAATATCCGGAGATGGAATTTGGAGAGGTCACCCGTCACGAAGTAGCATAGGAAGTACATCCTCGGTAAACAGCGTGGGAAGTAACTCTAGCTGGAAAACAGCTAGTGGAACAACATCAAGAATGGGAAATTTTCAACGATCGACTAGCCCTCGAAAACAAGGACGATATGACAGTCATCGAAGTGTTTCTGTGAGTAGTGTGGGACGTAGTGCTTCGCGTTTCAGTAGCAAGACAAAGAAACCTCCGGTGGATCTTGATGATGCTATTGAGTCCCTTCACAGTGAACCAAGTGGTTGGGGTGATCTACCCAGTCCTAAACCATCTAATATTGATACTGGTACTGAAGTATGGGGTATACCAGATGATGTCAAAATAAAAATGAAAAAAGATCACTCAGCTAAACCACAAAGTGAGCTACAGAAAATTGCAATAAGTATGAACTAATCTCTCTCCCTCTCTCTCTCTCTCATAGATTGGGGTGAGCCAATGTCTCAAGGAGCTGAGTGGGGAGATAATGGTACTACAGCTGCTGGATGGAGTCACACAGTTGGAGAGAATGGTATCACTGAAGGTCTGCAATGGGGAAGTGAAACTAGTTGGAATACTGTAGTGAGTAAAGGCAAGGTAAGTCTGGGTATAATATTATGTGTTTCAATACTGTTTATTTTTGTACTATTTATAGGACAGAGGTACTTTTGCAGATAAAGTCAAAACCTTAGTAGACATGGGATTCCCGGTAAGCATTATAAGTAGATGGATGAATATGGATGGTCAGAGAGGCAGATAGACTTGGTTACAAATAATTATTATTAATGAAAAAGGTTGTATGTAATTTATTTTATTTTATTTTTAGCCGTTGGCATGTGAGAAAGTTCTCAAAGTCAACAACGACAATTTAGAGGCTGCTATTGGAGATCTACTTGCTTTGACAGCTCTCAAAGATGAAGAATCTCAAGATGTTCCTAATTCAAGCCTGGGATATCCTCCTCCATCCACTTCAAATTCTAGTAACAATCTCTTGATGCGATCTAAGAAATTGAGTAGCTCTGGAAACTCCCAGCCCATGTCTTCATCAGGACAATCTAGTATTCCTGGCAACATTTCTCCACCGTCAACTAAACCTGTGTCCTCTACATCTGTAACAGGTGTTGACCCTCTATATCAACAAAAAACCATTACTGGTACAACTGGAGGAAGTGGAGTAGCCTCTCTACCCTCCCAACAACCACAACAGTCTCTTCAAAATCACTTACAACCGTTGCATTGGCAACAACCACAACAACAGCAGCAACAACCAAGAGCAGTACCAAATACAACAACAACAACAACAACTCAAAATAACTATGCTGGACTTGACTTGCCTAATTTGCAGCAGGTACTCACTCAGCAGGTCAATCAATTTCAATATATGAAACAGCAACTAGTTATGCAACTGAGTCAATTAAGATCATCCAATTTGTCGTCAACACAGCTTCAAAAGCAACAATTTCTCACAACTAATTTAAATCAAGTGAACACAAAAATTAACTTGGTAAACCAACAACTCCAGGTTATTAATCAATTACTAGCTCAGCAGAAATCGTCATCCCATACAAATACAGTCTACGAGAAAGATGGCAAGGAAGTAAGTGGTATAAATAACGTTGTAGTAACAAGTGGAGGAGACGGGGCTCATGACCTCCCATCAAATAGCACTACTACAGTGACTAGTGAAGTAGACTCACAATCGCTTAACTACGGCGTACAGAACCTATCTCTTGTTTCTACGCCCACATCAATTACTCAGACTTCTGCTCGCACTCTGTCACGATTGCAGCAAATTATCTCAGGTAATCAACAACAGACGGAGATGCCATCTGTATCAATGGATGTGAAAGACGACACGGAAATGAAGCCATTTTCTGAGACACCAACTGTGACTACCAGCTTCCCTGTAGGAAAGACTGGTGACAATACATTCTTAGCTACTAGCTCTCAAGATATGATCACTTCTTCCACAACAACACGCCCTGTGTCAAGTTCAACTTTTGCCTCCAGTAGCCGCTTTAATGCTGTTCGCTCAGTGGATGACATTCCCGAGTTTAAGCCCGGTGTCCCTTGGCATCCTCATATTCAATCCAACCAGTCACAGGTCTATACCAAGTCATCAAGTGTGTCTACACCTACTACCCCACATGACTTTGGAGGATTGTATTCAAACCAGTCCATTCATTCTGACAACAATTCTAAAGAATTCTATTCATCTCAGTCTTCATTTGGTCGAGCAACGGGAGGGTTCAACTCGCAATATGGTCACCAAAACAATGTTCAATACGAACACTCGCACCATTTTAACAATCCACCTCATTTCTCTAATGCACCAATAGGTGGTGGTAGTGCATATCCATTTAATCGTTCTAGCAGCTACAGTGGTCCCAGTAATTATGGGACTCCAGCTCAAGGGGGAGGACCTAATTACAAACTCTATGGCTCACAACCCAAACCACTACCTTCACATCTCCCAGGAGGAGGAGGAGGAGGAGGAACAGGGGCATTTCCTCCTGGACGACACCGACCACGAATGCAAAACCAGCATAGCTTTAGTGGTTTTCCAATATCTGGTGGATCATCATCGTATAGCTCCATTGGACGTAGTTATAATAGAGATAATTTCCGGAGTCAACAGCCTCAGTTTACAGGAAACAACAAAGGGTTTGAACAACCACAACAGCAACAACATCAAAAGTGGAACTTTGATGGCAATCCATGGGGAATGCCCACTACCTCAGGTAATAAGACTACTGATGTATTTATTGCTATTTATTCAATGAATATGTAATAAGGTACTGGCTTTAATGACACTTTGTAGTTCAAATAAATTCACTCGGTACTACTAGAGTTGTTGTTATTGCTTTTAAATATTGTAGGTAGTATTTGGTCAATGGAAAGTTCGGACTCCCTTCTCAACAGCACAGACTCCACCTACACTGAGTGGAGAGGAGGCAGCACTCGTAAACCATCTCTACCTTTACACCTCAGTGCACCCACGTCTTATATAGTACTGAAGAATGTCACCTCACAGGTAATTTATTACATGTACTAAACTTGCACTTTAGAATTAGGATGGTGGTTAGTTATAGTACTTTGAACATTTTAGTGATAAAATAGAATGTACTGCCTATAAAGTAATAGTATTCATATTACCTACAATGTGGGTACTTTTACTCGCTTGTTAATAACTTGTGTTATAAAACAATATAGCTCAATCATTCATTTTACACAGGTTGATGAGGCATCATTAAGAGAAGTATGCAGTGAATACGGCAAAGTTTTGTCTTGTTCAATGAATCATTTCAATGAGGCTGTTCTGATACAATACTGCAATAAAGAAGAAGCTGCTCTAGCAAAAAATGGCCTTGAAAAGAACCCAATCATCTGTGGTGTATGTGTGACACCTTGCTTTGCTACTGACCTCGACATTGCTTCCTTTTTGGATCAGAGAACACCCTCTAATCCTTCTATCAATTTATCCTCAGCACTAAACTTGACAGCATCATGGCTCCCAGATAACCAAGCGTCTTTGACATCTCAACAAAAGGTCAACAAGAAAGACAGCGCTTCTCTCTGGGGTACCAGTGGGGATGCATTTCCAGGTAGTCATGGTAAGAGCAGCTCAGTTTGGAGTAATAGAGGGATACTTCCAGGAATAAACACACCCTGGAACATTGCTGCTTCCACTGCCCAAGAAAAAGAGGAACTGAGCACAAGTCCTCCTTTATCCACATTTCTACCCAATGGCCTCTTCTAAAAAAGGAATTAAAAATCGTATCAACCTTTTTAACATTAATTATTTTTTATTTAATTTTTCATTTTGTGTCTTCATTTCTCCTGTCTGCTCGCGGATCATCGAGAATTGGCAAGCCAATATACTATTATTAATGAATGTAGCTAAAAAACAATATCTAGAGATAAATTGAGAGAGATTACCCACAGGAAAAAACTACATAAAAACAAAAAAAAAATTGTGTGCAAGTTTGTATAACTAGGAGCAGTACACTCGGTCTTACTGGTTAGACAGAACACTCTCCTTCCTCCCCATCCCACCACCACTTCACTTTGTAACCAAGCTGACCATGTATGTATCATCTGTGTTAATATATTATATATATAATTATATATATTGTATTCTGCAGCAAGTTTTCATTCTCTAGTGTGTTTGTGTGTGTGTGTGTGTGTGTTTACAAAATGCAGTTTAGCTGTTGAAGCAGTTCACATTAGTACTATGACCGAATATCCTTTTTATCATGATCAACGCTTTCTTTCAGCGTAGTATGTGTAGAATTGATTTTCTTTGTTGTATCTGTAGTTATTATAGTTTGTGTTTCATCAGTGTGTCCATGTGTATCATCATCATACAATACATTGTGTCTGAATGCAATTCAAGTGAATGTTCTCAAGTCACTGGAAGTAAAGAACTATTAGTGTAATTTTACACCAGAGCCACCATCATCTGTTAGTCTACCGTTGGGGCAATCATGTTAATTGTAGTTAACAGTATGACTGTTAGTTATTATATAAGCTTAGAACAATACTGGTGTCTCTTAAGAAACCATTCTCTTTTTTGCCATTCAACCATGTACACTAACTCTTCAATTCAGAGCTTTGAAAACTAAAAAAAGTGCAAAGAAAAGGCAACTCAATACTACAGTATATCACCTTATCTGTAAAATGTCACAAGTCATTCATTTAATTTTTTTAACAAAATTTGTATCATTTATTATTTAGTATATAATTTTTTCTGTTTTGTCGAGATTGGAGCAAGACTCTAGTTGTCCTAACAGTTCATTCTTATTTTCCCCAAGTGTTTAACATGAATGAGTTCGCTTTCTCTCTCTCTCTCTCCCTCTTTCATTTTGTTAAATGTCTTATCGTGTAGAGAGTCTCACTGAATATATATAATACACAATATGTATTGCAGGTAGATTATTTGACTGACATAGGTGTTGTGAGAAATATACATGTATGCTATTATGACAAATTGTACTGTGTGTTTGCCTCTGTTGACCCAAAAGTTCATATTTTCTTTAGTTTTATTTAGATGTAATAATTATATTATTAGTTGTCTTTTTCTTTCACAATAAGCAAAATTGGTATATTTATGGCAAAACCAGAATTCAATAAATATTGCAATACTTTTTGGCATTTTATTATAATTATATAATTTCTTTTTGTAAATGCCATTATCGCTTACAATGATAATTTTTCTGTCAAAAATTCTGTGACAACACAAAAGGCGATTGATGTGTACAAAATTGTACTAAATATCTAACACTTAAATAATAACAGACAATAGGATGTTGTAATATTATTAATAATAGTTTCATTCAATCTCTACTTCACCTCCAGCTGACTCTATTGCCAATTTTAACCTCTCTGCCTCTTCTTTACTTACTCCTTCCTTTAACACTTGTGGTACAGATTCTACAAACTTTTTAGCCTATGGAGAACAGCAATAGTAATAACAACAATATTATTGATTGTAACTTGGAAACTTAACAGGGTTTCATTTAGAAAATGTTTCAAGGAGGGGCAATATTCAACTTTGAAAATATTAGGGCAGGCAACTACTGATTACTAATACATGTAGAGCATCTACCAAAATTTAACAACAGTTGACTCATTAAAAATAATCAATAATAATTGTATTGTAATTAATTACCTAAAAATAGACTGACAATAGAGGTTGATTTCTGCTTACAAAATAGTAGTACGTTAAAATTGTACCACCTTATAACATGGTACCTTCTGCTTAACAAACATCCCCATCTTCCAAAAGTTTTAATTACCATGGCAGCATAGATTGATATAAGCACAGGTGTCTATGATAGTACACATCCCTTATCCTAATTAATACCCATCAATGTTTGTAAGTAATTTAGCACTAAATTTTATTACATAATAAATAGAACAAAATACATTTAAAAACAAGTCATAAAAATCAAATTATTTCATTTGTTTATAAGCATCAAGTTCAGCATCTAGCTGTTCTGATGTTAGTAGAGGCTTGCGTCCGACACCTCTACCACGCCCACGAATTCCTCTTCCTCTGAGTGTACCTTTACCACCTCTATATAACAAATGTAACATTGAGTAAATAGACAAGGACCATACCTGACAGGATAAATTCCTACTCGTTGACGAACATTGGTCTTATTAGGTGTAGAAGTGAAAGATTTTGCTTGACCAAAACCATCCATTAATTGTATTGTCATAGGACGTCCTATAAGAAATATCAAAACACAACATAATATTTTCTTTAGTCAAATAAACAAACCATCTAATGGAACTCCATTGTATTGTTTCATAGCTTTCAAAGCATCAACATTTCGCTCAAATATTACTTGAGCTGTGCCCAATGAACGTCCACTCTTGTCATAATGAACTTCAGCCTTTCTTAGATGCCCAAACTCCCGGAAGAGCCCCTAAAACAATAAAAAACAACATGGATTACACTAGTAATGTTAGGAAACTAGAAATATTAACATGTTCAGAGCAGTTTTACTCACCTTGATGTCCTCATCAGATACACCATAATCTAAATTTGAAATAAGCAATTTAGAAGCTGTACCACCACGAGTGGGTGTGGGAGTTTGAGTCTGAGCTACTCCATTGAATTCTCCTTGAAACATATCGTGTTGCCATTTTCCTGCCATTTGTCGTGGTGGCTATAATGATTGGAGTGGATAGTAGAGAGATGAAACGTTCGTAGTTTTGTAGTAGTAAATGTAGGTGTGTGTGCTACACATGGTTGTCATCACAGTGACAGTCCAGTCCAATATGTACACTTTACAATAAGCAATCAGGACAGGTGCACACAGGTATCCATTAAACTCAAGACCTATTATTGTTAGCCATTGGGATTCAAACAGCTCTTAAATCAATAATCTCCTTTTGTTTTGGTGCACGACCAGATTTATTACCTATCATTGTTGACAGGTTTGAAGGGGATGAATTTAAACAATCATATACATAATGATCTATAGCTTTTTTAGACGCTACTTCTGGTGCTAAAATTTAAACATCGAGATTCTTAAAGGGAAGGGACAATTGAAAAAAACAACACTTAAGAATAAAGATTAAGATAGAGTAACGAACTCGTTGATTTGCTTGAAAAAAGCCTCCAGCTTGGCCTTTTCTAACTGCTCCTGCACTACGCCCTCTTGCTCCTCGTCGTCCTCTACCACTAGTTTTCTTAGCACGAACGAAAGCGTCCAGTGGTTGATCTACCAAGTCTGCCATTTTTTGTAGAAGATGAGAAAATGTTGCTACTAAAATTCAAAAAATTGTCCCAAGTAAAGTCTGTTCGATTTCAAAAACACAGTTCTGGAACTTCCCAGGAGTCTTTGGAGATATTGTAAGACAGATAGACTTATTAAAGAGTAAACGACAGCTTTTTATATACAATACCGAGCATACACGGTAACGCCCACTACAACACAACCTAGGCGCCGTAGGCGGTGGCTTTTACATGTTCATCACCTAATAGATCAGTGGACACCTACTATCTTTGAACTCGAGGTGCGATATCTGCTTACAAAATAGACTAAATAGTAGCACGTTTCTTTTTGTAAATGCCATTATCGCTTACAATGATAATTTTTCTGTCAAAAATTCTGTGACAACACAAAAGGCGATTGATGTGTACAAAATTGTACTAAATATCTAACACTTAAATAATAACAGACAATAGGATGTTGTAATATTATTAATAATAGTTTCATTCAATCTCTACTTCACCTCCAGCTGACTCTAGCAATAGTAATCACAACAATATTATTGACTGTAACTTGGAAACTTAGCAGGGTTTCATTTAGAAAATGTTTCAAGGAGGGGCAATATTCAACTTTGAAATTGTTAAGATGGGCAACTATACTGTCTGTGTACACCATCTACCAAAATTTAACAATGGTTGACTCATTAAAAATAATCAATAATAATTGTTTGTAATTAATTACCTAAAAATAGACTGACAATAGAGGTTGATTTCTGCTTACAAAATAGTAGTACGCTAAAATTATACCACCTTATAACATGGTACCTTCTGCTTAACAAACATCCCTATCTTCCAAAAGTTTTAATCACCATGGCAGCATAGATTGATATAAGCACAGGTGTCTATGATAGTACACATCCCTTATCCTAATTAATACCCATCAATGTTTGTAAGTAATTTAGCACTAAATTTTATTACATAATAAATAGAACAAAATACATTTAAAAACAAGTCATAAAAATCAAATTATTTCATTTGTTTATAAGCATCAAGTTCAGCATCTAGCTGTTCTGATGTTGGTAGAGGCTTGCGTCCGATACCTCTACTACTTCTACCACGCCCACGAATTCCTCTTCCTCTGAGTGTACCTTTACCACCTCTATATAACAAATGTAACATTGAGTAAATAGACAAGGACCATACCTGACAGGATAAATTCCTACTCGTTGACGAACATTGGTCTTATTAGGTGTAGAAGTGAAAGATTTTGCTTGACCAAGACCATCCATTAATTGTATTGTCATAGGACGTCCTATAAGAAATATCAAAACACAACATATGATATTTTCTTTAGTCAAATAAACAGACCATCTAATGGAACTCCATTGTATTGTTTCATAGCTTTCAAAGCATCAACATTTCGCTCAAATATTACTTGAGCTGTGCCCATTGAACGTCCACTCTTGTCATAATGAACTTCAGCCTTTCTTAGACGTCCAAACTCCAAAAAGAGCACCTGAAAAGATAAAAAACAACATGGATTATACTAGTAATGTTAGGAACAAGAAATATGAACATGTTCAGAGCCAAGTTTTACTCACCTTGATGTCCTCATCAGATACACCATAATCTAAATTTGAAATAAGCAATTTAGAAGCTGTACCACCACGAGTGGGTGTGGGAGTTTGAGTCTGAGCTACTCCATTGAATTCTCCTTGAAACATATCGTGTTGCCATTTTCCTGCCATTTGTCGTGGTGGCTATAATGATTGGAGTGGATAGTAGAGAGATGAAACATTCGTAGTTTTGTAGTAGTAAATGTAGGTGTGTGTGCTACACATGGTTGTCATCACAGTGACAGTCCAGTCCAATATGTACACTTTACAATAAGCAATCAGGGCAGGTGCACACAGGTATCCATTAAACTCAAGACCTATTATCGTTAGCCATTGGGATTCAAACAGCTCTTGAATCAATAATCCCCTTTTCTTCTGGTGCACGACCAGATTTATTGCCTATCATTGTTGACAGGTTTGAAGGGGATGAATTTAAACAATCATATACATAATGATCTATAGCTTTTTTAGACGCTACTTCTGGTGCTAAAATTTAAACATCGAGATTCTTAAAGGGAAGAGACAATTGAAAAAAACAACACTTAAGAATAAAGATTAAGATAGAGTAACGAACTCGTTGATTTTCTTGAAAAAAGACTCCAGCTTGGCCTTTTCTAACTGTTCCTGCACTACGCCCTCTTGCTCCTCGTCGTCCTCTACCACTAGTTTTCTTAGCACGAACGAAAGCGTCCAGTGGTTGATCTACCAAGTCTGCCATTTTTTGTAGATGAGAAAATGTTGCTACTAAAGTTCAAAAATTGTCCCAAGTAAAGTCTGTTCGATTTCAAAAACACAGTTCTGGAACTTCCCAGGAGTCTTTGGAGATATTGTAAAGAAAGATAGACTTATTAAAGAGTAAACGACAGCTTTTTATATACAATACCGAGCATACACGGTAACGCCCACCACAACACAACCCAGGCGCCGTAGGCGGTGGCTTTTACATGTTCATCACCTAATAGATCAGTAGACATCTATAATCTTTGAACTCGAGGTGCGATATCTGCTTACAAAATAGACTAAATAGTAGCACGTTTCTTTTTGTAAATGCCATTATCGCTTACAATGATAATTTTTCTGTCGAAAATTCTGTGATAACACAAAAGGCAATTGATGTGTACAAAATTGTACTAAATATCTAACACTCAAATAATAACAGACAATACGATGTTGTAATATTATTAATAATAGTTTCATTCAATCTCTACTTCACCTCCAGCTGACTCTATTGCCAATTTTAACTTCTCTGCCTCTTCTTTACTTACTCCTTCCTTTAACACTTGTGGTACAGATTCTACAAACTTTTTAGCCTATGGAGAACAGCAATAGTAATCACAACAATATTATTGATTGTAACTTGGAAACTTAGCAGGGTTTCATTTAGAAAATGTTTCAAGGAGGGGCAAATATTCAACTTTGAAATTGTTAAGATGGGCAACTATACTGTCTGTGTACAGCATCTACCAAAACTTAACAATGATTGACTCATTAAAAATAATCAATAATAATTGTATTGTAATTAATTATCTAAAAATAGACTGACAATATTGTGGTTTACCGATGAAGCAATCATCATCAAGTTATAACAAGATATCTTAAAAATCAAGGGGAGGCAGAGGTTTACCAAGGTGTGTCCAAAAGCCCCCTCTCCTGTCCCGTTAAATGAAACACTGCTTAGTAATATAATTATATATCATACACTTCAACTCACTATACAATGTACATTGTTATAAGCTTAGTAGTTTATAAATGCTGACCTGAACCAAGTTCATTTCACTCATCAGTAATTTCACTTCTTTGATAAGTTTTACTTTAGCATTTTCAGAGAACTTCACTAACTTGACTGTGAACTCTGTCTGTTCATCTTTAGAAGTTTCTTGAGCCTATATTAATAATATAATAACAACACAATATAGTTTTAATAGTGACTACTTACATCAGGTGCACTAGTTTCTGGTGGAGCAAAAGATCCAGCTGCCATAATAGGGATATCAGGAATATTTAAAGTTTTCTAGAAGAATCAATAAATCTGTACAATGTTGAAACGAACACCACTAAACTGCATAACTGATGCCCTTCCCAACATAATAGTCACACTAGTAAGGTGCAACCTCATGCAGCCACAGTACATTTAACCATACATTATACCTTTATAAGTTCATTTAGTTGAGCTGTCTCTCTTAGGGTAAGTCCAGCAATGTCTTGTACAATATTATGTAGTTTCTCTGGATATACATCAGTACCATCAGGAGATGGCATTGACAATGGATCAGTAGACACCTGCAACATTTGAAGTTGAGGTTGATGTCTGTTTACAAAATAGTAGTACGTTAAAATTATACCACTTTATAGTATAGTACCTTTTGCTTAACAAAAGTCCCCATCTTCCAAAAGTTTTCATTGCTCTAAACGCCATGGCACGATAAATCAATATAAGCGCAGATGTCTATGGTGTACACGTGTGTTCTCCTAATTAATACCCACCATGTGTTTGTAATAAATGTAATTAACTTTATCATTATATTTTATTACATAATAAACAAAAGTACAATACAAAATAACAGCTACTAAAGAATAAACTTCATTGTCATGATTCCCATGCATCTGCAGACTAAAAGTATATTTAAAACAAGTCATAAAAATCAAATTATATTACTTGTTTATAAGCATCAAGTTCAGCATCTAGCTGTTCTGATGTTGGCATAGGCTTCCGTCCACCACCTCGGCCACTTCTACCACGCCCACGAGTTCCTCTTCCTCTGGGTGTACCTTTACCACCTCTATATAACAAATGTAACTTTGGGTAAATAGGCAAGGATCATACCTGACAGGACGGGTTCCTACTCGTTGACGAACATTGGTCTTATTAGGTGTAGAAGTGAAAGATTTTGCTTGACCAAAACCATCCATTAATTGTATTGTCATAGGACGTCCTATAAGAAATATCAAAACACAACATGTGATATTTTCTTTAGTCAAATAAACAAACCATCTAATGGAACTCCATTGTATTGTTTCATAGCTTTCAAAGCATCAACATTTCGCTCAAATATTACTTGAGCTGTGCCCATTGAACGTCCACTCTTGTCATAATGAACTTCAGCCTTTCTCAGACGCCCAAACTCCCGGAAGAGCTCCTAAAATGATAAAAAACAACATGGATTACACTAGTAATGTTAGGAAACTAGAAATATTAACATGTTCAGAGCCAAGTTTTACTCACCTTGATGTCCTCATCAGATACACCATAATCTAAATTTGAAATAAGCAATTTAGAAGCTGTACCACCACGAGTGGGTGTGGGAGTTTGAGTCTGAGCTACTCCATTGAATTCTCCTTGAAACATATCGTGTTGCCATTTTCCTGCCATTTGTCGTGGTGGCTATAATGATTGGAGTGGATAGTAGAGAGATGAAACGTTCGTAGTTTTGTAGTAGTAAATGTAGGTGTGTGTGCTACACATGGTTGTCATCACAGTGACAGTCCAGTCCAATATGTACACTTTACAATAAGCAATCAGGGCAGGTGCACACAGGTATCCATTAAACTCAAGACCTATTATCGTTAGCCATTGGGATTCAAACAGCTCTTGAATCAATAATCCCCTTTTCTTCTGGTGCACGACCAGATTTATTGCCTATCATTGTTGACAGGTTTGAAGGGGATGAATTTAAACAATCACATGCATAATGATTTTATAGCTTTTTTGGACGCCATTTCTGGCTGCTAAAATTTTAACATCAAGCTTCTTAAAGGGAAGGGATATTTGAAAAAACAACACCTAAGAAGAAAGATTGAGAGAGATGTAACGAACTCGTTGATTTGCTTGAAAAAAGCCTCCAGCTTGGCCTCTTCTAACTGCTCCTGCACTACGCCCTCTTCCTCTTCCGCGTCCACCTCTTGCTCCTCGTCCTCTAGCTCCACCACGTCCTCTGCCAGTAGTCTTCTTAGCACGAATGAAAGCGTCCAGTGGTTGATCTACCAAGTCTGCCATTTTTTGTAGAAGATGAGAAAATGTTGCTACTAAAGTTCAAAAAATTGTCCCAAGTAAAATCTGCTCGATTTCAAAAACACAGTTCTGGAACTTCCCAGGAGTCTTTGGAGATATTGTAAAGAGAGATGGACTAAATAAAGAGTAGCCAATAGCTTGAAGAAGAAAGGTGACAACCTCACTGCAACTGGCGTGTTTTGAATACAAAACTGCGCATGCGCAGTAACGCCCACCGCAACCTAGCCTAATTGGCGGCGGCTTTTAATCATCTTTGATCACTTGACCGACACTCAATTTGACTAGACAGGAGACTGGGATGGTTGACTAAACATGTTTTCCTGCCTAAGTGCTGCAGGTATAGTTACAGTCATCAAAACTCATCATTTCAATCGCGATCTGAAGTCGGAAGAGTGGTGATGTTCAGTGCTTTCTTAGTAGAGGACGATAAACCTTGTATACCTACAAAATGCGATCTCCAGTTCACCAGTATTGGATCAATTTGCTTAGGAAAAGCGTCGATTCGTTTTGAAACTAGTCGACAACCTCTACACGACACTGTCCTCTACGTGCCTTCGCTATTGTACCATACATCAGGAGTTAGATGCAAACTGCGTGTTACGAAATGCCAGCTCCAGCTGCTTCAAGACTCGCATCTTGTCTCTTCAGAAGACCTCCATCTCACTAAAGCCAACTGGCATGAAACGAACAAACAAACGTGTCAGTTACCTTATTCACATGTCAAGTCCAACCTAGAGAATATAGTTATGAACTATGGTGCTGCACAATCACCAAATGACCTCCTACTTTACATTGGCAATATTGCAAGTGATCATGTGCTGATTTTAATGTTGGAGATGATTTTGGACATTACTCCAGCTATTGTATCAATTACAGGCACAACAGCACTTGATTGGTATTTTATAAGTATGCTCCCAGCTAACGAAACATCACTCAAAGCATCTGTGTCAATAGCTAATGGTACTTGTGTACATTCTGTGATCCCTTTGCACGATTCCATTGTTATTGAGCATCATATTACTGAAACGGAAGCCTCCATCGATGCATTGCATCAGGGTACAATGTATGATGAAAGTCCTGGATTTCTGTTACGTTTATCAACTCAATCCACCCATCCTATCCTCACACAGTGTCATACAATACTAATGACCAAGCCTATAAATTTACAATTACAAAGCAAAGAACAAGAAGTTGTATGTGATGGAGTACAGATGGCTAGCTGTACGTTCACAAAAATGCCTTCTGGTCCAGTTAGTTTTGTGCCGGGTGAATTTATTTTTATGGTAGATTGTAGTGGTAGCATGAGTGGTCAAAAGATTCAAAGTGCAGCTGAGTCGCTTTTACTGGCAATAAAAAGTTTACCTTGTCAGTGTTACTTTAATATAATTGCATTTGGTTCCAAGTACAGAGTCCGTTTTCAAACAAGCATGGAGGCATCTGATAAAAATATTGAACTTGGAATCCAATTCATTAACAAACTGCAGGCTTGCCTGGGTGGAACAGAGCTCCTTACTCCACTCAGATGGGTCTTGAAGAAGCAATCCTGCAATGGCTTACCTCGTCACTTATTTCTTATAACTGATGGCGGAGTTCCTAATGTCCAAGTTGTGTTACAGACAGCTACTAGACATAGACTAATGACAAGGTGAGAACAGAACATTGTCTAAGTATAATGATTGTTATATAAAGTAATTAAATGACCCATCCTATAGACACTAAGGTTTTGGATAGGATGAATTATATCTTAAGATGATGTTCTTGGCATAGACTAGTTCATTGTTCTTGACAATAGGGATTTTCAATAATTTATTAATATTTTGGCAGCTTTTAAGTCTCCTGTTAAATGTTGCACTTTGTTTGTTTGTAATTTTATGTATAATATACATTAAGCACTGTTTTGGGACAGTATGATGTTGTGATTTATTTTGTTATGTCTAATCCAATTGTTTACCAAACTTAGTCTGGAATTACTACTTAATCGCATAGCCCTAAAAACATGGTGTTACCATGACATTCTTTCCCATAGCAACAACCACTAGATCCCATGGGAGTCTCTCACCTCAAGAAAATCCATAAATTTACCTTAAAACTTGTGTCTATCTATACTTTATATTGTTTTTCATATCAGAGATGAGGGAGGAATAACAAGTTTGGCATAACTCCCCATGTTATTTTAAGCCTGCTTGTTACTATACTAATTGCTAATATTAAGTGATAATCTAGAATAGCCTGACTGTCTGTCTCTTCCATGACAAGTGAATTCACTCTATAGAGTTGTGAAATGCAATTGACCTAACTATAGCTATATAGTTTTGTGGTAGCTTGCCTTATGACTTAATGTCTGCATATTTCACAGTTATTACATGCTTACTATCAACCCACATGTCCTAAGGGTAATTGCTGTATGGAACTATGCCTTTATTAACAGGAACATTTAATAGTAAAAACTGACAATAGTCAAAAAGGTTGCAACTCTTCCAATTTGTTGGTTACTATCTTACCATTTACTATTTAAATTCTTGGACATTGTTGTGTCTGGAAAGTGTTATTTTTAATGGCTATGTTTACACAGAGGCTGTTACTCTTTATAAACCTTTTATTGATAGTGGGCTTTGCCTTTAATTTGATTAGTCTCTGGCTTACAATAGTTTTTGTATGTAGTACCAAGGTGGGCGGGTAGGCCATGATTTTCTTGTCTGTAGAACTGGTGGAATGAGTACTACCCTTGTATCCTATACTATGTCTGTGTGTGTAGTGCTTATCAGCTGTGTTGTACATTGTTTTATGCATATTGATTACTGACTGTAGTAGTGTACATGTGTGCTGTTAGTGTTGTAGTTCTACAGCCTGTTTCTTGTAGTGTTCCACATGGCTCATAGAGTCTATTTTGTGTTTTGATAGCTGTTCTAATACACATGTGTATTGTTTTGGAGATATGTTTTCTTTAGAAAACGATTCATTACAACAATCACAAATGTATTTTGTTTTTTATGTATAAAGGATTCATACCTTTGCTTGGGGACCTGAAATATGCTCTGAGCTCATGGCTGGTCTTGCTAATGAAACAGGAGGTCAGTATAAGGTGATAAGAGAGAAAGACAGACTACAAACCAAGGTACAAAGATGATGGCTGGTAACTGCATATTTTCTCTTTTGGATGTAATTTTGTTGTTTCTACCTGGCATGTGTGCTAGGTGACCCTAAGATTGTCCTTTATGTTCATTTGTTCTATCATTGTATACGAATGTGAATGAAAACACATTTTCAAAATCAAATGAACCAATGAATTAATTTATTCATGCCACGAGTGCTTGGTCATGACTGATTATGTCTATTAGCTTGAGTAAAGCATTTCTTAGCAGTATTACCATACTTTCTGGTAACTCTCTACCTTTCAATGTTAGTACTGCCACCATCTAAACTGTTTTTGAATGATTTTATTACATTGATCTTTTGTTTACTTTTATGCATTGTTTACTTTTATGCAGGTGATGGAAGTATTTCACAGTTGTTTAACACCATATCTCAGAGATGTTTCAATGATTCTGTCTCCTCCTCCTGACTTTACCACAACGACTATATTCCCCTCATTTGTTCCTCCTCTTCTCTATCCTGGAAGTACTCAGACTAGCTATAGTGCTCTAAAGAAAACATCTCAAGTATCACAAAACAGTAGTAGTATGTCTGCTCTTGTATCCTCTGCTACTTGCTCTGGCTACATTGTAGAGGATGATGGGAGAACACAAGAAATAAAACATACTGAGTCTTGTCAAGCAGAGGAGAGTTTGATGACATCAGACAGGATAGTAGCCATTCTTCAATCCTCAGCTTGGGCTAAGATGGCCGCTCTTGAATCCCAGTTGATACAGACCCGATTTCAAAAACCTCACAATGAAGACGGACCTCCTACAAAGAGACCTCGAGTCAATGGTACCACTGCACACCAGTTAGAACAATGCAACTATGAAAGTCTTTGTGATGAATTGGTCAGTATAAGTTTGATGTCTGGTGTGCCTTATTTTCCATACACTCATTATTATACATCCAATGAAGGAAGTAAAGTCTGTCAAATCCTACCTTGGAGTAGACCAAAGAGAGTGGATAAAGGAGAAGAACAGGATGACGTCATGTTAGTTAATGTTCCTATTAGAAAACGTCCTCGTAGCAAGGATCCTTCTGATGATGATTCTTCTACATCTTCTGTGTTTTCATCTCTCTCTTTATCTCTGTCTTCTCTTGCTAAGAAGACAGCTTCTAGTATTAATAATGTTGTTAAGACAGCAGTCAATGTGGCAACACTTGGCCTGGTTAATATGGATGATGACACTGCTACCATTGAGACTGGAGAACGTATTGAAGATCAAGATTACTATCAAAACATGACAAGTCGAATCCATTGGAACAGTCACCGCGAACTAGTACTCCCTGATTTCTACTATATTTCTCGCTCTAGTACATCACCTAATAGTTCTCAAGAACAGTCAAATGAAGCAACCTCTTCAAATCGTCTTTCTTTTCAAACTCCTCAAGACAAAATATCGATATTGCCACCTGAGTATTCTGTTGTTGCGGAACATTTAGAGCAATCAAACCAGTTTGACAAGGTTTCTTCTAATGGATATGTGGATAACAATGACGTGGAAGAAACTTGTTCAAGTTCATCTGACAACAATCAAATGTTATCACCTCGTTTTGATCTTCATGCAAACTATATTCCTCTACTTCAAATGCAGTTACCCTCTGGTGCATGGCCTCTACTGCCTTCTCTTGCAGTAGCAATTGGTGTACCCATTAAAATTATATCAGAGCTACCTGTATCAAATGGACACTCCTCACATCTCAGTGTTAATGGCCTTCATTCTGGCCATTTCTGGGCTACAGCCCTTGCCTTGGCATTTCTTGATACTCATTTTTCTCAGTTAAGAACTGAATGGCACCTCATGGCTCATAAAGGTCGTCAATGGTTGGCCAACAAAACAGAATGTGTCCCTATTTCATTTTCAGATATTGATTCAAAAGCTATTCAACTTGTTTCACAATGTATGTATCATCAATGTTAATTTTTTTCAATGTCGTACATCATTTATAGCTTCTTTTGGTTGTGAAGTCATCTTTATAAACACATTTTTTGACGTAATTATTAAGGGCGTGTCTAACTAATTATTATTAGCATAACAAGTATGGCGAGTAAGGTTTGTGCTTGCATATATTGATTACAGTAAGTTACGTTCTTACTCTTTCCCTTCTAGGAAACTGCCGCGCCTCGTGAGTTTCATAATTACAAATATTATATCATGGTTCAAAGGTCTATTTGTGTTATATAAAGCTACCAATTATGAGGCAATTTGTAAAAGATATTATCTTAGGTCCATAACCCAGAGGGTGATACCTTTTGCAAAATCCTAAATTGGCAGGTTTATATAAGAGGGCATCTCCAGACTATTTTTAGAAAATATGTCAGTTTGACATTATGCTCTGACCCTCCTCCCCCCACCAAAAAACGTCATGCCCCAAAATATTACAGGATTATATGCTTGTCAAAATAATATATATTTTATGCACCAAGAGTGTATAAAAGTGTGATAAAGTGTGTCTGTTTCTGCTTGTCTTGTTCTTGTCATAGTACATCTCTATGAACTGCTCATACTTGCTTTTGGGATTGCTAAAGACATTTCCTGACTTCTACAAATAAAGTTGTCAGAAGAGCCATCATTTATAAAAGTCCTACAGTGGATAGCACAGATACAGTGTGTAATACAAGTTGCTTTGTCAGGAATTCTAAATAATGTCGTGAGATTTCTCCCTTTCCCCCATAACATCAAAATTGATATTGTGTTTCCAAAAATAGTTTGGAGATGCCCCCTAACACATATGGACTTATCAATAGATAATGATAGAAATGATTAAGCTTAACATCAGGTCTGTTATAAACTTGTTACTTTGTTGTTATGAAGGAGGAGCTAGCTAGCTTAGTTAGGTTCTGTATTTTCAAATATTAACCTATAAGGTTTATATGTGTTCTCTAGAACTGACACTCAAAATATATGGCCTATGAATCTCATTATAAGATATATACATGTATGTGTGTTTGTGTATTTTATTCTTGTAGTTGGTACTTGTCTGTTAATCTGTCCACAACATCCACAAGACTATGAAACAAGTGTTAATCGACGAGACTATGAAGAAGATGTAAAGAATATAAGGTCGTCTTTTGAAGCTAAGTACAGAATTGAAGACTACCGTATTGACGTTAGTGATAGTTCCACAAGTTTTCTTCGTAAACTAGACACTGTTCAATCTCCGTCCTTTCTTTTGTACTTCACTGGATATGGTGGCTGTGATTCTAATGGTCAAGTGTATATTTTACTGAGAGACAAACCAGAACAAAAAGTCTATCTATATCAAATAGTTTCAAAATTACAAGGAAAGTGTCCTTGTATACTTCTCTTTGAGCTGTCTTGTCGTACCGGCAATGATATAGCATCTCCTACGTTAAGATTGCCAACTTGCAACAATTTTGTTGTTGCTATATCTAGTCTAATTCGAGAGGAAAAACGTAACAATGATGGTGGCATCTGGACAAAGTATCTGTGTGATACAGTTAAAGAATATCAATTTCCTATGACAACCATATTAGACCTGGTGTGGCATAAATGTAACAGCAGTCCCCATAACTTTTTTCCTCAGTACACAGCATCACGTTATAAACCTAGTTAGTTAATAGACATTCTAAAGCTAAATTTATGACTCTCCCCTCCTCACATTAGAGCCAAGTGAACCAATTAATGATGAGTGGTACTTGCAGTATATTTTTAAAACTGGTATGCCACCAAGTGACATTGGTAGTGGTCCTCGTAGAGTACATCCAGTCTCTACTGAAGGAGTCACAGGTATCCATACACATTGCTAGTCCTAATAGAAATTCTTAGAACATCAATAACCTCAATTCATGCAAACTTTGACTTTTGTAAATAACTTTAATGATAATAAACTGGAAGTCTGTATTATTAATTGGAGACTTCCACTTTATTAACAGGAAGTACTATTGGAGTAATTTGGTACCTCATATGTGTAATTAGAACTTGAACAAGTTAAGAAACAAAGGTCAAAGTTAATATGAACAGACTTTAGTTAGTAACCATTGTATTGTGTGTACATTTGAAGTAGGTATTAGCTTACCATAAGATCTCATGTATTTGTTATATAGGTCGAGTTTATAAAACTTCAGATCCACCTTGTCCTGCCCATGTTTTTGAAGCACTTAATAATCAAGGTATTGCTGATAAGTGGCGGGAAATTGGTGGAAAATTAGAAAGGAAAGTGCTTGATCCTAATAAATTAAGGAACATTAGGGGAGATAATGCTACAGCTATTCGATTAATGATCTCAAAATGTACCAATCTCAAATGGTTTCATCTCATTGGAGCAATAAGAAACAGTTGTGGTAAAGACAAAGCTGATGCCATTACCAAATTCTTAGCCAGTCCTTATTTATAGTTGTTCAAAGTGTTGTCGTTAAACTTTGGTAACTTGAAAAGACAGCTTTTTTAATTATTCTTAAAATGTCTTTTTCTTATGATACATGTTTAGAAAAGCAGTTATAATTACTTTTGCTTTTGTATTTACTAAATATGGTGGTTGTCATTTTAATATAGTCAAGTGTGTATATTTTATTTGGTCTAAGTTACTAATGAAAATGTAATTATCATTTACATAATAGAACCTGGAAATAATGGATGCTATTTTTAATATATTTAAGTAGCATATCTAGCTCATGACTGTAGTACAGTCTGTTTAAGTTAGCTGATATTGAAGGCAGAAAATGGTACATATGTAACCAGTTGGGAAAATGACTTCTGATAACTGCAGTATATATACCTGGTGTACCATTATTGATGCATTGGACAAGTCTTTAGTTACTAATTATAGTATCTCAGTGTTGTCAATAGTCAATTAAACATTTCTTGAAGTACAAGGTAAATATAAAACATGACTTCTGACATTGATTCCAATTAGAGCACTCTACAAAGCTTATCACTGTCATGTGCTGGTTCAAAAATATGCTATAAATAAACTGGGTGTGTTTCATGTTCCAATCCAAACTGACAGCTTGAAAATGGCGAATGAGGTAAATATAATTGTATTAACTTTGCTTGTGTATTCCAAATTCTTTATCCATAGGAAGTGAGACTACCTGACCTACGTAAGTTTTGCTCAAATATTTACTAGTTCTTCTTTGTATGCATAAACTTAATAGTTGGCATTTAACAACAGTATCAGCTGTTTCTCTTTTGTTTGTTAAGTAAATGGATTGATATCAGATGATCTAGTTTATATTTTCAATAGCTGACATTCAAGAAGGATTAGTTGGACAGAAGCAGGAGCACAATGTTAAAGAAGAATGTGAAAATGAAAACCCAGAATCCCGTGGAATTGGACTAATTGTAGCTGCTGAGGACAGACCAGAACATAGTGATATTGATGCTGAGACAGTGATGGGAGCTTTTGAAGATCTCGGATTTGCTACTATAATTGACGATACTATAAATCGTGAAAATTTACTAGCACTTGTGAAAGGTGTGGCTGATTTCCACTATAGCAGTTTCTACAAGTTCTTTGCCTTTTATTACACTGGTTATGGAGGTTGTGATTCTAATGGTCGTGTTTACCTTATACTTGGTGATGAGATAGTCTACCTAGACTGGATTGTTTTTCTTTTTTCAAAAAGGCGATACAAACAGCTTCCATGCATGATTTTTGTGGAGCTATATGTTAAGGATAGTGATGTTAAGAAACCACTCCCACTTATAACTCTACCAAATTATAACAACATTGTCGTTGCTATCTCTAGTCTCAATAATGCAAGTATTGGTAGTGATACTAATGGTGGCATATGGACTCAACGTCTATGTGATAATATCAACAAACATGACCTTCCAATAACGACTATATTGGATTTAACACAACATCAACTACCTTCAACTATGTCACCTCAATATGTAACATCAACAGGACTAATGTATCTCAAACGTGAGTAGAGAACATTGTATTATTAATAATTATTTTCAATTATATAGAACCATTACGTCTTTATGATGAAGCAGTCCAATGTTTTAAGAGGACCCTCTTAAGTTCACCTGGTGTAAGTGGCATAGGTACTACTGGGCTTACAGGTGCTATAGTTGACAGCTTGAAAATGGCGGATGAGGTAAATATAATTGTATTACCTTTGCTTGTGTATTCCAAATTCTTTATCCATAGGAAACGACACTACTTGACTTACGTAAGTTTTGCTAAATATACCAGTTCATTTTTGTATGCATAAATTTAATAGTTGGCATTTAACAACAGTATCAGCTATATATCTTTTGTTTGTTAAGTAAATGGATTGATATCAGATGATCTAGTTTATATTTTCAATAGCTAAGATTAAAGAAGGATTAGTTGGACAGAAGCAGGAGCACAATGTTAAAGAAGAATGTGAAAACAAAAAAAATGAATCCCGTGGCATTGGACTAATCGTAGCTGCTGAGGACAGACCAGAACATAGTGATATTGATGCTGAGACAGTGATGGGAGCTTTTGAAGATCTCGGATTTGCTACTATAATTGACGATACTGTAAATCGTGAAAATTTACTAGCACTTGTGAAAGGTGTGGCTGATTTCCACTATAGCAGTTTCTACAAGTTCTTTGCCTTTTATTACACTGGTTATGGAGGTTGTGATTCTAATGGTCGTGTTTACCTTATACTTGGTGATGAGATAGTCTACCTAGACTGGATTGTTTTTCTTTTTTCAAAAAGGCGATACAAACAGCTTCCATGCATGATTTTTGTGGAGCTATATGTTAAGGATAGTGATGTTAAGAAACCACTCCCACTTATAACTCTACCAAATTATAACAACATTGTCGTTGCTATCTCTGGTCTCAATAATGCAAGTATTGGTAGTGATACTAATGGTGGCATATGGACTCAACGTCTATGTGATAATATCAACAAACATGACCTTCCAATAACGACTATATTGGATTTAACACAACATCAACTACCTTCAACTATGTCACCTCAATATGTAACATCAACAGGACTAATGTATCTCAAACGTGAGTAGAGAACATTGTATTATTAATAATTATTTTCAATTATATAGAACCATTACGTCTTTATGATGAAGCAGTCCAATGTTTTAAGAGGACCCTCTTAAGTTCACCTGGTGTAAGTGGCATAGGTACTACTGGACTTACAGGTGCTATAGTTGATAGCTTGAAAATGGCGGATGAGGTAAATATAATTGTATTACCTTTGCTTGTGTATTCCAAATTCTTTATCCATAGGAAACGACACTACTTGACTTACGTAAGTTTTGCTAAATATACCAGTTCTTCTTTGTATGCATAAATTTAATAGTTGGCATTTAACAACAGTATCAGCTGTATATCTTTTGTTTGTTAAGTAAATGGATTGATATCAAATGATCTATTTTATATTTTCAATAGCTGAGATTAAAGAAGGATTAGTTAGGCAGAAGCAGGAGTACAATGTTAAAGAAGATTGTGAAAATGAAAACACAGAATCCCGTGGCATTGGACTAATCGTAGCTGCTGAGGACAGACCAGAACATAGTGATATTGATGCTGAGACAGTGATGGGAACTTTTAAAGATCTCGAATTTGTTATTATATGTGATGATAGTGTTAATCGCGAAAATTTACTGGCACTTGTGAAAGGTGTGGCTGATTTCCACTATAGCAGTTTCTACAAGTTCTTTGCCTTTTATTACACTGGTTATGGAGGTTGTGATTCTAATGGTCGTGTTTACCTTATACTTGGTGATGAGATAGTCTACCTAGACTGGATTGTTTTTCTTTTTTCAAAAAGGCGATACAAACAGCTTCCATGCATGATTTTTGTGGAGCTATATGTTAAGGATAGTGATGTTAAGAAACCACTCCCACTTATAACTCTACCAAATTATAACAACATTGTCGTTGCTATCTCTAGTCTCAATAATGCAAGTATTGGTAGTGATACTAATGGTGGCATATGGACTCAACGTCTATGTGATAATATCAACAAACATGACCTTCCAATAACGACTATATTGGATTTAACACAACATCAACTACCTTCAACTATGTCACCTCAATATGTAACATCAACAGGACTAATGTATCTCAAACGTGAGTAGAGAACATTGTATTATTAATAATTATTTTCGATTATATAGAACCATTACGTCTTTATGATGAAGCAGTCCAATGTTTTAAGAGGACCCTCTTAAGTTCACCTGGTGTAAGTGGCATAGGTACTACTGGACTTACAGGTGCTATAGTTGATAGCTTGAAAATGGCGGATGAGGTAAATATAATTGTATTACCTTTGCTTGTGTATTCCAAATTCTTTATCCATAGGAAACGACACTACTTGACTTACGTAAGTTTTGCTAAATATACCAGTTCTTCTTTGTATGCATAAATTTAATAGTTGGCATTTAACAACAGTTTCAGCTGTATATCTTTTGTTTGTTAAGTAAATGGATTGATATCAAATGATCTATTTTATATTTTCAATAGCTGAGATTAAAGAAGGATTAGTTAGGCAGAAGCAGGAGTACAATGTTAAAGAAGATTGTGAAAATGAAAACACAGAATCCCGTGGCATTGGACTAATCGTAGCTGCTGAGGACAGACCAGAACATAGTGATATTGATGCTGAGACAGTGATGGGAACTTTTAAAGATCTCGAATTTGTTATTATATGTGATGATAGTGTTAATCGCGAAAATTTACTGGCACTTGTGAAAGGTGTGGCTGATTTCCACTATAGCAGTTTCTACAAGTTCTTTGCCTTTTATTACACTGGTTATGGAGGTTGTGATTCTAATGGTCGTGTTTACCTTATACTTGGTGATGAGATAGTCTACCTAGACTGGATTGTTTTTCTTTTTTCAAAAAGGCGATACAAACAGCTTCCATGCATGATTTTTGTGGAGCTATATGTTAAGGATAGTGATGTTAAGAAACCACTCCCACTTATAATGCTACCAAATTATAACAACATTGTCGTTGCTATCTCTGGTCTCAATAATGCAAGTATTGGTAGTGATACTAATGGTGGCATATGGACTCAACGTCTATGCGATAATATCAACAAACATGACCTTCCAATAACGACTATATTGGATTTAACACAACATCAACTACCTTCAACTATGTCACCTCAATATGTAACATCAACAGGACTAATGTATCTCAAACGTGAGTAGAGAACATTGTATTATTAATAATTATTTTCAATTATATAGAACCATTACGTCTTTATGATGAAGCAGTCCAATGTTTTAAGAGGACCCTCTTAAGTTCACCTGGTGTAAGTGGCATAGGTACTACTGGGCTTACAGGTGCTATAGTTGACAGCTTGAAAATGGCGGATGAGGTAAATATAATTGTATTACCTTTGCTTGTGTATTCCAAATTCTTTATCCATAGGAAATGACACTACTTGACTTACGTAAGTTTTGCTAAATATACCAGTTCTTCTTTGTATGCATAAATTTAATAGTTGGCATTTAACAACAGTATCAGCTGTATATCTTTTGTTTGTTAAGTAAATGGATTGATATCAGATGATCTATTTTATATTTTCAATAGCTGAGATTAAAGAAGGATTAGTTAGGCAGAAGCAGGAGTATAATGTTAAAGAAGATTGTGAAAATGAAAACCCAGAATCCTGTGGCATTGGACTAATCGTAGCTGCTGAGGACAGACCAGAACATAGTGATATTGATGCTGAGACAGTGATGGGAACTTTTAAAGATCTCGAATTTGTTATTATATGTGATGATAGTGTTAATCGCGAAAATTTACTGGCACTTGTGAAAGGTGTGGCTGATTTCCACTATAGCAGTTTCTACAAGTTCTTTGCCTTTTATTACACTGGTTATGGAGGTTGTGATTCTAATGGTCGTGTTTACCTTATACTTGGTGATGAGATAGTCTACCTAGACTGGATTGTTTTTCTTTTTTCAAAAAGGCGATACAAACAGCTTCCATGCATGATTTTTGTGGAGCTATATGTTAAGGATAGTGATGTTAAGAAACCACTCCCACTTATAACTCTACCAAATTATAACAACATTGTCGTTGCTATCTCTAGTCTCAATAATGCAAGTATTGGTAGTGATACTAATGGTGGCATATGGACTCAACGTCTGTGTGATAATATCAACAAACACGACCTTCCAATATCGACTATATTGGATTTAACACAAAATTTATTACCTTCAGCTATGTCATCTCAATATGTAACATCAACAGGACTAATGTATCTCAAACGTGAGTAGAGAACATTGTATTATTGATAATTATTTTCAATTATATAGAACCATTACGTCTTTATGATGAAGCAGTCCAATGTTTTAGGAGCACCCTCTCAAGTTCACCTGGTGTAAGTGGCATAGGTACTACTGGGCTTACAGGTGCTACAGCTGACAGCTTGAAAATGGCGGATGAGGTAAATATAATTGTATTACCTTTGCTTGTGTATTCCAAATTCTTTATCCATAGGAAACGACACTACTTGACTTACGTAAGTTTTGCTAAATATACCAGTTCTTCTTTGTATGCATAAATTTAATAGTTGGCATTTAACAACAGTAATAGCTGTTTCTCTTCTGTTTGTTAAGTAAATGGATTGATATCAAATGATCTATTTTATATTTTCAATAGCTGAGATTAAAGAAGGATTAGTTAGGCAGAAGCAGGAGTACTATGTTAAAGAAGAATGTGAAAACAAAAAATGAAGCCCATGGCATTGGATTACTCAGCAGCTATGATTAGTCCAATTCCACGGGCTTCATTTTTTTGTGTTCACATTCTTCTTTAACATAGTACTCCTGCTTCTGCTAAACTAATCCTTCTTTAATGTCAGCTGTTGAAAATATAAAATAGATCATCTGATATCAATCCATTTACTTAAAGTAGTTATAATTACTTTGCTTTTGTACTTCACTAAATATAGTGGTTGTCATTTTAATGGTCAGCTGTGTATTTTACTTGGTCTAAGTTACTAATGAAAATCTGTGCTTACCAATTAATCAAACATTTCTAAATAATACTCTGATTAATGGTTATGTTCTATAGTTACTGACAAAGTAACAGTGGAGAAACAAGAAGAGATTGAGAAGTTGAATAGAGAGAAAAAAGGTGATTTATAGTAAAGTTTATAGTGGATGCCACATATGGTTATGTTCTATATATAGCTAGTGATAAACTATTAGCAGAGAAACAAGAAGAAATAGAGAAATTGACCAGAGAGAAAAAAGGTAAGTTATAGTATAGTTTATAGTGCAATCCATATATGGTTATATTCTATAGCTACTGATAAACTATTAGCAGAAAAACAAGAAGAAATAGAGAAGTTGACCAGAGAGAAAAAAAGTAAGTTATAGTACTGTTAGTAGTACATATCATATGTTTATGATTAGCTGGTGTTAAAGCCTATATTAGTGCTAATCACTGCTTTTAACTTGATAAAGAGAAGAAAAAACAACTGATAAAACTATGTAATTCACTAACACAGCACCATCCTTCTAATGACATCGTTATATAAACACCAAGAAAAAGGTTTCTATTAGATTGAGTGCCAAAGGTATAAGGGCTTATAATCAATAATAATTGACAGATTAAATTTTGTCTAAAATGTGATGTATCTAGTAATATCAATTAAGAAATTCTGTCAAATTAAACCTTCACAAATTTCCCTGTGTGCTATATTGTATATACATATAAAGTACATTATATGTTTATCATATTGTCATTGAAGAATTATTTAAGAGTCTTTTCAATCCACAGGTCAACACCCCTCGTCACAAGATGTGTTCAGGACACATTATGCTGAGTTATCATGTCTTGTCTTTGATTGCAATAACAGAATACCTCTAGCAAATGAACTGTTCAGTGCTCGACTTATTACATTAAACTGTTATAATAGTGCTACTGATAATGCTGCAAAGACTGATATGGAAAAAGGTGTCCTACTAATGAAAGGTTTAATGACCTCAATCAATACACAGCCCCAGTTATTAGAAGATTTAATTAATGTTCTAAAGAAATTAGAGGTATTTAAGTCTATAGCTGAGAACATGGAACATGACCTTTTGTAAATCATTAGTAACATGATCCAAAATAAAAGTTCCCATTCTTATTTTATTCTATATTGTAGTTTTTAAATTAAAATATTCAATGTTTTGATGTCTTGTTAAGTATAAGGTATAATTATGATGTTACATGTACTATCTCATTTGTAATATAAAGAATATAAATTGTAGTTAGTGTTTATTAAGCAAGGCATTTTTTGTGGTGTTGACAGGTCTTCATAAATTGTGATCATGTTTCGATGTAATTTGTCTGGACCTACAGAGGATACATTAGTAAAATGATAACGATAGTTTAGTCATTGCTCTGAAAACAATTTAATTTTAAACAATATAAGCACTTTGTCATTTTCGCACTACTTTAAGATTTCTCTCACTACAAGTGTAGAAATTTGTTCAGAATATGTGAACTTTGGCAAAAAATGTACAAATTTGTACACATATAACCTGGTCTGCAAAAAGGGATTTTGTATTTCACACAAGACAAGTTTTACAATCATACTATAGAATAAAACTATCATAAATTAAGATAAATTGTTAAATTCCCGATGGATCAATTGGTTTTTAAAGGGATTTTCCCGAATAACAACACTAATTTTGAAAATTGTTTTATACAAAATATCAACTAACAAAAATTGTAATTCAATTGTTGTTTAAACATCCAATGCCTCTTTCTCAATACCACCAGCAAGCCTCTGCTAGAAAGCAGAAGTGATACAGTTTATTAATTAGGGTAGTAGTCTTTAAGTGTGTACGGGGTGAAACATAATTTACACGTCAACAAAATGATAACAATAGTCCTACAAAATTTTTAGAGCCAAAAAGGAGGTAACGATAGTATTTAATGTTGTTTGAATGTCCAAGGCCTTCTCAATATCATCAGCAAGTCTCACACTAGAAGAGTGGAATAAATGTAACTAGTTAAAATAGATCACATTCATAGAAGTTAGTAGTGATTTAGAGAGAGGGGGGAGAATAATTTACTAATACCTGCAGAAAATACATAAGTAAACAAATAATAAGAGTCTTAAATTTAATAACAAGGGAAGTAATAATGCTACTCAATGTTACTTGAATATCCAAGGCCTAATTCTCAATATCATCACCAGAAATTCTGTTAAAGACAAAGCTGATGGCATTACCAAATTCTTAGCCAGTCCTCATAGTTGTTCAAAGTGTTGTCATTAAACTTTGGTAACTTGAAAAGACAGCTTTTTAAATTGTTCTTAAAATGTCTTTTTCTTATGATACATGTTTAGAAAAGCAGTTATAATTACTTTTGCTTTTGTACTTACTAAATATGGTGGTTGTCATTTTAATATAGTCAAGTGTGTATTTTATTTGGTCTAAGTTACTAATAAAAATGTAATTATCATTTGAACCTGAAAATAATGGATGCTATTTTTAATAAATTTAAGTAGCATATCTAGCTCATGACTGTAGTACAGTCTGTTTAAGTTAGCTGATATTGAAGGCAGAAAATGGTACATTTGTAACCAGTTGGGAAAATGAGTTCTGATAACTGCAATATATATACCTGGTGTACCATTATTGATGCATTGGACAAGTCTTTAGTTACTGATTATAGTATCTCAGTGTTGTCGATAGTCAATTAAACATTTCTTGAAGTACAAGGTAAATATAAAACATGACTTCCAACATTGATTCCAATTAGAGCACTCTACAAAGCTTATTGCTGTCGTGCTGGTTCAAAAATATGCTATAAATAAACTGGGTGTGTTTTATGTTCCAATCCAAACTGACAGCTTAAAAATGGCGAATGAGGTAAATATAATTGTATTAACTTTGCTTGTGTATTCCAAATTCTTTATCCCTAGGAAGTGACACTACCTGACCTACGTAAGTTTTGCTCAAAAAATTACTAGTTCTTCTTTGTATGCATAAACTTAATAGTTGGCATTTAACAACAGTATCAGCTGTTTCTCTTTTGTTTGTTAAGTAAATGGATTGATATCAGATGATCTAGTTTATATTTTCAATAGCTAAGATTGAAGAAGGATTAGTTGGACAGAAGCAGGAGCACAATGTTAAAGAAGAATGTGAAAACAAAAAAAATGAATCCCGTGGCATTGGACTAATCGTAGCTGCTGAGGACAGACCAGAACATAGTGATATTGATGCTGAGACAGTGATGGGAGCTTTTGAAGATCTCGGATTTGCTACTATAATTGACGATACTGTAAATCGTGAAAATTTACTGGCACTTGTGAAAGGTGTGGCTGATTTCCACTATAGCACTTTCTACAAGTTCTTTGCCTTCTATTACACTGGTTATGGAGGTTGTGATTCTAATGGTCGTGTTTACCTTATACTTGGTGATGAGATAGTCTACCTAGACTGGATTGTTTTTCTTTTTTCAAAAAGGCGATACAAACAGCTTCCATGCATGATTTTTGTGGAGCTATATGTTAAGGATAGTGATGTTAACAAACCACTCCCACTTATAATGCTACCAAATTATAACAACATTGTTGTTGCCATCTCTGGTTTCAATAATGCTAGTATTGGTAGTGATACTAATGGTGGCACATGGACTCAACGTCTATGTGATAATATCAACAAACAAGACCTTCCAATAACGACTATATTGGATTTAACACAACATCAACTACCTTCAACTATGTCACCTCAATATGTAGCATCAACAGGACTAATGTATCTCAAACGTGAGTAGAGAACATTGTATTATTAATAATTATTTTTAATTTTATAGAACCATTACGTCTTCACGATGAAGCAATCCAATGTTTTAAGAGGACCCTCTTAAGTTCACCTGCTATTAGTGGTATAGGTGCTAGTGGACTTACAGGTGCTACACCTGAACCTCGTAAGTACTAAGTATAAATAAATATAGTGATCATTGTTCTAAACAGTAAATAAACGAAATAATAATTACCTTTTTTAAGGTAAAGTGGATGTTTTAAGACAACGTCCTCGACCAGAAGATATCAAAGTGTTGCTGAATGATGTTGCTGATAAATGGTTTAAGATCGGTCAGGCCCTTCAAATATCAGAGTGGACTTTAAGGAATGTTGGCCCTATTACTAAACCAGATCAGAGACTAGTCAGGGTGACTAGCAAGAAGGCTCATCTCACTTGGGCAATGCTTATCACAGCTGTACGAAATGCAGCCGGTGGCTCAAAAGCTGATGCTATAATAAAATCTTTGGAAAAACCTGAAATTTATTCAAAATATTATTAATTATTATTAGTGGTATGATAGTTTTGTTGTTGATTGATACCTTTTTATGTTAAATGAAATATTTTGTGTTTGAAAGTTATAATACTAATCTCTAAACTCTAGATAACTCAGCAAAAATCACATGAAGATTGCCAATGTTGTCTTGTATTGTTGTAATATCTTTTTACGTTAAATAAATTGTTTAAAGTTAGAAACAGAGTGTGTCATCATTGATTGTGTAAATTAAATTCTTCACTTGTAAAACTTGGCAATAATAAAAGAAGCGGAATAAAATTTGTGTGTATTGATTGAAACTGAACCCTAAACTTTTTAAACAAACAACAAAAACTTAAATAAACATTAATTTTAATGATTAAAAGATTAAAAATAATATATTGATAACAGTGATAAGGACTGTGGAAAAGGTTTTACAGATCATCTTGTTATCCACTATTGTATTCATAACTGAAGAGAAGCCCTATATAATTTAGAATAGTCATGACAATAAATGTTTTGTTCAAAAATGTATAGAAAATAACACAGTGGTTTTTTGATAGAAAATTATAGTTTTTAGCAAGACTTGCTTATAAGGTATTAATTAAATTAAATGTATAATGTTTGTATTAAAAATTAAAAAATAATGCTACAAAGTAATAACTATTAGTTTCAGTCTTAAAATAATGTTGTTATGGTGATTGTCACCATGGTAATAGTTGCTATGACAACACAAATGTTCTTGCTAAATAATTGTTGCTATGGTGACATGTGCTGTTGCTTTTTTTGTGGATTACATAGTACATTAGATTATTCATAGATTCTACTGGATGCATTTGAGTATCCATCATCATTATCAACCACATGAATGCTGATTGAGAGGAGGAGGAGGAGGAGGAGCCATCCATCTCATGAATATTCATTATATATATATATATATATATATATATATATATATATATATAATTATATATACATATTGATATTAAACTATCACACGCTAAATAGTAATATTAATTGCATGTATAGATGTTGTAGTGATAATTGAATGTTTTCTTCAGACTCTCAAAAGACAAAAAACAATGTGTACTGTCTAGATTGGAGTTTCTGTATCTAAACCCTGGTAAAATTAAGCTAACAGCTTACAATGATAATAACAAACTAACAAAACAATATATAAGATTTGACGTGATCAGTCATTTATGTCGCACAGAAACCACCATCAATTAACAGAGATTCACAATTAATCATAGAACTGGCATCGCTGAGAAAAAAAAGAATAGTTTGTACAACATCTTCTTCTTCTGAAAAACAAAAAAAAGAATCGAATTAAAACATATGTTTTGTTGTGAGAACAATCTCTTATAATGGGTATCACCTAGTACCTGCAAATCTTCCTGTTGGAATACGTTGAAGCATTGGCACTGACTTTTGTGGATTAGCCCAAGCTAATTTTCCCATATCAGTGAGAACTACAGTTGGATTGACAGCATTGACACGTATCTAGTAACAAAAGATACAATCAGTGTCTGCAACGAGCAGCTGTCTATTTTATTGCATTCACTCACATTGTGTGGTCCAAGTTCAAGGCCCATCATTTTAGTGAGCATATCCAATGCAGCTTTGGATGAACCTATTAAAAAACTGGTATAAAATTGGCTGTATCCCCTCTTAGTATTAAGAGTTACTAGACAACAATTATTAGAACTAATTGAGAAAATCACTTCTAAAGTAACAACTCACAATAACAAGTGTGATCTTTTAGTGCTACCTTGGACGCCATACTGGACACATTGACAATTGCCCCGCCTTTCCCTCTATCAATCATCCACTTGGCTATATACTAGTATTATTGAAACAACATAGTTTATAAATGTACGCTTATTGTAGCAATTAAAGCATCCACTTACTTGTGATAAAAAGAGGATAGCTTTGTGGTTGATGGTCATAACTCTATATATATATATATAACATTTATTTTATAATGGTTTATTTCAATTGTTTTTCTTACTTATCATACTCATCTGGTGTCACCTCTAGAAAACTCTGAAGTGATGTTACTCCAGCATTATTGACTAAAAGATCAATGTGTCCAACTGCCCACAGTCTATCTCGTGTTTCTTTAAGATTGGCAATATCCACACAGATGCAAGTTACATTAGGCATCTATGGTATATTATATAGCAATGTAATAAAAATACAACAGTATGTGATCCAATTGATATGTCACTTAGAACATCTGTCTGTTATATTTAAATTGAGTGCTAAGATAACACATGTATCAGACATAACTGTATCTAGGGCTCACAACATACCAGGGCTCATTAATTATTCATAAATTAATCGATATTATTAATAGTTAATAGTGTTTATTATTATAATTATTGCCATTACAAGTGGGTGCGGTTGGTTAAGCTAAATTCCAATTTTTTATGAGCAGATTGTTCTACCCGGGCAATGCCTGTGCCTGCCCGGGTCTAAATACGCCAGTGGTATCAGATCTCATGTTTATCAAATCAAAATAACAAAAGTTCAAACTTAGGCTTCCAAATCATGTAAAAATGAAACTAAGTTAATGACAGTCTCATTCTCAGTTCGTTCAATGGGGTTTGAGATTGAGACTAGTGAACGTGTTTAGCCCCTCCCTCTAAACTAATGGAGAGCATTGTTTTATACCTCTTTTTGAAGAGATTCCAGATCAGTTTGTGTTCTACTAATAGCCACGACATCTGCACCATTCTCAACCAATGCCTTAACTGTAGCACGACCAATACCTGCATGATAGAGGGGGTGTGGCTAATGTAACTGTAGTCAGTATCCTAGTGTATGAAACTGGTGTGGTGAATTGGACAGTAGTAACGTTGCAGGTGGTATTACATTACCTTTGCCAGCTCCAGTTACTAAGGCACGTTTACCAGTGAAATCAAACTTGAGACTCATCGCCTTGGTTCACTTTCCACTTTGGTTGGGTGGAGATTGGGCGTGGTTTATTAATGCGGGAAAATTGAACATGGCTGGTATAAACCCTTGGGAAGATGAGAAAGACATACTGAGTGGATTTAAACTAGGTGATCCAGATTCTGCACTGATTTTAGCAAGAAGGTATGGGCTCCTTCCATCAGCACACGATAGTTCTAGTCGACTCTTCCCTTACCATAGCAGCATTTCTTCAACTACACCCTCAATAGTATGACCAAAACTCCTGTTGATGCATTGTTGTTTGGTTCCACCTCTTAGGTAAACATCACTAACAGTGAAGGCTACTATACCACACAGTCTCTTAAGTTGCTGTCAATATTAAAAGAACTAACTGAACTCAGACAAAAATTAGACCAAGTATGTCACTATAGGTTACATTTATATGGACTACTTTGGAGTAACAAATATTTCAAATTCTAACCAATTTTTGGAAACAAAATATTTTAGGCCAATAATTCCCACTAGCGTATTGCTCTAAATAACTTCACTATAATGGTTATGAATTGTTTTCCCATATGAATAACTAATATCTTAGCAAAGATTATACAATAACTAATAGTGGCACAGTAGAGTACTATGAAATTACAGGTAAATTATTTTCAAAACAATGTTTGGCAAGATAAATGCATTAATTAGCAGTGAATCCAATAATCGTGAGTGTGGTATGACAGAATTAGCTATATCATCAAATTACTTCTACCCCATACTGTAGATATGGTAATGCTATTATATATTATGTTATAAGGTTTGGTATGCTAATATCATTAGGTTGAGCACAATGTGACCTGTCATATGTTGGACAAGAGTTCAGCTGATCTCTTACATGTTGACATGCTAGGTGAGGAAATCAGTACATCCTATAATAATAGCAGTATACTAGATTACATAGTCTTGAAGCCCAGACTCTCTTGTTGCAGAATGTCTGTCTTTAAGATTATAGACTACACAGCTATTGATAGCAGTATTGTGTTTCTCTTAGATTCCAAACAGAGACAGTTGGAAACATTACTGGTCTACTTTACTGATGTAGTTAAGAACACAGAGAGATTGGTAGCACAATTGCAGAAAGTAAGTGTTGACACTTCTTTGAAAGTTGAGGCTCAACATCACAGGTACTGAGAAGTCCTTTATTTTACAAAACAACCAAAAGTGTTTTTTTATTTCAGACATATAGTGGAAGTTATATCATTGCTAACGCATCTTTTAAACCAGTTACCTGAACATTGTCAACTGATAGAAAAGCTAAGACAATTCCAATTGAAAAAAGATCCTTATAAAGTTTGTTAATAATTATTTATCTCAGATTTCACTTCTGCTTAGATATCTCAATTATCAGGAGCTGTACAGGTGTTAGTGGGATGTAAAATGGCTGCACAAACGTTGCAGGATCATTTCAATAGTCAAGACAATTCAAAGAATGAAAAATAATAATGTTATCATTTTAAAATGGGCGTAAATGTATAATGATATTCATAGCCGATAATATTTATAATTTAATATGCACGTTTAAACGAGTGATCTGGTCTGTGCAAGAGAGGCAAAGGAAAGACGAGATAGTCGATATATTAATTTGCTGAGTAGCATCAAAGAATATAGACAAGTACACAGTGAAATGGGTAAGTAAGAGACGTTCCATAACCTAATAAGCTTGGTAATACTGTTCGAGTTCTTGTAGCCCTGATAATTCAGTTAGGTACTTGTTGTACTAACAGTATATTATGATTGCAGCATGATTAGGTCTGTTGACAACTCTATAGCTGTGCTTCATTCTGTCTGTGGCATAAACTATATAACAGACTTAAGTACAGCTGGTCAATCTATGTTGTCCACTCAAACAGTTCAAGTTTATACCATATTTGTAATAGCTAAGAACTGGAATTAAACCATTGATTATACAGAGGTCCTCAGGTGAATTTACTTGACCTACATCTGCCAGCTGTTGGGTTGATATTTAATTCAATAGAGGTTTTAATGTGTATAATAACATTTATAAATGAGCTAAACCAACTGTTGTATGTAGAGGTCATTGTAGTTATAATAATTACACATACAATAAAGGTTGGAATATGTACTGTTGATGAACAAACTTGAAAAGAAAACATTCTGTGTATTTATGGCAATAAAGATGTTTGTTTTCTTGTTAGCACTTTTATACAAATTAGAAACCGTTAATGAATATGGGATAATGATTCATCTAGTTATTCTTTCTTAGTCATTTAGAGATATCAGTTATGATATTAGAACAGTCACTCTGGACTGATATATAACATTCTAACTCTATTAATAAAGTGTAATAAAACATGCTAGTTACCATCAATTTAGTGTGTGATGCATACCAGCTTTGTGTGTTAGTAACGCGTTGAACAGTTGTTATTTTCTCTTTCTTAGTGAATAGTGTGTGTTATAGCAGGGAGTTCACTGGTATGTTGATATGCCAATGATACATTGGTATATTGTTACATTGGTACATCAATATACCAATGTATCGGTTTGTCAATGTACCAATATACCAGTATACTAGTATATTAGTGCACCAATGTACCATTGTACAAGTGTGCTGATACGCCAATATACCAATGACTCGGTCTATCAATGTACCGGTATACCAGTGTATTAATGTACCAATGTACCACTATACCAGTGTACTGGTGTCTCAATGTACCAGTATACCAGTGTACTACTGGTACACCAATGTACCAATTTACTAATACATCATTGAGGTGAATGTTATATACCGTTAAATATCTATATGGTAACAAATTGTAATTTAATATTCTTAGCTGGTTAACTGCCAGCATATCATTGCATTAGCACAACTCCCAAAACGTGTCTAATACACCACCAATGTACTTAGGTATAATACAATGTACTAGTACATTACAATAGTTATATACAAACGGTACTAGCCCTGACTTGCTCACTTGAAAATATTATAATTTATTGAAAAACACAAATATTATTGATAATCCATGTTGTCAATAGTACATCATTTTCCAGTGTTTACAAAAATTGTTCATTGTACACATCAAAAGTTCTTAGAATCAATGTAATAATAATTATTATTATCCCTACTATACTATTAAGCCATCTTTGTAATAACACCTCAATAGCTTAGTTCCTCTCAACTGTTACAATTATAGTAATATTTGTACTTTAGACAATGAGACATAACAATATATGCTAGTTTGTCATTATACCAATATTTCAATGTACCAATATACCAGTGTGTCATTATACCAATATGCTAATATACCAATATACCAGTGTGTCGTTATATCGTTATACCAGTGTGTCACTATCCCAATATAGCATTATACCAGTGTGTCATTATACCATTATACCAGTGTGTCATTATACCATTATACCAGTGTGTCATTATACCATTATACCAGTGCGTCATTATACCATTATACCAATGTGTCGTTATATCATTATATGATTATACCAGTGTGTCATTATACCATTATACCAGTGCGTCATTATACCATTATACCAATGTGTCGTTATATCATTATATGATTATACCAGTGTGTCATTATACCAACATATGTGATTATACCAATATGTACCTAATTAGCAATCAGCAATATGTATGCTAATTACAATAATGGTGTAATGGCATACTGGTATATTGGTCTAATAGTGTAATGTCATATAAATGGTATATTGGTGTAATAGTGTAATATCATATAAATGGTATATTGGTGTAATAGTATAATATCATATAAATGGTATATTGGTCTAATAGTGTAATGTCATATAAATGGTATATTGGTGTAATAGTATAATATCATATAAATGGTATATTGGTGTAATAGTAGAATATCATATAAATGGTATATTGGTCTAATAGTGTAATATCATATAAATGGTATATTGGTGTAATAGTGTAATATCATATAAATGGTATATTGGTCTAATAGTGTAATATCATATAAATGGTATATTGGTATAATAGTATAATATCATATAAATGGTATATTGGTATAATAGTATAATGCCATATAAATGGTATATTGGTCTAATAGTATAATATTATATAAATGGTATATTGGTCTAATAGTATAATGTCATATAAATGGTAAATTTATGTAATGACATACTGAATGTGCA
Organism: Xestospongia muta; assembly: GCA_963693285.1. Taxonomy (NCBI): domain Eukaryota; kingdom Metazoa; phylum Porifera; class Demospongiae; order Haplosclerida; family Petrosiidae; genus Xestospongia; species Xestospongia muta. The sequence goes on from OY848926.1 coordinate 4,424,291, forward strand.
GTAATTGCTTGTTCAGTTATTGTATGTTTTGAGAAATAAGAATCATTAGATGTGCTTATGTATATTTACAAAGTGTTTAATATCGTTATTCTACATATTAAATTAGTTGGACAAGCATGATTACATCATTGACAATTCAATTACTACAAGTATTGTGCACTGCAATCAAATGTGACACATTATGTTTTATTCTTTCCTTGTCCACTTGCCCAGACAATATTTGTTTGAAAACTTATAGATTCGTTATCCCTATATGTTGTTTGTTGATGGGCATACTGCCATCCACTACATGTATTGTCTCCTGATATAATATAGTTTACTTATACCATACTGGTCTCTAGGGAGGAGGATCACTTTGAATTATCCTACCACCTACACAGCAACTTTTGCCATGTCTAGCCACATTGTCAGTCAAACAGGGATGACATATAAGCAGAGTGTTTTAATAATAGCCATAAATGTCATTACAGGATCAACTGTCAAATATCTTAGCATGTACATGTAATATTTATAGTGTTCACACAGCTCACAAGATATATATGTGTGGGATGACGTCTGTGGATACAAATTATGAGATTGTTTGACAAATTTTCAAATATTTACTATATACTAAATCTTGTTTGAACAATTATTATGACTATATAACAGATGTATGTCTATTTTAACAGTCCTGTAGCCAAACCCAAACTCATATACATGTACTGAGAAATAAACACGGGCATTAGAGAGAGAGAGAGAGAGAGAGTAAACCCTAGTTCTAATAAAGAAGTAACATTCAATGACTCTTATTTTATTTCTCTAGGTTGTGAAGACTGTTGTAAACGTTGCTGTTATAGCACACCCTACGTCACATTGTTTGCTCTTAGTATCATTGTAGTAGGTCTAATAGGATTTATAACATCAAGCGTTTATGCTATAGTCATCATAAGTACTGCAGACGTTCTCTCTCAACTGTAAGTAATACACTACAATGTGCTCCTGTTTAATTGTTTCTTGACCCAGTGTGGTAATTTTTGCACCAATTGTTGGGGGTGTGGTCTTACTAACAATCATACCTGTTGCTGTGTCGACTATTATGGCATATTGTGTCACTGGCTACATCAGAGACGAACTCTTTGCTAATGTAGTCAAGAAGTGTATTGGTCCTTGTTGCAGTTTCTTTGTAAGTAGTAATAACTTAACGTTAATACTAATTCTGTTACATAACATGGACACTAGTAATTATAATAATTGACATAGTTATTTAATTATATATACAAATATGGTATTATTGTATTTATTATGTATAAGCACTAGGTGATTTTGCTATGACAGTACTCGCCTTTGTGTGACTGGAGTAAGGTGTATTCTCATGGGAATATTTTTGTTTAGGTTATGTACTACTAGTCAGTGGACATGCCATCCATTCTCTTCATAGAACAAAATTAACTATATGTGATAGTTGTTTTTTTTGGAATGTAAAAAATGCCAAAACTAGGCGAATAGGTCTAGAGCTAAGTTAAATGACAGGTGTAGTAGATTGCTATACTATACTCTTATTCTCTCTCTCTCTCTCTCTCTCTCTCTCTCTCTCTCTCTCTCAGTCCATGTGTTTGAGCTTGTTTTTCTTTATCTTCTGGCTACTTGTCACAGTCGCATTAAGTGCTCTCCTAACAATTGTTATTCAACTCCATTTAAGCTGTGGTGATTTAGATCTACAGTCATTAGATTCAACAGACTGTTTACCTGGCACCAGTAAGCTCGTACAATGTGATAATCCAACACAGTATTAACAATATAGAGTATAATACATCGACAATACTAACTGATATTTTTGATTGTTAGATTACACGTTTCTTAACGCAGTCTGTGGACAGGATGTAAATACTCTTTGTGACAAGGTAACAATGTACACAGTCTGTTCTTTTATCACTTTCTCTTCTCATGTAGGGTGGTGACGCTGGTATAGGATTTGCTGTGTCTCTCATCTTCACTCTATTTGTAATAATAGGTCTGGTAAGTTGATTTTACTCAAGCTAAATACTATCCAAAGTCACATGTGTCAATTTTGTTTCTATAAATAGTAACACATATTGTTTGTTACTATATTTAGACTTGAGCAGTTTAACTGTATAGAGATCAATTGATTATGTAATCTTGTTTGTCTTGGTTACATGCAGAAACTACTGTACTCACAGGCTCCAATTTTTCTTTCATTTTATTGTCTTATTTTATTTAGGTACTCACCCTAATGGTTCAAGGTGCTAATTATGTCAATGCCAGAGAGAACATGGAATATAGGCGATCGTATCAACCTCGTAACAATACTGGTGATGATTACATGATGAAACGCGTTCGTTAAATGTTTTCTTACTCCACATGCAAAATTATAATCACATGCTTTTTGTATTGATTCCTTTTTAAAGATTTTCTTCTTTAATAAAATAGTTATTTTTTTCTTCAATGATTTTTCTATATGGTATGGTTGTTTTAATTGTGCTTGAATTTTAAAATACTATGTTCCTTAAAATGTGCCAAATATTGAACCACTCAAATCATTTTAGATAAGTAATTTCTTCTGTACATCTCTTGGCCATGTTTTAAATGCATCCCAAGGTAAAGACTCCTGAAGTTCGTCCATGTAAAGAGGAAACCCCTGGTCGTTAAACACTTCTAATAGTTCAGCTGCTCTGGGATCTTGCAAAGAATTTATTTTCAATTCTTCTTGTACCAAGTTTAAGTTAGACATGTCAACAAAGTTTGATGAAATGGCTAGCGATGGCTCTAAATTTTCCACCTATATATGTTACCAGACCTAAAAACAATTATCAATACAAACATATTTACTTGATGTGGTGATCCAGCCGGAACAAAAAGAATCTCTCCAGGCTCCAGAATACACTCCCTTGGATGAGTGAGATAAATAAGAGGATACTCATCCCAGCTGTCTGCTGAGATATTCAACTCAAAGACTGCATCAGTAGAATGTGTATAAATTGGATAGAGACAAGGTAGATCTTCTGGTGGAAAAAATAGCCATCTAGTTAGTTACATAGTAGAAGATATGTTAGCACGACAAAATATACTTTTTTCTTCCTTGAAACAAAGCCATCCAAAAGTTAGATCCAAAAGCGTCCACATGCAGAGCACTCATTATACCAGCAGGTGCAATAAACAGGCTTGGCCAGCTGTCCCGGTAGAGTGAACTCACTGGTGTCCGTTGAAGGAGGTCACCAGCAAAGTATTTTGGAATGGTCAGCTCATGGACCAGATTAGGACAATATAATGGCAGGCTCCAATCAAATAAATACTTCAAAGCTAAAATAAAACAATTATTTTTATAACAAATTCAGCATTAAGTTGACTGACGTTTGCTGTTCTGGTCTTCTAATCCATCAATGAACTCGCCTACCATGCATTGACCAGCTGGTTCTAGCTGAGCCCATTCAACACTACCAGTTACCTGTTGACGAAGAGGAGCAATTTTATCTCCAATAATCTATTGGGATATATATTTTGATCAAATACAAGTATCAACTATTATAACTTTACTTTCTTGATATGGTCTAGCGTCCATGGAGTGGTTGTAATTTCATTGGCTAAACCAGTAATGATAAGAGGTGTACAAGTCATAGCATAGTTCAAGAAGAAGTCTTTATATGACAGAGTAGAAACGTGACGTCTTTCCACCTGGAGAAGAAGGGCAAGATAATACTTTTTATAGAATATAATTATACATAATGGGACTAAACCTGAATGGGTTGAGGCAATCCAATTTTACGTTTTACCAGACCAGCTTTTTCTTTGTCCTGTAGAACTTTTAGTAGTTCATTCTGTTCTCTGAACACTTTATATTGTTTTGATATGAGACATTTTTTCCATTTTATATCATTGTATTCATTAGTGCATTGTTGTTGATGGAAGTCCAATGCTTGTTTGATGGATGCCATTGCCTCTTCGATGTTACCCATTATGTGGTGACAACTGGATATTGACGCTAATACTGTAGTATCAAATTGATGTTTAGTTAAACGATTATCTAGGTAAGTAATGCGATGATTAAGAAATCTTTGAGCTGATGGTAGCCTGTTTAAAAAATATAGTAAGTATCATTAATAATGGGTGCTTCTTGGTGTATGTAACTTGACTGATGATGTAACAACATGTCCTATGATGACATCACTATGTGTCATTTCATTATGATGTCATCGTAGTCAAGTTACACCAAGAACCACACTTAATAATAGAGTTATTATTAATAGGGTTATTAATAATAGTGTCATTAATAATAGGGTCATTAACAATAGGGTTATTAGTAATAGGGTCATTAACAATAGGGTTATTAGTAATAGGGTCATTAACAATAGAGTTATTAGTAATAGGGTCATTAACAATAGGGTTATTAGTAATAGGGTCATTAACAATAGGGTTATTAGTAATAGGGTCATTAACAATAGTAATAGAGTCATTAACAATAGGGTTATTAGTAATAGGGTCATTAACAATAGGGTTATTAGTAATAGGGTCATTAACAATAGGGTTATTAGTAATAGGGTCATTAACAATAGAGTTATTAGTAATAGGGTCATTAATAATAGGGTCATTAACAATAGGGTTATTAGTAATAGGGTCATTAACAATAGGGTTATTAGTAATAGGGTCATTAACAATAGGATTATTAGTAATAGGGTTATATTATATGTACTTCGTTACATGATGTAAGAGAGTATTGGGACTAGTTGAGTTTGGAAGACATTGTTCATCTTCTTTGCTGTTTTGTCTCTGTTTACATTTCCACCATTGAGCTAATAATGTACGAACATCTACTGTCACATCTTTTTGCACTAATTTCACTTCTTCAGATGTAAGAACTATTTTTAAAAAAGAATTAATGTAATGATTAAGTTGAAAGTCTTAAACAATCATTGAGGATACAATGCAATAAACATATGATTGAAATTTGAGCGTGTTTATTAACAATTTCTATTTACTGGTATCTATATCCTTTTTAGGTTTCTTCTTATCTGGTTCATCTCTTTCTGGTGGGGGCCATTCAACCAAATATTCCCTTTCCATTTGGGTCCTAAGTTATTGTTGGACCCCGTGCATAATTGCTTAGCAACCAAACACATGTTTCAAAAACAATATGGCCTCCAGCAAAAAGTGAAATGTTTCAAGATTCGACCCAAGAGCCTATTTCGTTTCCTTCCTGTTGGAAGAAAGAAAGGTAAATTAATGTCTCACTTTATTGTATAATTTGATACCCTAACAGGACTTGTATTGATAACAACACACAAACTAGTGAGATACTTACAAATGAAACTGCTACCCAAGAACCTTCTGATAACATAGATGTTGCTGTATGTTACACATTTATATCAATTTAACATTCTTCCTAACTTTCTAATAAGTCCAACATCTGATTATCCTAACATACCTATTACTCACTCACCTACTTTTCCATTGCTCTTTAGGTTCAAACAGATGAAGAACAAGAAGACAGTCGTTACAGACTAGTATTTGATGACTCAGCTGTCAGTTAGTCAGTGATTGTGTACTTAATTAATTCCTTTAATTACAGGAGTTGAAGGATTTCTTGAATAGAGTTGAACCAATGGTGACAAAAGCTCTAAAAAGAAATGTACAGAGCCATGCTTTTGATGGTATGTGTATCTAGGAGTTTATGACTAAGGTTTCAATAGTCTTACACTATATCACACCTTTTTCCTTTTGGTAATGGGTGTGGCACACCCAAACTATATAGCTCTTGGTTGCCAAATATTTGGTGTGGCACACCCAAACTATATAGTTCTTGGTTGCCAAATATAGCTACTAATGAGGACATCCCTTTAATTATTAGGTTACAAAGTACAATGGGAAGAAGAGACAAGTAATGTTAATTTGATACATACATTGCAACATCCTTCATTTACCTCAGAAGTGAGTAGATGTTGTTATTATTGTCTAATACACCCTATAATATATGGTTGTATGGTTTAGTTTTCTTGTACTGGTCTATCATGGAACTGTACTGGTTCAGTTGTTGCTGTCTGGTAAGAATTTCTATATATCTTTTAAAAACGATTCTAATTGTTTGTGTATTCTCATTAAATTGAGTTATAATTTAGATTATTAGATCTGTGCTTTATTTTATATAGCTATGGCAAGTTTGATCATGATAGCTGGTGTGATCATAAAGTATGCTACCAAATAACACTACAGTCTCTGATATACACTCTTTTAGTCAGCTATATGTACATGGAATATTGATAGACGCAGTCTTGATCCAAAGAAACCAGATATTGTAGTGGAAATACCAGTAAGCTCTTCTAAAAAGGCATAGTACATCTCTCCTTTTCCAGACTTGTCTGATGTCACTCTCTTTCCACCCATCTCTACCTTCTGTTGTTGCTATAGGAGCATTCACTGGTATAGTATGTACCTAACATTTTACAATGTACTATTATAATTTGCAGGAGAAATACGTATCTTAAACACTGGGCTAGACAGAGATCCATTGGTTGCCTCATCTGGTTATGTTGAGTTGTCACATAAAGAACCTATAGCTCAGTTAGAATGGGTCTCTCTTGAAGAGTCTAAAGATTATCATCTTCTCTCTTTGGGTAATGATGGAAAAATCCTTCTCTGGAAATGGGCTTCCATGGGAAAGCAAAAGCAGAGTTCTGAGCTGGAGTTAGTGCAAGGATTTTGTTTGAAGTCTGCCAGTATTCCTCGTAATTTAAGAGTTGCTAAAGTTAATACTACATCTGAGCTAGGAGGTGAGTTCAAGTAGGTCATTTGTTATTGCAAGTAGGTCATTATTGTACTTACTTCCTAGGAACTTGTCTATCATTCTCTTCCGAAGATACAAGTACATTTATTGTGGGCTGTGAAAATGGCTCACTTGTCAAGTGTTCACTTGATGCAATCAAGCATTCTCAATCTGATCTATCTTTAATCACTTGTAAGAAGTCACTATAATGGTCCTATAATTACAATGTTATTCTAGCTGATCATGACTTACCCACACCTATCCGATATGCCTTTAAGCCCCATTATGGTCCCGTGTATTCTCTGTCTTGTGCTCCATTTCATCGGAATCTTTTTCTTTCTTGTGGCCTCGATACTACAGCAAGACTATACACACTGCTAGAGGTATGGATTGAGCCAAATGGATGAATTACGACCCCATTATTTGTTTGTTTAGTCAGCTCCTTTATTGCTACTTGAGCCAGGAAAGGGTTACTTATTTGCAGCTACTTGGTCTCCCACACGTCCTTTAGTGGTAGCTTTAGGAACAGCAATAGGACAGTTACTTTTCTATGATCTTAAGGTACGATGCAACCTTTCAATTTGATGCTAATATTCGTTAACAGTTTAGTCACATTTCTCCAAAACTCTCTCTACAAGTTTGTGATAGAAAACCTGTTTACTGCATTGCATACAACCCACATCGGTAAGTAATCTAAAATGTTTTTTAAAAAATCGACAATTAATATTCCTTGTCATGTTAGTCCAAGACTACTGGCTACTGGTGATGGTACTGGTGTTATCAAGGTATTCTCTTTAAGTAGTGAACTCACTCAACAGACCACTGGAGAAATAGATTATCTAGCTAGTTTGGTGTCCGATGCAATGAGCATTGTTGTTTGAAAAATTGCAAAATGACTTTTTATATATATAAAATAAAATTAAAAGTAAACAAGTCACTGATTTACTCTCAAAGTTTTGATTTAAGCTTGATTTTGTCATCGATACATTCCTTTATTAGGCTCCCGACCTCTTCAGCACATCCCCAGCTCAAAGTGACACCATACAAACCATGTCCATAGCAATGGATGATAACTGGTGATCCTCCCTCTCCTCTATTTTCCTTCTCAAGTCGAACTCCACCTTCTCTCATTGGACGAACACCTACCCAAGTATCTTTAATTTCTGCATTTTTCAAACTTGGCATTATTCGCTGACAACGATCCAAGATTCCTTGGACCTCTACAGGATCAATCGTTCTATCCTCCTTATAAAATTCGCGTGTTCCTCCTAAAATAACTTCCTCATTGCGAGGCATGATATAAACTCTACGTGGCTCATATCCAATAACATTTATAAATTGTTTGACCCAAGGTGCTTTTACAGAGACAATATGGCCTTGCATTGGATACATTTTTTGATCGTTGACAAGCTCTCGAGCTCCAAGACCAGTGCAATTTATAACTACATCATATGAAGCAAGCTCCAATAAATTATGGATCTTTTGTTTTTCGCTAACTCCACCTAACTGAGTGAATTTCTCCAATAACCACGGCAAATAAGTGGGACAACTAAGAATATATGTGGCAAATGACACCACTCCCCTCTCTTCATAGTCGGATATCATAATTTCTGACTGCTCAGCATGTCGAAACCCAATTACAAAATCCTTCCACCAAAGATCTTGAAGGTCTTCAAACTTCACTTTTGAAGGTGCTATAAAATAGCCTTGTAATAGGGTCAGTCCTATTTTACCTCCATTTTCAGTGTTATAGAGACCATTTAGTCTTTTCAGCGTCCCCTTTACCCATCTCGAGAGCCGTCCTGTGTTGCCTGGTAGGACATACTCAGGATCAGGGGGCATAATTAGTCCTCCAGACCTGTCACTGGCAAAAGTGTTAGGAGAGAATTTATCGGCTATTATCGTCACATCCAGATGATCAGAGAACGTCTCCAGGAGATGTGTAGCTACTGACAAACCTATTACTCCAGCACCTACTACAGCAACATGGAGTTTTGGGACAGCCATTAGCAGGAAAAGTTAATTATCCAAATTTTTAACCCCTTCTTTTCAAGTTTTATTCCATTCTCACGTCAGCAGAAGTTCTATCTTTAATACAGGGCCTCTTCTAACTATCTCTGATCTACATTCGCCAGATACTGTTGAAGATTCAGGAGGTTCCAGTTCGATGATGAAGCAGCGACCAAGCCAATTGGAATTATTAACTTTGCACCAATCAATTCAGCTTGCAAATAGACATTATATATATATAATTTGGCTCTCTAGAGCTACGAGAAAGTAGCAAACTATAAAACTCCATACATTTTCAATGGGATACCTTCGACATACTTCAAAATTTGCACCTGTTTTAGTAAGTTTTAGTTTTTGGGCAATAGTTTTAGTTTTAGTTGTTGTGAGCATTATTTTATTATTATTTTAGTTGTTTTAGTTGGTTTAGCAGAAATTGTGTTTAATTAGTTTTGCAATAGTGATTGTAGGATTTAGTTAGTTTTAGTTAGTTAACTAAAAGTTGAAAACCATCAACTAAACGAGGTTTTAATTTTGTGACAGAAAACCTGTTTACTGCATTGCATACAACCCACATCGGTAAGTAATCTAAAATGTTTTTTAAAAAATTGACAATTAATATTCCTTGTCATGTTAGTCCAAGACTACTGGCTACTGGTGATGGTACTGGTGTTATCAAGGTATTCTCTTTAAGTAGTGAACTAACTCAACAGACCACTGGAGAAATCGATTATCTAGCTAGTTTGGTGTCCGATGCAATGAGCATTGTTGTTTGAAAAATTGCAAAATGACTTTTTATATACACCATAATAGAATTGATTATAATAAATTAAAATATAAAATAAAATTAAAAGTAAACAAGTCACTTATTTGCTCTCAAAGTTTTGATTTAAGCTTGATTTTGTCATTGATACATTCCTTTATTAGGCTCCCGACCTCTTCAGCACATCCCCAGCTCAAAGTGACACCATACGAACCATGTCCATAGCAATGGATAATAACTGGTGATCCTCCCTCTCCTCTATTTTCCTTCTCAAGTCGAACTCCACCTTCTCTCATTGGACGAACACCAACCCAAGTATCTTTAATTTCTGCATTTTTCAAACTTGGCATTATTCGCTGACAACGATCCAAGATTCCTTGGACCTCTACAGGATCAATCGTTCTATCCTCCTTATAAAATTCGCTTGTTCCTCCTAAAATAACTTCCTCATTGCGAGGCATGATGTAAACTCTACGTGGCTCATATCCAACAACATCTATAAATTGTTTGACCCAAGGTGCTTTTACAGAGACAATATGGCCTTGCATTGGATACATTTTTTGATCGTTGACAAGCTCTCGAGCTCCAAGACCAGTGCAATTTATAACTACATCATACGAAGCAAGCTCCGATAAATTATGGATCTTTTGTTTTTCGCTAACTCCACCTAACTGAGTGAATTTCTCCAATAACCACGGCAAATAAGTGGGACAACTAAGAATATATGTGGCAAATGACACCACTTCCCTCTCTTCATAGTCAGATATCATAATTTCTGACTGCTCAGCATGTCGAAACCCAATTACAAAATCCTTCCACCAAAGATCTTGAAGGTCTTCAAACTTCACTTTTGAAGGTGCTATAAAATAGCCTTGTAATAGGGTCAGTCCTATTTTACCTCCATTTTCAGTGTTATAGAGACCATTTAGTCTTTTCAGCGTCCCCTTTACCCATCTCGAGAGCCGTCCTGTGTTGCCTGGTAGGACATACTCAGGATCAGGGGGCATAATTAGTCCTCCAGACCTGTCACTGGCAAAAGTGTTAGGAGAGAATTTATCGGCTATTATCGTCACATCCAGATGATCAGAGAACGTCTCCAGGAGATGTGTAGCTACTGACAAACCTATTACTCCAGCACCTACTACAGCAACATGGAGTTTTGGGACAGCCATTAGCAGGAAAAGTTAATTATCCAAATTTTTAACCCCTTCTTTTCAAGTTTTATTCCATTCTCACGTCAGCAGAAGTTCTATCTTTAATACAGGGCCTCTTCTAACTATCTCTGATCTACATTCGCCAGATACTGTTGAAGATTCAGGAGGTTCCAGTTCGATGATGAAGCAGCGACCAAGGCAATTGGAATTATTAACTGTGCACCAATCAATTCAGCTTGCAAATAGGCATTATATATAATTTGGCTCTCTAGTGCTACGAGAAAGTAGCAAACTATAAAACTCCATACATTTTCAATGGGATACCCTCGACATACTTCAAAATTTGCACCTGTTTTAGTAAGTTTTAGTTTTTGGGCAATAGTTTTAGTTTTAGTTGTTGTGAGCATTATTTTATTATTATTTTAGTTGTTTGGGTTAGTTTAGCAGAAATTGTGTTTAATTAGTTTTCCAATAGTGATTGTAGGATTTAGTTAGTTTTAGTTAGTTAACTAAAAGTTGAAAACCATCAACTAAACGAGGTTTTAATTTTAACAACACTATTAAACATGTGGACACACTTGATAGTTAAGACACATTATTTGCAATCAAAGTTTTGCAGTAATTTTTCTATTACATAATGTGTGTCTGACATATTTAGAGATTTTACTTTCCATTTGTTGTTTTTTAAAGGTATATATAATTGAACTTGATCTTGGCTGATTGTTGGCATTTCATAATTTCACAAATCCTGTGGCTGTTTTTGCCCATTCCACCTTCCTCAATTTTCAAAAACTGTATTTCTATATATCTTAATCAAGGCAACAAGAAGACTATGGACATGTTTATTCTGTTTATGATGTAAGTATACTATTTTAATCCTAATTGCATATTTTGTATATCAGACCATGTCAACTTCATAGAATGTTCTATATGACAGACTGACCACTGACCAGTTCAGATTCCCCTTTAGATACTTTTAAAATATATTTTTAAAAAAACATAAAATATATAAATATAAAAATCATGTTGTGTTGTCCAAATGATTCCTCCTCACTTACCCACTGGGGCTTCCATTTAGGCTCCAGGATTCCCTGCTATCGCTAGCTAGGACCGTCACTGTGGCCTGATAACCCTCATCCAAAGACGAGGTAATCCTGGCAGGAACTTCGCTCTCACTTCAAACCAGCCGTATGGGATTCGAGCTCTGCGGGATGTTTAAGCAGTCATTGTAAGTCGAAACCGGGCCCACAATACACCAAACCTCGTCATGTTTAAAGGGAGACTACCAGCCGTATCCTAGTTCACTTTTTGGATACTCTTTCGAGTATGCTGGTAACCATCTCAGCATAAATACTGAATATACATGTGTATTCTTTTCTATAGGGTTGATGTATTGACTACAACAAATAGTTCTCCTTGAATTACACCTCTCCTCACAGTCAACGGTCTCCATTACATTGCTAATCATCACCAAAGCACTCAACCGTTTGGTTAGCTCTTAGTGTAACAAGAAGCATTTGTATATATCTTAGCTGGTTCTTGGTTGGATGGACACTTAGTGGAGATAGATCAGAAAGTAAGTACATGTATATGTAATAGTAGTAGTGGTGTAGTCTAGTTTATGTATGAACTGGAGGATAAAGGATATATATCCAAGAAAGATAAGGTTTTAAAAGTGCTTATAATGAACACATCCTTTTAAATTGTGAACCTCTCTGTAGTGGACACTTTGGGATATTAGCATAGACTGGATCAGAACACTGAGGAGAGTTCAATATTGAGAATGTTCTTAGTTTAGAATATATTATTATGAGAATAAAATGTGATTATGGAAATATTAATATGATATTGTTTTGAATAAATAAGAAGAGATCACTAGTATTAAAACTAGACCACCAAATAAACTACTGTTGAAAAAAATATTTAAGTTTCTCTTTTTTTTTCAGAATATCTGTGGAATCTTGATCAAACCAGTTCTACAGACCAAGACAAACCAGTTATACCTCCTAGTTTAGCCTGAAATATCTACACTTTTAAAATGAATCGTGCTTTTTTCACATAATCTACTTTTTGCATATTATAGCATTATCTAAAACAAATTTGGATTAGGATGAGGATATTCCATGTTTTATTAAATTTATACTTATAAATGTTCATCAAGCATCTGGATACAAAGCTAAGGTAATGAATTATAATTGTTCAATTGATTTTAGGTGTACATTTTAATTGTAGTTTGTTGACATCCTACTACCCACTATCACTTTGTTGTTCTTTTTAAAAAAGAATAATTTGTTTGCTAATAGTTATGTTACTTATGTAATAGACACAGACAAGTATCAAACAAATTGGACTCAAACCCACACTAATAGACTCATTCCAATACTGCATATCAAGTCCTTTACACTTGCTGAGCCATGGAACTCAGTTGTATGCTCAATTTTGTATTTAAGATTACATGATAATGATGGCACAAATTTAATGCTATAAATTTTCTATCATAACCTCAATGAAAAGAAGTGTAATACAATTTCTGTGTAGACACTGAGCCCTAAACTTCTTAAATAGTTAACAAACAAACAAATGAAACGATAAATAAACATTAATATTTTTAATGATTAAAAAAATACAATATCTGAAAAGAACACTGAAACAGAAATTAAACCACATTGATTAGGCGGGAAAAGATATCACAGCACGTGTACACAACTAGAAAAAAAACGCGTGACCACCATTATTGGCGGGAAAATATCTGGAAAAGATATCACAGCACGTGTACACAACTAGAAAAAAAACGCCTGACCACCATTGCACGACTAACGAACAAAACACTTTAATAGATTTTAATTAATTTTTTTGTAAAAAATGATTATTAATTAAAATTAATATTAAAAAATACAATGTTTTTTTCTTTTAACAATGATAAAGAAGTGATCAACATAGGTATAATTGAATACTATATTTGTAAAAGGTAGAATTCAGTATAATTATAGTATACAACAGCAATGGTAAGTAAACTGATGTATTACAGTTTCAAAGAAGTTGAATTCTAAACTAATCCATTTTTTGTGAAAAAGTTAAAAAGTTATATATTGTTTATTAAATATTTAGTTAAAATTTACTGTTGACAAGTTTTAGTGAAAATGTTTTTTTAAACCTAATTCGTTTTTAATAAAAAAATTAAAGGTATAAAAATAATTGTTAAATAAATATCTTCAAAGTTAAAATTGACAAATTTAGTGAAAAATGTTATTTTAAAAAAATTAATACATATAATAACAAACTACAAAAAAACAAGAAAAAAATGACAACAAAAAATGTAAAAAAATAAAAACAAAAAATGTAAAAAAATAAAAAAACAGTCTCTGTAGTTGAAAAGTCCCCAAGAAGTCCAGTGAAGGTCTCCAATCCAACAATGATAGGAAAGAGATGATGGAGAGTTCCCAAGAGTCCAGTCAGTCCACGAGTTGAGAACATAGAGGGAGAAAGAGAGAAGAATAACAACTGGATAACTGAAAAATGGATGAGAAGTGAATGGATGGAGAGACAGCTCACCTTTTTCACCAGTGCTGCTCCTGCAGGGAAAGAAAGAGAGAGTAGTTATGAACTGATGGTGACAATGAGTAGATAGAGAGTGAAGAGAGACAGAGGAAGTGAAAAGGGACCACCAACACACACGCACCCTAGAAGATCAGAGCTTCCCCCCGCCACCTGGCGGCCTCGGATGTTAAAAAAAAATTTTTTTTTGAGGCCGCCAGGCGGCAGGGGGAAGATGATGAATAGGGTTTGTATGGGCTGGATAGCCCAAAAAAAATAAAAAAAAATAAAAAGAAAAGGAAAGAAGGCTTGAAAGAAGAAGACAGAAGAGACCAGGCAGGAGAGCGACTCATCTTTTACATCCAGAGAACTGAGAACAGTCAAAACACCAGAGAACATCAGAGAACAGTCAACAACATCAGAGAACAGTCAACAACACCAGAGAACATCAGACAACTCGTGGTAACTCCCAATTGAGTCCTGTAGAAACGAAGAGAAAAGTCAATTAGCGAACTAAACAAAAATAAAAAGATAAAAATTAAAAAAAACAGAAAATAAATAAAAAATAATTAAATAAAAAAGAACAGAAAAGAAAATGAAAAGGATGATCCAGCGAAGAGGAGGGATCCAACGAAGTGACGAACAAAGAGACGAGTCGTTAAGAGGGTCGAAGTGGAGAACGAAGAGACGAGTCGTGAAGAGGGGCGAAGTGGAGAACGAAGAGACGAGTCGTAGCGACGAAGACCCACGGGAGTCTGTGAACTAAAAAGGCTTCCAAATGGAGTCTTTTTAATATTTTCAAGACATCTCTGTCATGCTTCATTATGACAAACACAAGGCACAAACTCGTGACAATTTGGCGGGAAATAACAGCAAGCTCCAACCACGCGTGACCAACATTAATTGATTTTTAATTGATTTTTAATTGATCTGATCAACAATTAATTAAAAGTCTTCTAAATACATAAAAACATTACAGTACACTATCTATTCTAGATCCAAAATTGTTAACAACAAGTATGACAGCTTCATCTTTGTAATGTAATGTCACAAATAATGTTGACTGAAACAAACGATTATAGTTAAACCAGAATTATATAACTTCAGTGACGGTTTTTGATCAGCATTAATACCAGTCACCAGATGACGATACTATGTAGTCTTTTTAACCAATTGTATTGACCAGCTTTGTTGGTTAGCTTGTAATTCTATGACCCAGTCCACTGAACAACTAGAAAAAAAAACAAAGAATATTAATTGACATCTTTCTCTCAATGACATCCAAGTTACATGAAATATCTGTATACATGAATGTTACTGTTATAGAGACTCTAGGTCCAGTTTTGCCGCCACACCAGGTATGTCTTGATCCATTTCCTCCTTTGTAACTGGCTTCTCAGTGCTATGTCCAAATGGACACAAAAAGAAACGCATTAGCTAAATATCATTTATTTATCATTTTTATCTTCACAATCACGTGTCTCCTCCACATTCACCTCCTTTTAATTTTTAGCAATATATTAAGGAAGCGTGTTCATACAGGCTGAAACCTGTTATGGGTTGGTTACTGTATTGGGTCTCCAGACATACATTCTCTTTATGTTATAGCTATTATCAGGTCAATAATTCCTCTGCATATTTTATCGTATGCATCTCCTTCACATCATCCAGTCATTTCTTAATATAGTTATTATCTTTGGTCAAGAGACACCTTTATAATTCTATAACTTTCTTAATAATTTTAACCTACAACAACAGCAAAACAAATTAAACACTAGCTGTTCATAATTATCAAACTATTACTCACAGTTCCTGAAATATCTTGTACGAGACTTTTCAAACTAGCAGTACCAAACATTTGACACCATGTTAAATAATTCATCAACTCTACAACAGTAAGTGGTGAGGTAAGTCTTCACTAGTAGTTGGTGCATCAGCTGGTTGACTGGATTGAGACACTACAAATAAATGAAAGAGATAATGAAGACATATGACATACATTAGGAGTATAAAACAAGGAGACTTCACTTTTAAGATACTTGGTTAGCCCTTGTGTATGATAGTATTAAATATGTCTTTAAGATTATTAATAACTGGTAATTTTAGGTTTATACTCGAAGAATTAGCAAAAGCTGTGATGTAGCAATATGGAAAACTAAGAATTTCAATATCAGTAACATTTATTGCCATAGTAACACTGTGATGCATCAAGATTGTTGTGTGCATCAGTGATAACAAATTGTATATGTATTCATATCATATATATATGAAAGTGGCATATGATAATAAAATTAAAAAATAACATGTAGACCACCTGGTATACTATGTGCACAACTAAGCAAAAAGATGCCCCTGTCATCAGGACAGACAATTTAAACCCTGATGCAAAAGGTTCCATTTTATATCGTGAAGATAATCAAACAACAGCAGAGAGTATGTTGTGTACCTTTTTGTTTACTCTGTGATACATTACAACAAGTGATTACTGTAGTTGATGTAACAATGTATTGTCTAACAAGACTCATAAGATCACTCATAGTCTAAGTAATTATAGGAGTAAGACAAAATGACAAACATGATACAACAACAGATCTTTCAACAGCAGATTTCAACTGAAACAATCTTGAGAACAAACAAAAATAGATGAGATAGTTGTCATTCCTATCATTAAATGCCTTTTTAACAATGCTGGCTCTTCTAATTTCTCCTTTTTAGTAGTTAGTTCATTAAGTACTAAGAAGAAACAAAGATGAAAGAACAACAACTACAGCAACTATGTCCAAACTAACTTGATGACAAATCAATATACCAAAAGAAAACACTTGCAAAAAAAGAAGCAAAAGTTTGTGGAGGCTGTTTTAAAAGTGACAATGATAGTTGTGAAACTGTTGAATGGATACAGTGAGTGTGATTCCTGTCTATTATGGATGTACCTTACATGTACTATTTCAAAACTAAATGCAATACTTGATAACTACATTTATCAATTCTGTAATATACCAAGTATGACTCTAAATAGTATAGTTGTCTGGTAACTCTGGTTGTGTCAAAATATTTGTTTATTGTATTCATTTCATATTACTAATGTAAAATATCATTATGCCCCTTTTTATGTTACAAAAAAATAAAACCTTACCTAAATAGTCTTCTTCATTATCTTTGCTCCTTCTATCTAACTTTATAACATCTCTCTTAGTTCCTCCAGACAAGGCAATCAATTCACAACGTGCAACTTCTACTGACGTGAGAGAATATAATAAAAAATTGAAAAGAAGAGGTTAAAATTTTGGAATAACTTTCTCAATTCGGTCAGAGTATAGTTTTGGTTTGGTGGCCATTTTGTAGTCCAGCCCAATCAATCCTAATTAATATAACCTCTATCTAGTTAATTAAAAAATAACATCAAAATTACTAAACAAAATTACTAACTATATAGTCCTTTATCTTTGATGCATTCCTTTACTAGACTACCGACCTCCTCAGCACATCCCCAGCTCAAAGTGACACCATCCCCTCCGTGTCCATAGCAATGGATAATAACTCCTCTCTCTGCTCCATTTTCCTTCTCAAGTCGAACTCCACCTTCTCTCATTGGACGAATACCTACCCAAGTATCTTTAATTTCAGCATTAACCAAACCTGGTACAGTTTTCTGACATCGGTCTATAATCCCTTGTATCTGATCTTGATCAACTTGAGACAAATCTTCATTGTATATTTCGTGTGTCCCCCCAAGAATAACTTCATTAGTTCGAGGAAAGATATAAGCAACTTGGTCACAATCTGATTCATGCCTTATGTGCCACTGTTTGAGCCAAGGTGCTTTTACTGAGACAATATGACCTCTCACTGAGTACATTTTTTGATCATTGACAAGCTCTCGAGCTCCAAGACCAGTACAATTTATAACTACATCATATGATCCAAGCTCTGATAAATTATTGATCTTTCGTTGCTCGCTAACTCCACCTAACTGAATGAATTTGTCCAGTAACCATGGCAAGTAAGTGGGACATGGTATAATGAAGGTTGTAAATGCTAAGAGGGTTCTCCCTTCACATTCACAAAGTTTGAGCTCAGATTCTTCAGCAATTCGATATCCAATCACAAAATCAGACCACAGTGGTTTTACACCAGGAGTTACTGGATGGTTAGAAGCCAGATAACCATCTACAACAGACAATCCTATTTTGCTGCATTCAGCAGAATTGTATAGTTTGTGCATCCTATCGAATGTTCCTTTAGTCCATCTAGCCACTCTCTCAGGATTGCCTGGACACTTGCTACCTTGAGATGGTGGGAAGAACCATCCTCCAGATCTGTCACTGGCAACAGTGTTAGGGGAGAATTTATCAGCTATTATTATCACCTGAAGATGATCAGAAAACTCCTCCAAGAGATGTGTGGCTACTGACAGTCCTATTACTCCAGCACCTACTACAGCAACATGGAGTTTTGCCATCTCAGTCCTCAAATATTATATCAATCATGTGACCAGTTCTGTATATGTATGGATTTACAAATTCATACAAGTTAATATAATAACTTTTAATAACTAAACTTTCTATATTATAATTCACTGGTTCAACATTAAGTATGCAGTTTAAATCTTTACAAACATGGGTCCAGCAATATCTTTTGCAACACTTTCTCCACACAAAACTTGGACAATACAAAGAGCAAATTCAAAAGTAGTACCCGGAGCTCTACTAGTTATTATAGTACCATCACGACAGACGCGAGCTTCACTATAACAGTAATCTCCACTCTTCTGCAAGTCCTGTACAGTGGGTGGTATCATAAGCAAATGGTACTACAAACTACTTACCTCCTTCACTACTGGATGAGAAGTAATCGTCTTTCCCTTTGCTATCCCATGAGATAACAATGCAGATGGTGCTGCACACACAGCACCAATGCATCGACCTTCCTGTTCCTGTAATGTTAAAATGTCTTTGACCACGTTTGATTCTGCAAGACATTTTGCTCCTCCAAGACCACCAGGTAAAACAACCACATCAAATGGACCTTGTTTCATAGCTTCTTCTAATGAGGTATCGGGGACAACTTTTACCCCACGACTGCACTCGACAGGATCCGCTGATTCTAACCCAGCCAAAGTGACCTCTATTTTTGCTCTACGCATTACATCGACACTAATGATTGTCTCCATCTCTTCTGCACCTGGAGAGAGTATGACAAGAGCTTTTTTTGTGGAAACCATTTTAAAAACACCAGGAATTAGGGGAGTGGTAGCTGAATATTTTTGTTAAGTCTTAGGGGTGTGTTCGACATCATAACGGACTAAGGGTCGCAGGATCATAATGTTTCCTTCTCTATCGACTATCTTCTTGTTCGTTTTCTTATGGGGAGGGCAACTAGTGAGAGCAACAGATGATGATCACACTCCTATGCCAGATCTAAATGGATGTAGAGGATCTGATGAGGCTGTTGTTGCTGCCATCAATGCATCTGCTAACTACAATCTCACCCAGATTGTAGTTAATTGTCTAGGATATATGGATTCTAATAGCACAATATCATTAGGTGTTGTATCATATCAACATACTGATGGTAGTGAGGGTCGATACATCGTTGAATGTGTAGATGGTCTGCTGGTGTTAAAAGACTCGATAGAGAGCTTCATTTCATATACATACAGCTGCCATCAGTGCATCGATGCCACTCAACCGTGTGTTTCAGGAACAAGTAAGACATTTAAGTAGCAGTGTATGCAACAATGTTGCTCTAATTGTAAAGGTAGGCCAAAGGTATTGAGATGTACTCTTAGACAATGTGTGAAACTATTGATACACTATTCATACTTAATATGTTCTTTGAATGTCTTTATTATAGACGTTCAGTTGATGTGTGTGCTATTGGCGCTAAAACTAATACCAAATATGTTAGTTAAATAGAACTAAAGTACATATTATTCACTAATGCTTTGTTGTATAGTCGTAGAACTATCAAATTGAGTTGTTGGTACATTATATTTACTCTATATAGTAAGAATGTGGTTTAGTCTTGGCTCAATACTTTATTGACCGACCCTTTTAACAAACAGTAACTTGAATAATTTGGCTCTTGTCCCACATTATGTACATGACTTAGTTTCCTCTTCTAATAACGTTGTGTAGTGAATACTTGTCTGTTCTCTAGATTGTTCCAATATGTGTCAGTTTTGTTATGGTCCTAATGAAACACAGTGTGTCTTGTGTGAACATGCTCGTTACAATGGCATTTGTATGGATGCCTGTCCTCAGGGGAGGTACCCTAATCGAGCCAACGGCAATAATTGTGAATGTCCTAAAAATTATGTTGGTGAAGATTGTACAGGTATTATTATAATTTATAATAATAATAATAATTATTATTATAATTATTATAATTAAAAAAATCACATTTTCTTTATCTGTTCTTAATAATTGTTCTATTTTACCAGAATGTGATCTAAGTCATTGTGAAAGTGGGCTATTACGTGACCAAGCATCCTGTACTTGTGAATGTAAGTGACTACATCAGACTGAGGCAAAAAAGACACACTGTGTCTGTGTGAACTGACAAACAGACATACAACAAGTTGATGCAGAATAAGCCCAGTGGGATTGAACCCAAGAATTTCTGAGTGCTAATGAGAGGATGCTCTGACATCCTAGCCTAGATAAGAATCACTTTGGGTTGTATAGACATTCACAATGCCGCTAGTATTGAGAAGGCTCTGGGTCAAAACTCCAGAGATTTTTTGGTTATTTCTCAATTGTTGCCTTATTTTATTAAAGTACCTTACATCTTAAGTCTCTTAAAATGTGCTAATTCATTTCAATCAATAGCATGTCCTTCTAGCTACGTTCAAAGTCTAGTTGATCCTAATTCCAGAGTACCACAAAGTGTCATTGGAGAACCAGGTATTGTAGTAGTAGATACTCTTCTCATTTATTATAGTATTTAGGAGAACATCATGATGAACATAAGAGAGAAACGGAGGAAGGTGGTTCTCATGGTGAAACAAAAGAGATCACAGAGTGTGTCGAAAGATGTCCAAATGGTTGGCAAAATGATTCTAAAGGGATATGTTATGGTAGATCTATTTAAGAATGATTATATTTTCATAATTTGTGTCTTGTTAGCTTGTGGTCACTCGTACTGTCTTAATTGTACTGGAAATTCCTGTACCAAATGTCGTGAGGGGACCTTACTAACAGGTCCAGCTTCTGCAAAAACATGTGAAGGTCAGGCATATATCATGACATAGTATAGGTCTGTGATATATCATGACATAGTGTAGGTCTGTGATATATCATGGTATAATATAGGTCTGTGATATATCATGGTATAATATAGGTCTGTGATATATCATGGTATAATATAGGTCTGTGATATATCATGGTATAATATAGGTCTGTGATATATCATGGTATAATATAGGTCTGTGATATATCATGGTATAATATAGGTCTGTGATATATCATGGTATAATATAGGTCTGTGAT
This sequence comes from Xestospongia muta, assembly GCA_963693285.1. Taxonomy (NCBI): domain Eukaryota; kingdom Metazoa; phylum Porifera; class Demospongiae; order Haplosclerida; family Petrosiidae; genus Xestospongia; species Xestospongia muta. The sequence goes on from OY848926.1 coordinate 4,445,993, forward strand.
ATATCATGGTATAATATAGGTCTGTGATATATCATGGTATAATATAGGTCTGTGATATATCATGGTATAATATAGGTCTGTGATATATCATGATATAATATGACACTATAATATAAGGATACTGCATGGCTCTTTATTTAATATGTTGTTAACATGAGGGAAGGGTATTTGTGTATAACTGGTCCCTTTCTTCATTTTAAGGGTTCTATAATGTCGTAAGAGAACTATATGAACATCTTGAGGAAGAGGAACAACATGAAAGAAATGCACTTAATAGGCAAAAGTTGGAACGTATGTTAATAAATAGAACTGTGAACATTTTTCTCCCTCTTTCTCTCTTACTCTCTCTCTCTCCAGTGAAGATTGTGCTTCCTATTGTATGTTTTCTTGTCATTGTTATATTTGTGGCACTAGGAGCATTAGCTCACTTTCGCTATCCTCATCTGGGACATGAAAAACGCCACAGAAATCCACAAAAGTAAGTCATGTTTATATACTGTTCGATAATGGAGTGTGTAATAGTGAAAAATAGTTGTACTATACCAAAAACTACAGCCAACATGACGAATAGTTTGTTAAATGAAATAACCTGCACAAATATCAAGTGTGTAGTTGCATAGATGGATATAGAGTGTGATAATTCTAAATAAATAACAAATAATTTTCTACACAGGAAAGCCAAAACTGGTGAAATTGAAAAGAGATTCCGTCCTCGATCAACAGTCATATATCGATAGACAATAGAATAATTCACTCGCTAATAATATTATTATAACAATCCGTTAGTTATGTGTGCAAATTGTTGTGTAGTGGATATAGTTCAGTTGTTTTTACACTGTGTTGTATAATAGTGTTATCGTCTTGTAAGACTATAATAATATAGTAATGCCACTGTTTACAAATGTTCAAATTTCAACTTAAATACAGTAAAATGAAATTAATTCATTAATGCTTGTTGCATGTTAAAATTGTCAAAATAGATGAAATGAAAAAACTAGTTAGGTAATGTATTATTCATAGGCAATAATTAAGGAATAATTCAAAAATTAATAGTAAATGTACCACACAACTAAAGTGAAATGAAAATAAATCCACTAAAGACAATGATAATTGCCCTTTAATAATGAGGCAAAGATCCATGAACTCGTACACGATACACACAAGTGTAATCAGTATTACCATAGTTGGTCTCAAATTGAAATAAGACATAATTGTAACTTGTTTTCTGGTTGTCCTAATGTATAAAATATAAGAGTAGCAATGTCAAAGAGACTTAGCATATTAACAGTACAATTGCGATATTTATATTGGAAGACATTTTGTTATTATTAACAGTGAAAACATTGGGGCATTTTTGGACTTACCTCTTACCAGATTAGACTATTTTACATACTTTTGTGAGTTTATTTATTATAATAATATGGTTATAATTTATGCCATATTTCGTGGGTCAAACATGTTTACAGTTATAATTAAGGTTAGTGTAAGAATTATAACTTACAATGTTAAAGGTTTGAATGGGAGATGAATCTGTCTTGTAAAGGAAAGTGCCTAGGAGTACACCTTTATCATCAGGAGATTTCTTGCCCTAAAAGAAACAATCAAAGTAGTTTGTTGATGTCCAGAATAATATTAAACATACTAGAACTTTAAATGTCTTTGGTGCACTGGTTATTTCGGAAGTAGGATTTAATTCTTTAGGAATGTGTTGAAGTGTCACAGCATCAATAATTACAGTACTAGAAAGCTGTGTGTGTGTGTGTGTGTGTGTGTGGTGAGAGAGAGAGGCTAATCATAATTATGTCATTGTTTGTTTTTATACACACACTAATGAAATAGAATGTCCTATATATATTGCATACCTTAATAAGGGCATGGCCTTGTGTACCTTGAAAACACCAACAGTCACCAGGTAATACAGATGGCTATAAGGAGACATATAACATATATCTATTACTACATAATAATAACAAGTATATTATGTACATGTCTACATGTACATTGAAAATACACACATTTGTATGTATAGTGTTCTAAAGTGGTTATCAAAATAATCAATCAACCAAATTAAAACCATAATTATGTAAATATGATTAATTAAGAAGTTTACTTGTATAATTGCGTTTGGTGTACTACGGGAGAGACTGATGGGGAGTGTGATACCAAAGAGTTTGGGACGCGTACGAGAGGAATCAAATGTGCTAGAACTTTCAACAACACTCCCACCGGCACTCTCAAGAGCAAAATCAAACCGAGCAATCTGGTCAGCACTGTAATTGTAGAGTGCATTGTTAATGAGACGGAGGATGTACTCCTCATTAAAATCGGGGGGAGGAGTAGGACCAGGAGGACCTGTGTGTGTGGAGGCAGGAGAGAGAGAGAGGGAGAGAGAGAGAGAGAGAGAGAGGGGGAGAGAGAGAGAGAGAGAGAGAGAGAGAGAGAGAGAGAGAGAGAGAGAGAGAGAGAGAGAGAGAGAGAGAGAGAGAGAGAGAGAGAGAGAGAGAGAGAGAGAGAGAGAGAGAGAGAGAGAGAGAGAGAGAGAGAGCGTTATTGTACCCTCTTGTTTATAAAAGATACCTTTGTCCTCCAAAACTTTTACTCTATTTTCCAGCGACTGTATTGTGTTAGCTAGTTTCTAAACAGATGATATATTGTGTCAGTGTTGTTGTCAATATTTGGAAGTACCTTTAATTTAAGAGAAAGGTCTCCAATCTTGTGTTCAAAATCAATTTTTGTTGCACCAATATCATCTGAGATGTTCTCAACCTAGATATTCAATGTGATGTATTGTGTTATAACAGTATTGATGTACCTTAGCAGAAGATTGTTGCAAATTTGTTTCTAACGTAGCACCTAATTCTGTTATTGTCTTTTCTAGTTTATTGTAAGCTTCCTGCAGAGCTGCTTTAGCCTGAAAAATAATGGAAACATGATAGCATCTGATGACGTAATTATTATACCTCAGTCTTGTCATGTTCTCTGAATTGTTCTGATTGTTTGTCTTTTTCATCTAACTGACTTCTCAAGATAGCAATGGCTTTGTCAACTAAATCTTGAACAATAACTTGAACTTGAGCTTTATTCAGACCACCAGGTTGAGGTGCTGGCATATTTCTAACCTCAGCCAATAAGTCTTGAAGCTTCTTTTCAAAAGAGGAGTTTGTTTGCTCCAGATGGCCATCAAAATATGACTGAGTCTGATTGAGATTGATAAAAGAATAAAAATATTATAATTAGTGAAGTCATTTACTTCTGTTTTTAGTTTTGTAACTTCATCTTCTCTCTTCGTCTGTTCAGTAGTCAGTCTCTTTTCCAGATCACTTTGAAACTTCTCAAATTGTCCTGGCAGACTTCTCAGTGTCTCATGCTAAAACAAAACACAAAATATTCTACACTATCATCATTATTATATTTGCAATGATAACCTACATTAACTGCAATGATATTCTAATATTTTCATGACATACCTTATTGATATAGTCTTCAACAAAACTTTCAAAATCTTTTCTCATATTATTCAATTCAACACTTTGGTTGTTTTTTAGATCATCAAGATCACGTTGTAATCTCTCAAGGAGGCTAAATAATTTTGAAGAGTCTTCAGATGGAGTTGGAAGGAGTGTCTCTGTAGTAGTAGGAGTACTGGCTATTGTAGTTGTAATAGTCTTTGTAGAGGGTGGAGTTGGAGGATAAGGGACTGGTTCAAATTTAGCATGAGGTACTAAATGAAGGGAGAATAGTGTAAAGTTTATTTTTAATAATTGTGTGTATCGGTTTTAGCAATTACAGTAATAATAATTATTGATAAATTTGTATATCCTCTAATTTTAACTATATTAATACTTAATAACTTGAATTAGGCATAACACAGACAATTAACAAAAACGTAGCACCTGTTAAATCTAAAATTGTTAAATTATTAATACATGTACTACTAGTAAACACAATTTAGTATTCACAATGGAATTCTAGTTAACAATAAAGTTACATTATTAGGTTTTTATTACTCTAGTGGAGTGACGTACCTATGAGACAAAGAGCTAATAAAAAGAAAACTCCTAGAAGCATAAGTAACCCATAAAATGGTCGCTGTATTAAAATTAAGAACACAACATCAAAATTAATGATTAGTTTTTAGTAACTATGTTATACTTACTCGGCCACTGGAGCCACGACAAATTTGTCCTGACCTTCATAAGAGGAAGAATAATGTATAAACAGTTAGATTACTAATTACACACACACACACACACACACACACACACACACACACACACACACACACACACACACACATACCTATGCAACACAGCTACATCCCAACAGAAAATAAGATTTAAGAAGAGATAGATAAACGAACCAATACGATAAAAGAATCCTATTACAGTGCCAGTGAATGACTCTAAGAGGTAATGCGTAAAGAAGTTTGATGTGGTTTAGCACTACTCACTAGATCTAGTGGTAACTGGTGTTTGTTTCATTGGGGTTATAGTTTTCTCTTTAGTAAAGAGATTGAACTCACGGGAAGAGTGAACCTCAGTGTCTAATCGAGAGGAAATTGTATTACTACTTTGAATGGAAATTGATACCTGAATTGTTTCCTTCATTATCACTGTGATCACATCCTAAGTGAAATAAAAATAACACATTATCCTGGGTTTCTTATATCATTGGTGGCTGTCTCTCCATCCATCCATTCATCAATCCCACTTGTCTGTCAGTCTATCCATCCATCTCACCATAAAGGTCAAAGTCTCCAACATTGCTGCTATATACAACAGGTGAAGAAGTAATTCCACTAGATGCATTATAGTAAGTATATTCTGTGGCAAAGAAACAAGTTTATCATTAATAATATGACAAGATTATAAAATATCTTTAATGCTACTATTATGTCTGGTTGATAAAACAAGCGGAATTGAAAAGGCCATATGCACAAAAAGAGTTTATCTATTAGATCATAAAGTAACATGGTTATATAGGACACATTAATGTCATCAATGTCTCTTCCTACCTTGTCCCCTGGAGTAAGGGTGGTCATGTTGGACAGCACCAGGTAATGACTCATCCATTGAGGACACAGTGGACTGATCATCATCAAAGTTACTAGGAACACTCTGTCCACTTTCATTGAGTACATTACTAATAATACTTGACTCATGGGCTTCTTTGTATGAATTTATACTTGGACGTGCTGATACCAGCAATGGGAAAGTGCCGGTGGCATTGCGGCCATATTTTTGACTCAATCGAGGGCTTCGTCTTGGAGTGTAGTATGCTTCTTGTTGAAGGTCTCCAATTCGTTTACTGTATCAGTGAATAAACAATTATTATTTGATAGCTTATTTTACTTGCCTTTTTCTTTTACCACGAGATGATTGACTAGTGGCCATCTGTATTTACAATGGAATGGGAAAGTGTAGTACAAAGCTATGAAAATATAGTAGAAACAATAAAATTTTTCTAATCATACAGACATGTACATGTGACATACCTTGTTTTTGACGCTAATATTCCTAACAAATCAAAATCATGTGACGTGATCTTCATCTCACGTGATGTCACGTGAGATCATACTCCGGGTGGAAAGGAAACAAGTGACTTTGTAGACGAGTCATCAAGACATCACCTAATATTCTTAGCCACCAAGACGATAAGACTTTAGACAAGTACGAACTACGTATCAAACGTTTCATTGTATAAGTGGTGGGTCCTGGAACACTAATCTAGCACAATGGAAGCTATTGGAATGTACGACTTTCAAGCAACGAGTGAAGATGAGCTCTCTTTTGGTAAAGGACAGGTTATTAAGGTAAGGGTATAAATTCAATAGTTTAATATCTTGAACATCTTCAATCTGTATTGTTCTGACTGGCTTACCATAATGGATGGGTATGTATGTGTATGATTGTTAGATTTCTGTTTGAGTTTTCTCTCCCTCTCTTCTCTCTCTGTGATTATAATCAAACCAGTGTAGCAATAAATGTGTTGAAAATAATGACTAGTGATTTCAAAATACTATATTCACAAATACATTAAACTCTGTTAAGATTATCCTTTACTTGATTGCTCAGCGTCCAGACATTTCAATATAACCTGATCACATGATTCCTGTTAATAAATATACTAAATTTATGAAACTATTATTATGTGAGAAGATAGGGACACGGAGAATTAGTCACAATGTTGTGGGTGTGTCTGACAAAAAGCTGTTACCATGACTGAAATGAGCAATATGGAACTAAACTTACATGTTTAATAATTAGAGGTTAACAAACAAATATCCCATAAGATGGAGCCTGTGTAGTGTGACATCATTGATTATTGCATCAATTGTGGGTGTGATCTCATGACCACGCCCACACAAACAATTATCTTGAGAAAACTGTGTTTGCTTGTGAAGTTGGTACACATGGGAAATAAGACTTTGTAAACATCATTGATTGTATGGTACTATAACCATAACTAATGTAATGAAAACAAGATAGATATTTTAACCGTGACTACTAAGAATGCTATTGTATCATAAAATTGTCTCAAGATTATTTTGGAAGTATTATACATCAGTAGTCTCACTATGTTGAGAGTTATTAGAAGCTACTGTATTGAAGTGTATAATTAGAGGCGTTTATCAATTAGTTAGACAAATCGTTTTAGTGTTTGTGATGTTGTTGTTAAATAAATGCGTCATGCTAGGCAATGATTGATAAATTTCAGTTTAATTCAAGATATACTGCATAAGTATATAAATAGTTTTATTTATGCGAGTATAAATGATCTGTTTGTTGTATTACATGTGTCAAGTAAATGATTTTGGTATTAGATGGGATTGTTAATGTGTATTTAAATTATAAAATAACCATTTCCTAATAGTTTGTTAATAAAGTCTTTTTATTGTTTGTAACTTTTAACTGACATTTTGCATACATACATGTGTGTGTGTGTGTGTGTGTGTGTGTGTGTGGAGAACAGTAAGTCAAGTTATTTGTGTGTAAATATACTTGCAAATATCTCTAATCCTATTTTTATCCCTATATGGTAGTGCTATTGGTGCTCACAGTATACACACATAATCCCACACACATGTTGCCACTAGTACTATAGTCAAACTAGGGCTGAGTTGTGAATGACCTTGATAGGATTCTAATTTTTCATCAATAGTTTTACTATTGCCAACTTAAGATCCATAGCACATTGATAACTATTAACAAAGTCTCATTCTAAGTTAAGCAGGAGTTGAGAATGATGCAATGTACAGATGAACTGCTAGCATTTGATGATTTCTGGAACTATTGCATTTGTGAATAGTCGTCTTTACTAAAAGTGTGGTTTGTTTAATTGCTTTGTTCTAAATACACTAAGAATACTTTATTATTTAAGATGTAACTAGTGGACATATTTTATCTTGTGCAAACACTTGACAGATGTCAAGAATGACTGTCATCTTGACCACATACCCTTATGAACAGATGTAACAAACTTGTCTACACCTGTGTAATCTGGTTGTTCTCTCTCTGTATATATAACCATTTTGTTAGTGTAACTTTCTGGCTAACTTACCCTAGTGGTAGGCTATTGTAAAGACTTAGGTGTCTCCCTTTGTTTTAAACAGTTCTATTTTGTTAGTGGTTTAAGTCTACCTGGTTCACTTTATTTTGTTGTTGTCAAGTAGATTTTGCTTTATTTTGCACTGTTTCTTTATTAGATATTAAGTGTAGATGAAGATCCTAACTGGTATAAAGCAGAAAAGGATGGCAGAGAAGGTTTAGTACCCAAAAACTATGTTCAAATGGCTCCTGCCGAGTAAGTGCTGTGTTGTCATGACACTGCAGTTCATCAACATGTATATTTTATGCATACAAAGTGCTATAGTTCACACTTTGAGGTGTTTGTTGTACAATTGTGTAGATGGTATTACAAAAAAATTTCTAGAGCAAAAGCAGAAGATATCCTTAAACAGGAAAAATATGACGGGGCTTTTCTGGTAAGAGACAGTGAAAGTTCACCAGGTGACTTTTCTCTCTCAGTAAAGTGAGTCTGTACAGTTTTGGTAATGTAGACAAGATTCAAGTATTCTGTGTATTAGTTAGAAAAATAGGGGCAGGGCTAAGGGTAATTGTTGTGTACATAGTGTCCAACTGGGAGTATCCCATCATGCTGGGAGTATCATTATTAAAGCTGATTTTGACATGTGTTATAAATACGTCAGGTGACTAAAAAGAGGTCTGTTCTACTTTACTGATGATTCTGGAATGACAGAAATGCTTTCGTTTATTTAGTAAATATGGTGAAGTTATTTTCTAAATATTGTAGACACTTATATAGTTGACATTATACTGACATGGTTATGATACATGTGGCAACCAGGGTTTAATACACACTGTGTGTTTTCTAATTCCTAAAATAATATTAGTAATGATGATCTTTCAAGTATTAGTACTGCTGATCTTTCATTTAATCTCCTTTTAGATTCCAAGATGGTGTTCAACACTTTAAAGTATTACGCGATGGCGCTGGGAAGTATTTCTTGTGGTTGGTCAAATTTAATTCACTCAATGAAATGGTCAAATACCATAAGACATCATCTGTTAGCAGGGGACAAAAAATTTTCCTAAAAACACCTGAAACAGTAAGCCCCTTTGCAAATTGTAATTACTGTGTTGACAAATAATTTAGTTGTGCTTTTTAGGAAATGTATTGATAAGAAACTTAAAAATACAAGGTAGATACTTGAACCTCAAAGTTGCTTCTTGTGTTTTCATCTGTAAAGTGTGGAAGCCTTTCTATTTTAGTTTAGTTAAATGATGACAAATCTTGATTTGCTTGCATTCTTACAAATACAAGTAAAATAAACTGTTGTATATGTGATAATTAAGAAGTCCAGAATGGTTTTTAATTCTTGTGCTAATATTCCATTATTCGACATTAAGCCATATCTTTGTTTTTTGTGTTTTCATTTTCAAAAGTCTCCAGTGTAGACACAAAGCTACTGTTTGTCTTAAATATACATATTTTCTTCTATTGAAGTCACAACTTGTTTATCAGTCATATCCTTTCGTAGTGGAAGTATATGACGTATTAGTAATAGAATTTAACACTTCGTACAGGATGTCTGTATAAGGTTTGTTTGTTACATCAGCTTATTGTGTGCCAACATTGTATGTATAATATGGAAGTGGTAACACTTTCATTGTTGCGTTGCTATGTGTGGGTGTGGTTATAATTATAGTGGGTTGGGCTTAGTTGTAATTTCTTCATTTCTCTTACTGGGTGATTTGACTATAGGATACTTTATTGTTATTGAATTCTAATAACTATTTTTAACATTTCTTTTTTTTATAGGTTGTCGCAAAATTTGATTTTCAACCTCAAGAGCAAGGAGAGTTGGGTTTAACTAAAGGAGACGAGATACTCGTCACGGACAAATCAGATTCTAACTGGTGGAAAGGAAGGAACAAACGGACAAATGCCGAAGGATTATTCCCTGTTCCGTATGTTTCCATCAAAGACGATTAATGTGAAAACTAATAGATCTAGTTGGTATAATATTTTCCTTAGTAATAATGATTACAAAGAGTAACATTCATAATATTATCACATTTCCTCCTTTTGTATGTGGTATTATCTTTATTGTGATGTTTCTAATGTTCATGTGTTTTGTTTTGTTTTGTTTTTCATTTTTTCTTCTTGTGTTTTCTTTGAAGTTTCAGTGATTTTGGTACCGCTGTCTTTTTAAATCTGCTTGTAGTTTGTTGTTGTTGTCATGGTAACGAAAGTATATAAATGTGTAATAAGTTGTATACTAAATATAAGCTTAGTGCAAAATGCTGTTTATGTGTATTATATAATTGGTGTACAGCATTTATCTTATTTGTTTGTTTATAGTTATTATTTAACTTTAAAAAGATGAATTTGACAGAACTTTGAATGGTAACCATGGTAATTTTTGATGAAAATAGGCGGTCTTTGCTGCTAAAATGTCTGCTAGTAACATGGAGCTTAAGGTGCAGAATTTATGGGAAAGTCTTAGATCCACTTCTTCTCAGCGCTATATATACGCAACTGAAGTCGCTTCTGACCTCTATTCATTGTGTATTGAACAAATTACTGAAGCAGAATTGGGTCAGTCATATTAACTCACTCACACAACTATTAGTATGGACAAATACTTAAAACAGCGTGTTCATTAGAATCTTATCACTTCTGGTAATACTTTAATGCAATAATGAGAGCCTTTAATATTAGTCACACTAATACTAATTTGTTTACAATAGTTTCATTCTCATTAATTGAGACCTAGCTTCTATGCAGTCTCATTCTCAAACAAGCTCGGGTGCTGTCAGTATTATTGCTTATGCATTTGCTAATGATGCTAACATCTCTCTAGAGACAGAAAATATTACATTTCTTTTAATTATCTATTCTAGCTTACTCATCCTCAGTACTACTACATCCACAGACTGGTATTGTCAAATTTCTGCAAGACATTGCTACAATTGAAGAGGTAGAAGAGCATAAAATTGCAGAATCAATATTGTTATTTTTGAATTACAGTTCTCAAATTGTAAAGAAGAACTCCTTCATTTACTGCATGACTATGTCAAGAATTTAGGCAAGAAAATATTACCATATGCTGTCAGTATTAAGGTACGTAGATTTGATCTGATGTATCTTATTTATATGTTTATATTGTTAG